>JAUYWH010000016.1:3545953-3606240 GCA_034779795.1 Ctenopoma multispine
TGTTACCTTCACCTTCCACATCTTTTCTAGCTCTTCTCTCAGCCCTTGGTATTTCTCGAGCTTCTCATGTTCCTTCTGTATCTGGAAGTCCCAGCGGATCTTCGCCTCATCATTCTCAAGCACCTTTGGAGGTGTCTCCCATTTTGACCTTGGGACTTCCAGCCCATACTTGGCACAGATGCTCCTGTACACTATCACAGCCACTTGGTTATGGCGTTTCATGTATGCCCTGCCTGCTAGCATCTTGCACCGTGCTTTTATGTGCTTGTTTGTTTCAGGGGCATCTTTGCACAGCCTGCACCTGGGGTCCTATCTGGTGTGGTAGACCTTATAACGCCAGCGGGGTATCTGGGTAGGTGTTGATTGCCAGGATCTTGTTCTTCCCATTCAGCTGACTTCTCAGGACTTGCCTTACTCATTGTAGGTATTTGATGGTTGCTGCTTTCCTTGTGGCCTCTTCATGGTTCCCGTTTGCCTGAAGGATTCTAAGGTACTTGTAGCTATCCTCAATGTCTGCTATGTTGCCCTCTGGAAGTATGATCGCCTCAGTTCTGACTACTTTCCCCCTCTTTGTTACCATCCGACTACACTTAACCAGTCCAAATGACATTGTGATGTCATTGCTGTAGATCCTGGTGGGTGAGGAGGTCTTGCCTAAGGACCCCTACTGGAGGTAGGCCACAGCTGGGATTCGAACCCCTATTGAGTATGATCTCTGTAGAAGAATCTGGAGAGGTCAAGGATAAACATGGGAGTGGAAGACCTGTCAAAATATAATAGAAGTTTCTCAGAGTTTTCTCTTTGAGACACTGGATGTAGTCCAGCACAGACCTGACTCTGATTCAGTCCTTATTCTAACTGATTTTCCTATTAAGGGACTGGGAATCCCACTTGTCACAGAGTGAGAGACTGGACAGGTTGTCAGTCTATCACAGGGCTGACATATAGAAAAAGTCAACCATACACTCACATTCACACTTAAGGGCAATTTATAGTCTCTGATTAAATTAACTGCATGTCACTGGGTGGTGGGAGGAAAAGAAAACCCATGCAGACACTGGGTGAACATGCAAACTCCACACAGAAAGGCAACAGAATTCAAACCCAGGTCCTCCTAGCTGTGAAGCTACTATACTAACTACCACACCACCGCGAGGTCCTAATTATTTCCATTTAACACTGAATTGACAGTGTGAAAAAAGTGAATGGGTCTGAATACCATGTGAAGCCACTACATCGCTGCTCACAGCATCAGCACACTGTTATTCACGTTTTAAATCTCTCTCCATCCCTGACAAGCCCCATGTTCCAGTAAAATGTCATTACACTAAATGTGCTGTAAGTCGAGGCAGATATAGCCTGCAACTATCTTGAAGAAACTTTTTTTAAGCCAGCTGTGCTGGTTTTCTTTGTTTTTGTTTATTTTAGTACTGAAACTAAACCCAGCCATTTCAAACGAAGGCTTTCATTCCAAAACATCAATAATTTATGAAATAACTTTTTTGCCACGTTTATTAAACTTTCTAGACTTATGTAGCGATGACTGCCTTTGCACAGGCAGCTTCATACGGTACAGTAAAGATAGACAGTGTTACTGCAGAATAACAGTCTGGAATCAAAGTATTGAAAAGTAGGTTAAGTGCAAAAAAATTTCAGTTTCAGTCGGAAAATCTCTCTCACCTTGGTCCTTTCATGATTTATAACTGCCAAGCTCCACGTTCTAATATAAATGTTATTACTCAAACTAAAGTGTTCCACCCCGACAGTAATTGCTCAGTTATATCCTCATCTCCTTTTACCTTTGGCTCCCACCACAGACAGCAACTTATGGCCAAACACTTCCTTCAGCTGGAAGAGATCCAACGTCTGGAAAGCCGCACTCTGAAGACTGCCAAGTGGCATCGTGGCCAGATGACCCCTGCAAAAGCTGAGAGTGTATTCAATTCTGCCACAGTTTACTGAGCGCCCTCAATAAAGGTGAAATTAGGAAATACAACTTCACAACTACTTGCTTTTGATTGAGACAGATTCAAGTGACCTCAGAGTGCCTGAGATTGTCTTACATACTTACACCAGCATATTTAAGTGTCATATGTACAGATGTACATCATTTTTCATGATGTATCTTTAAATGCCACAGCATTATTGATTGCTGTGCACGTTAAGTCCCATCACTAGCTAAAAGCTAACATATACTGAGGAGGTGGCAAAATCTACGACATATCTGCAGAAAACAAAGACTGATAGAAACAACTATTTATAAGTTTGTGGAGAAACACCCTCAGCAGATACAGCAAACAAAACCCTGCTTGCTAACAACAGAACAGTTTGAGCAGGTGATACAGAGTCAGCTAGCGTTAGCATTAGCATCAGCAGTAGAGGAGCTGGAGGAGCAGTAAGCAGGACAGATCCTTCTCCAAACTCATCCTCGTCAAGGACAGACCATTGTCAACATGTACTGTTTAGTTAGTCTTATAAGCATCAAATGTTTGACTTGTTTTAAGGTGACAAACAGGGCCTCAGAGGTTAAACCCTGTTTAGGAATCCAGTTCTGTCCTAAAACTGTTCTGAACTGTGTGGGTACACTGTTATTTTCTGACTTTTTGTTAAATCCATGATTAGTCACATGCTTAAAAGCTGCTCACGTCCAGGAAGCTCTCCACACAGTTAAAACATCTCAGTAATGCAAAGAAAGTCAACTTCATTTGCTTCTGTCAGCCTTTGTTTAAATAAATGCAGAGACGCATGTAGCTGTCTGTTTGTTTACTGTATTAAGTGACACATTAATAGAGTTTACAAGTTATTATAAATGTTACTTTCTTTCTCTATTTCCAAAATATCATACAAACATACAAAACAACTATACTGTTGCATTTTTAAAACAAAAACCCTGTTCTGTTTTTCAGAGCTTGCTCCCTCAATAATCAACTCTTTATATACTTTAACTACATTTAAATATGCCGGAGTTATCATGGTTGAACTGAACTGACTGAACTCCTGCTTCATCACGGACGTTACGTGTTCACAGCCGTGTGTGCAGCTCACAAGTTGCCAGTTTGTGTCCACCACGTGTCATGGATTTTACTACGGGTCTTCTCCACAATTAAAAGTCTTTAAAATCACATGTAATATTTAGAAAATGTTTACTGCACTGGAGCAAAACTAGAGTGGAGTGTAGGACGACTCTTTAAAAAAAAACACTGGTTCATCCTTTTTTAGAAAGATCTGCTCACATGTGGTCACCCTGCACACAACGAGAGAGACATGATCAGCATTTTTCTGCCCCTGTCAAAGTGAATAAGGCTGTTTCTGTCCATGTTATTGTGCATAAAAACAGCCTGAGAGATGTAACGGGAGAATTGTTCACATCTGACTTTATTACTGACCTGTGTTTTTGGACTGTCTGCTCACAAGTGTCTGAATTAAACGTCCCCAACAAAACTGGACATGGTTCTAAATTACGACAGACAATCAAATAGCAGATTTTGGCTACAACATCATGTGAATGAACACACTGTATTGCTAGTTCAGACTAACACTTGTAATTCGGGATGCAGTGTTGTGACTCTAATGCTGAGATAAAAGTCTGACGATCAGACGTTGTCCTGTGAGCGGAAGACAGTGCACCTGTAAACTCTGAGGTTTATGTGGCTTTATTTGAGCTGCCAGAGAGAGAGAGAGAGAGAGAGAGAGAGAGAGAGAGAGAGAGAGAGAGAGAGAGAGAGAGAGAGAGAGAGAGAGAGAGCATATTATTTGATATTTTTGTTTGTCTGATTATATTTATTTTTTCTAATAAAGTTAGAAGCACCATCTTTGGTTAGGATGGACATAATGTGTCCTCAAATACTAACCCTAACATTTCTACAGCTAGCAAGCAGTTTTGAAGCAAAACAAGAACTCACATGTAGGGGTCAAGTTCAATATTATTCACCTCTGGGGATGTCTACCCTTAAACCACAACAACTTTCTGCCACTGTCAGTCAAGTGAGAAACTCTCCTGTGGCAGTGAGTCGCAGCCTGACATCTGATCACTGGGAGCCAGACACAAAACACGGCTCTCAGTTACAGTACAACCTGTCAAACACACACACAGGCTCCCCGCAGCTTGTTTCAACACCTCCTGCAGATGCTGTCTGCTTCACCCGGCCACGGCCCATTACAGACACACTGCTAACCCGCAGGCACCGAAAACAGTGATAGAGCACAGTCTTCTGGGAGTTAGGGCAGCTATCGTTCTATTGTTATTGGTGCATGTTAGCCAAAGGTCCCGCCTCCTGGCCACTGGTTCTGTTAGCTGATTGGTCCTGAGTTAACAAGCGCACACCTGTGGTGTCCGCAGTGATTTGGTACCTACTACTACTTACTACTCTACTACAACTACTTCTGCTGGAAATGTAGCTCTGGCGGTGTGTGGAGAGCAATTCAATTCATTTTACAGAAATGATTAATTCCAATGCTTTGCTAACCATCTACTCAACTACTCTAAATATCATCCTCAAAATAAGCACCGAGACTTGGAAATATGAATAAGAATGAATAAGACACAAAGGATGTCATTCTATGCTAATTTGGTGTCCGTTTCAGCTGATCTGTGCCATGAAGAAGTCACCATTCAACATGTGAAGGCAAAATGGTTCATTTCGTTGTGTACAGTGACATCATGTGTTGAATGTCGGTATTACACCGGGAAGTTTGTGACTACTCCCCATTTACTGTACAGTCTATGCTGGTGTCAAAAACCAAAGTATCATTCATCAAAATGTCTATTTTGATAAAATAGACTGTTATAGACTGTTAGAGACTATAATATATTATATTAAGACTAAATGTCTTGATAAATATTTAGGACAAGTTATTTAATATTTGCATTCCACTGTGGACACAGCTGAACATAAAACATATAAAAGTGGAATTGCATAATCCAACACTTGTTGGTTAACAATATCAAAAGTGACAATACACAAATGACAATCATCACTTTGAAGACATCTGGGGTTCAGGAGGAGAGTTGAAATCATCAATACAGGGCAATGGCGAAATGAACATGTTGATCACATTTAGTTTCCTCTATTCCAGTCTACTTTTGCTTTTACACACATATTTTAAGTATATGTAGTTTTACTTGAGCCCGCCAGGAAACACAACTATTGGACTTAATGGGATAAAGATAGCATAAGCTTAAAATGGAAGTTATCAAACCCTCAATGCAGATAAAATATGGTCGAACCAGGTGCACATAAACATATGAACACACAAGAAATGGCTGTTATTGCCAGGAATCGTGTGCTACATCCACATTTCTTGTTTTTAGACCATCTGTATTTTTAATTGTTTTAGTTTTTTTATGAGATCTGGTGATCAAATGCTTGTTTGTTTCATTGTGTAGCTATTGGCACACTGTGGAGCAACATCAGAAATGACTAGATGATGATTAAGTGATTAGAAAGTCCAGACGTGGAGCAGGAATTTAAAGGTTACACATTAAGGATGAAAGGAAAACTGTGAGCACCAGAGGGGCTCTATAAACCCGGTGTCAGTGCCTGAGTTTATGGAGCGTCTGTTAAATTATTGTATTGCATACTGATAATCCCAACAAAAATATATTACAATAAAATGGTAGACTTGATATTTTCATACAGAGAATCACACTTGTCCTTTCAAGTTTCAATAGGGCACTTTGAACAATTATCAATATCATATACAGTGCAATGCTTCTCTTTATAAAAAAGTAACTACTCGTATTGAGGTAATACAAGTTGCAGTTATTGGCTTATCTTTATCTGGATTCAGGGTTGTTCAGAATAATAGGAATTCTGTGCTGTATAATGTGTCTGATATACAGTCAAACTGTGTATTCATTTAACACAGGGGTCAAAACTGTACAAACGATGAAAAAGCAACACGTACTGTATGCTAGAGACAGCTTCTCTCTCTTCTCTCTGCATAGGTCAAGTTAAAAGCACAAGAAAGCCACATTTATCCAAAGCTACGACTGCTACAACTGAGAGGGAAACACTGCTACACTGCTAAACCGCAGCTTCTGTTAAAACAGAAATATAGCTGGGAGTTGTGAGCCCTGTGGCGTCGTACCTGTAAGGTTCAGTTTGAAGTTAAAACATCCAGACTAACAATAGCAAACAAGAGCTTCTTCCAAATTCATAGCCCACAACATGCAGACATCGTGGTGTTTGTCTTCTGAGGTGAAGTTCTTACTGTTTGATGTTGCCTTGAGAATTTGATTAGTCATACATAGCACATCTAAGTGCATTTGATCAAACTCACAAGTCTCACTGTCAGTAGTAAACAACAGGATGCCATTCTCAGGATGGCTATTTCATATTAATGCCTGTAGGTCCCATGCCTGTGCAGTCTTGCTCAGAGACTGTCTCTTTCTCGCTTTGTCTATTTTACACCGTCAATTACAGCGCAGCTTCGTGTAGCAGCTCGTCGGTCGGATACACAGACGAAAGGGTCTAAGTGTAGAAGGGCAGCCAGTGCACCAGCCCGTCAAAGAACCTCCGCACGTTCATGACGTAGAAATCGACGTTGTGAGTGAAGTCGGTGCAAATGTTAGAATAAGTGTCCACCAGGGTGCAGTACAGAGCGGTCCCACCTATGCTGATCACCACGGTAACCAGGCACAGCAGCAGGAGGATCAGGCAGGAATCTCCACCCACCTCATCTACAAGTAAGACACACAGCAAACATGAGCAAACACGCCTGTTTATACTGTCAAAATATTTATGACGACAAATCACAGGTTTCAAATGTGAAATCAGTCCGACTGATGCCGTTCACGATGTTATGGGACAAGTTACTATCTACCTTGCTCGATGCCGTCCTCTGGTTCACTGAAGCGAACTTTCCGTTTGGAGTTCTGTTTAGTGGCAACGTTGCTTGGAGGCGGCAGACCATCCAGCGACGCTCTCCTCCTCTTCAGGATGGAGACCAGGCCGTCGGGGGAAGAATTCTGAAGGAGACAGGAGACAAAAAATGATACGAATTCTAGTTTAAAGCACTTGTTCACTTTATGGAGCCTGGGGGACTGGTATCAAATGGACCCTAATGATTTTTAAAGACTGGTGATATATTTATATTTAAAAAATGTATTAAATAAATAATAAATGTGTCAAAAATAAAATCCAGATCCATCAGCAGAATGGCGTTAAACTGTTTGACATGACGAATATTCAAACTTATAGTGTGTGTTTAACACAGTTGTTTTCAGACACGCTGGAGCTGAACCACAGAAGCTTGGCTGAGCCACTTAAACAAAGAGCTGCGGAAGAACAGGTGTAACAACACAGAAGAGCAAATTGTTCTCTGTGTTGGAAAAACACAGCAGGCCAACCTTCAGTAATATTTTTTTCTGTTGGAAAGCAGAATTAGACAAGTTGAAAATTCAGGGTGATGCAAGTTGGAGGGAAGAATTATTTGCATTGTAAATATTATATGAATAAATATTATTAAAGACGTTCAGACTCATGTAAAACTGCAGTTACACAGCACAGCCAACAGAGATCAGCAAGACAAAAAAAAATTCCTAGCAGATATTAAACCACCTCCCACTCTAGGGAAAACCTTCTGTCCTGATCATAACCTCTAAACACAGAAACACCACAGGAACAGTTACACACAGCATAGTTCTGAAAGCCAATTAAATAAGTCATTTGAGGCAGCTTCATCTGCTGATAGTTCATAGGTCAGTTATTCAGCGAGGTGACTATAGGTCGGCAGCATGCTGGATACTGCAGCGGTCATCACATTCAGTCAAATCTGTACAGATCCACAGTCGCCTCTATATCATGTATAGATATACATAGATATAAATTTGGGTACACAGTGACAGGTTCTGATAGAAATATAAGGGTTCTGTTACACTGTATGAACTTATATTATAAATATGTGAGACTGTGAGAGAGGTCCGATGCCTGCAACAGGCAGGTTCATTTTTACATAATGTAAGTGAAGAGCTCCCAGCCAGTCAAACAGAAACCTCTGAAGCTACAAAGCATCATAAATAATGACTCATCCACAACACAAAACAACATCTTTCATATACTTCTGATTCTCTTCAGAGCTCTCTAAGCTCATCCCAGGGCGTCTAAAAGAACTCAGCGTGTATCACACTGACAACAAAGTCATCTACGAGCTAATGACGCTGCCTGCTGCTCGGTTCAGTCATCATCACTGCCTTGTTTCTGAGCAGCAGTGCTGTTTCACGTGTTTACTGTTTGTTCAGCCCCGTTTGCTGCTGTTCATTTTTCTCAATAAAGCCACAAGATGTGTACAGAGCACGTCGTCTCAGTTTATGTCCATGCATAAGCCCCGCCTCCAGCTCAGTGTTTGAACCAGGACATGATGTCTTAGCTCAGGCCACAGCCCTGTAATGTAGAATATTTGGCAGAGTAGACATTCAACTGCGAGGCCACGATATGGGTGGAGGCTTCTGAACATAGAGAAATTGGAGATGACCTCACAAAGGGGACCGCTGAGATTTTCTGTGGGTGTGTCGCAGCAAAGAAAAAGAGCCACGGGTCAGGATACAGACCTTAAACAAATAGTCTTTTTTCTGCAGGTGGACAGAATAATACACAAAGGAAGGAGGAATAGATGCATGGATAAGATGAAACACGGACAGAGAGCAAACAGGAAAGAAGACAGGTGAGAAAGATCACGGGACGCAGGGACACAGAGCAGAAAATGATTTAATGCTCTAACATAAACAGTCCACACCTTAAAATGAGGCTTTTATTGTATCACCTCCTCTAAGAAGGATAATTATCAGCTGCAGATGCAGACAAACGCACACCAGAGCAGCAGAAGGATGCGTGTACGTACCCCCGCTGTGCCGGACAGCTTGGCCAGATCCTTGTCTGAAGCCTGGGGGACTCCTGTCGGCCACTCCACCTTCACCTCCTCCTCCTCTGGTGTCTCCTCGCACAGCTCCTGCTCTTCTACCTCCTGTCCTTCCTCGTACGTCTCCTCTTCTTCTCGCCTCCCTTCCTCCTCCTCCTCCTCCTCCTCACCTTCCTCTCGGCTGTCCGTCTGTGGTGATAACAGTTCCAATTCTGACTGCGTATTTTGTTCTCGTTCTCCATCCTGGGATGATGTTTCAAGCTTGCTGACTAGAACATGAAAGAAACAAAGGACATTTGGTTATTTAGTTTGGTGACAGCGGCGCTTCAAAGCAGCAAATCCGAGAAATAAAACATTATTTTCTGATCTGCACAAATCTACAGGAAGGATTTATCTGATGATGCAGCTTCTTTCAGGCTTCTGATTGGTTTTATTTCACTGCCTGTTGCTTTGACATAATTTTGCATTTTCATAATAAAATCCTGATCAAGGTATTTGTGTTTATTTGGGAAGTGACCACTGGAGTTAGATTAAAATCAGTAGATAGAGTTTATATGTCTGCAACACATAAAAAACAGGAACATTGTTTGATTTAAACAACTTCACTATTTGCGTCAGAGAGAAAAAATTGATTTGGAGCATAAAACACCTGAGGTTCATCTCAGAGTTGGTCTGTTGGACTGCATGTACAGTAGACAGTAATAGTGTAGTGTGTTTACCTTTATCATGACGAGAATGTAGTGACTGGTTCTTGTTCTGTACACTTCTCAGACTCTGCATGTTCTGTTGAATCAAACACAGGCGACAGTTTGTCATATTAAAACCTGAAACTTATATACAATCAGTGTAGAAAGAGAAGATTCACGCCTTACCTGTTCCACACTAACGGACGGTCTGAGAAGAGGATGAGCAGGCAGGCGACATGAGAGAGAAAACAGAGCGGGGGAGAAAGGTCAGACAAGGTTCACGTGTTAGATATTATTGTAAATTATTCTTCGTGCCTTTGAAGCAGAAGCTGACATCTGTTCTCCAGCCAAATCAAGTCCAGCAGCACTGTGGGCTGAAATAACATACCACAAGTGTCACAGCATAGGTGGGACACAGCTGTGCCTGGCATCCAGACCTGCAGCATTTCTTTGTGTCTCGTGGAAAATCAGCAGCCTGCAGAAATGTTTTCTGCCCCGTTAGAAATATTGATTTTCCCCCAATCATTCCCATGTGTGTCTGTATCTTCAGTGTACCTTCATGCATTATCAATGCGACGGCTTAGCTTGTGACTCCTCAGCGAGTCCACATAAATACAGCTACCTCCAAAAGTGCTGGAACAGCAAGGCTGATTTATTTGTATTTATATTTATTTGAGAGAATATATTAGCAAAAGGATTGGAACAGATAACTTTAAATTCAATTAAAGAACGTGAGCAAAAGTATCAGAAAACTTGTCTGACTGGTTTCTTGTTACCCAGGAATGTCCTGTATATAGATACATATATAGATAGATTTCTATTCTAACCATCTCCTTTACACCGATTCTATCATCTGAACTCATGTCTCATCTTCATCTTTTACTCTTAAATCCAACCCTAAAACCTTCCTGTTCCAGTGGCTGCTCATGAGATAAAGAGGCAGGTTGTGAATTTAGCTTTCCTCCCATGTGTCTGTCTGCTTCGACAACACTTCATCAGATGAACGTTCATGTGATATTTGTTGTGTGTAGGTGCTCTGTTGATGTACCTGAGGTGTGTCCTGCAGATCTGGCTCAGACTCTCGATGTGTTTCTGACTGATGGTGTCTGTTTCAGCAGCCAAACCGCTCTCACTGTCCTTGGTCTCTCTGCACCGGCTCTCTGAACACACAAAATAAATGGTCATACGGACTAAATTAACCTTTAGCTTTCTGATATCTGATGGAGGATAAACTGATGCGTGCAGTACCCCAGTTCTCCTGCAGGGCAGCGAGGTTGGAGAGGAGACGTTCATGGTAGAGTTTCTCCAGCTGTAGGAACTGGATGGCCCACTGGTCTGGTATCGTTATCAGTTAAAGAAACAACACATACTTGACTGAGACATGCTGCTGCATTTTAGATCACATAGAGGGGTCTGACTGTGCATGTGGGTAGGGCACTGCAGTACTCAACACACGAGATGACAGCCGCCTGAACAAGGAGTTGGGTCTGTTGTAGAGGGCAAATCTGCATGACACAAAGGATGAAGGAGATGTGGCGAGCAAAGCTTAGTTGGCCATTAGTGATGAGCAACAGATACCCAGCAGACTTAATGGGAACAGTGGCTGTTGATGCTGATGCTGATGCTGTGACGTTGGAAGGTCTCACTGGAAAGACCACATTTTCTGCCTTGGAAAGAGTGAACTGAAGATGTCTTTCTCTCACCAAAGCAGAGATGTCAGAGAAATGTGTGATGACACAGCAGAGTCTGTTACTAGGAAAGTTTCATAAAGTGTATATTTCTACAATTATAAAGTACAAGTTTGTTATATTTGAGAGTTTTTAAGAAGAAGCAGGAAATGATGTATTATGCAAGTGAAAAATATAGTTCATAAACAGACAAAGACTAAGAAGAATTCATTCTTCAAAAATCTCACATTGAGTCATTTTATTCACATGTCCAGTTTGTGGGAGTTATGTAGAAATAGAGTCGTGACTAAAAGTTTTGGCAGTGATCGAGCACTGATGAGGCAAAAACAGATCAACGTTAGTGTGGAGACTGATATCTAAGCATGTCAGAGTGAAGCATAACGCCTGCATCTGTGACGTTTTATGGCATCCGTGGTTTCATTTTGCTAATGAACAACAAATACTAACCTATGGAATATGTGGAACCAAATAGCTACGAGGATAAACAAATGTTTCTGGGTGAAGTCAGAGTTGAGACATATTATTACTTAATTTGGATCTTACTGTGTCGTTCCAATCAACACCCCCCGTCCCAGGCTCTCACTCTAACATAATCTGCTGAGCTTTTACTGCTACACATTTCTCCTTCTATCTCACAAGCCCTCCCTCCCTGCACACCAAGCTTTCTCTCTCCTCCCACATGTTAACACATAAACACGCACTGTCCTCCCTGCTGCAGCGTGACAGGCCGACAGCTGTTACCGGGCCAACAGCACAAACAGAGACCAAGGAAACACTGCTGCAAGACATCAGGGGCTTTGGGCCAAAGCACAGGGGGAACACCCAGCGACGGAGCAAAAAAAAACACAATTATTATTATATATGTTATTATTCACAGACACTTTTCGCCCTCTGACATCACAGATAACCCTGCAGGATTAGACACAGAGTGTTTAGGAATGGTAAACCCATTCTCAACCAGCACATATGGGAAGTCTTTCTTCATAGAGTGGAAAGTTGTTGTTTTTTTTTTTATTGTAAGTGCCACTCCTGCTGGAAAATGCTAGTTGACTGGCAAATGTCACAATGCGTAAAAGCAGATAAATGAGGTCACAGTGCACCTGAAAGGATACACTCCTCTTTGAGGGAGTAGGACTCTGCAATCTGAGAAAAAACAAACAAACAAAGAAACAAACAAAAAAAGAACAGAAAAGACAATTGATTAAACGGGAAGCAGATTGACACCGTGTTACTCCACACCACCGTTAACCTGTGAGGTATCAAAGCACAACGTGACCTTAGACACTAATTAAGCTGCTCAGCCAAATACAGATGCTTTGGTTTAAAGCTCAGCAAATTCCTTCAAAGATAAAGATCACATGACAGCGTCGTACCATGTCGACAACCTGTGAGACATGAAGTCACATGCTAATACTGTACTACTGCCTCTGTGGTCCTTTTTGTGTAATTCTATAGTAGCAACTTATTTTTGTGAACTAGGTTCTTATGGCACTAAATATTATAAGAAAGCAATTTATCAAAGCTTTGCCTCTCTTTTGTTTACATGGAAAACATTTTTATTTTGGTTCCATTAATTCTTGCTGTTGGCAGCAGTGTAAAGTCAACTACAAGCTTCTCAGGGCCCAGGAATAGCTGAGACAAATTAATCACATTGTCTAACTGTTAGGAAATGGTGGACTACAAAGTACCGCACCCGCATCAAGAAACCACTTCAAATAACTATTTCAGCTAAACACAGAGGCTGAACTAAGCTACATTTATCACACCGCTAATTAGCATGTCTGTTTGAATGTTGTAATTGTGATGTGAGGCAGGGGAGCAACAAAAGAGCAGAGGCATACCAGTTCAAATTCCTGCACCTGCAGACTAGGGACAGTTGCATAAATGTTCTCTTCTGCTCCAGTAACTGCTGCTGATGCCTCCTTGAGCAAATCATTCACATTTAAGATGTTCAGACAGCTCACCTTTCTCAGCTATAAACTTCTTCTGCCGCACATTTGCATGCAGGTGGTAAAAATCTAATTAAGAATGTTTTTGTTAGTTTGACAAAACAGAATGTCTGCTGCACATACTAAACTCACAAACACCCTGCATGTAGATCCATACACATCCACACACACAAAGCTGTGCTGTTTAACTAAATAAAGACACACATTCCCTCTGGATTTGGAAGGACAAAAAACGTCACACCTACACACACAGAGACACACACCTGGTGCAGGCAGTGTGGCAGCAGTGTGTAGTCACTGTTTTCTCCCAGGGACTGCAGGGAAGCCAGCAACTCTGGGCTGGGGCACAGAGATCCATCTCTGGAGACACTTCCTAAAAACATACACAAAACACAAATGCCAGAGAGAAATATACCTAATGTTATGGTTGTCCCTACAATAAAGGGAATAAACAAACTCTGTGAAGAGCAAAGGATATAAAGCCAATCCAAACTTTTGAACAGATGGACCCTAGATACAGTACAACAAGCTGTCAAGGAAATGTTTCATTCATATTCTATTTTTGGCCAAATCATTTTTCTCACAAAATAAAATATATTGATTGTTATATCATCATTTATATCATTATGACAAAAGCTTTGTAAAATATTATGATACACTTTCAAGTTGTGCTTTAAAGTTATATGGTTAGAAATGGTTGTTGTGGTTTATGGGTAAAGGGTTAGCTAAGGTTTAGGCTAGGGGTTAGGGGTCAGGGTTAGGTTCTGCATTTAGTTGTGAAGGTTAGAGTTGTGGTAAAGGGATTCAAAATGCATTAGGTCAATGAGTGGTCTCACAGATAAAGTAGGACTGTCATGATTTTGTGTCAGCTTCAAACATCGTGGTAAATGACAGACTGCTACCTCAGCAGTTTGTCATGCTGTGTCTTGCTGTTACCTGAAACCAGTACCGTGACACAGTCTCTCACTTAACAACGTAGTATCATTCTGATCATTTTCAGCTCGTTTTTTTTCCAGCACATCCACAGTTTGTTAGAAACCATGGTTCACAGATGAATATTAAACCTTAAGTTGATCAGAAAAACGTTCAGTGAGCTATTCTGTGCTGAGTTATATGACTTTACTGTCTCTGCTACCATAAGAGATGATCTCTATGAGACATTTTAATGAATGATCATTATAATCACTATTAACTGATCAAAGCCTAATTCTTTTAATTCACAAACATGAAAATCACACAGCAATCATATGTTAGATAAGCATTTTACCTGTGGCACTATCAATGAATACCGCTTCCTCGTCCAGCGTAGGTCCTGTGTCAGGACCTTTCAGCGGGCTGATGTTCTTGTTACCCATTACCTCCACAGTCTACTTGTCCAAAACAATGCTGGCTTCGAAAGCTCCTCTGAGGCTCCCCGGTGGGCTGTTAGTGTCTCTTTTTGGACCCTAACTGTAAAAAAATCTAATGTTTTTGACCGTTATTAGAGTTTTCCTTCTTCTTAGGTAAAGAAATTTCCAGAAAAGCTTCAAGAGCACCTGAAACACTGGAGAACGAGGTCTCGGCAGATTTAGTCTGTGATCACTCTCGACAGAGCATGTGATTTAATCCTCCTTTGCTTCTCCTGGGTGGCTAAGAACACAGAGACTTGAAATACCCACCACAGTCTGTAAAGGTCCGGGCTGTAAGGATGCAGTTCCCGCTGACTGCCTGCTGTTTAGTATATTGTGCTTTTTCTCTTCTTTGTTTCATGCAGAATTCGGCGTAGATTTCTTTCCCTGTCCCCAGCTGACTGTCAAGAAAGAAATGGTACATTTTAGAAAGGGAACATAATTTATGCCTCATGCGTTCCCAATGTTCTGACAAGCAAACAGAGAAAGAAGCAAGATGAATGCAAAGAGAATCGGCACTGACGGTGAAATTTCAGTTATGTCACTGACTCAAAAGGTTGTCTTTGTGTCTAAACCATGACTGTCCACTGAGGCATGGTGAAGTGTGCCACTGTGAATAACCCCCAGGTTTAAAATACACTGCTGTGTGAAAATAGTATTCAACCCCCTTTTGATTTCTTTTCTGTTTATGTGTATCTGACACAAAACTGTATAACAGAGCTACAGTTTCATCATAGCAACATCAGTCACATACATTAGACTGTGGATGATGTCATGAGTTGTAGGCTACTGGACGTGTATATGTGATGAAATGTTAACCAAGGACATGCTGGGGGCATAGCAATCCATCCAACAGCTGTTAAATTTCAGTATGGACTAACATGGACACAACAATGGACAGATGAATAAAACATTATTGGATTCCAGCTTCTGAAACGTAACGATTTGCAGCATTATCCATTATTGTGACACAAAAATCACAAATGTATGCAGTAAAAGACTTTATTGGTGCCCCATGGGAAAATTGTGGTTGGCCAGCTTGACATGTGGCCCCACCAACCCTGGAGTTCAGGACGATTGCCGTACCAGCTTAACCATAGCCGCTCACAACTGCTTTTGTACAGTATGAGCTTGTAAAAAACATGGCTTCCTGTCTCCACTGACAAAGGTTAGAGGGAAATAGGTGACATGATGTAGATGAATATATTTCTGCCTCATGAAACTTACATTTTCAGCCTGAGTGATCTGAGGGCATGAAAACTGTGTGATACTATGTGTTTGCACAACATGTTAGCAGTTTTGTGAACATAGTGAATCCTGAAACATGGAATGTGACACAAAGTACAAACGCTGGGAGCAGAGACTGACTCATAAGGCTGTGTAGAGGAAAAATAAGAAGACTTGAGATAAAAATATGCATAGATCATATTATAACATACACTTTTCATTGTCAGGATTATCTCGTGATTACCTCAAGTCAGTTTATAAGAACGTAGAGTAGTTCCAGTCATGACGGTACGGTACATAAGATGCTCAAGCCAGCTGTTGGTTAGCTTAGCTTAGCTTAGCATAAAGACTAAAAACAGAGGGAAACCTAATTAGCTTGGTTCTGTCCTGTAATAATTCCAGGAAGTCAATGAAACTACAATGAGTTGTTTGTACACTTTCCTTGTTGTAAGATACAGCATGTTAATGTCAGGTGCTAGTGGACACATATTGCTGCCTTTGACAGGAAGTGATGATTGTATTAAGTGTGCAGTAATTTTCCTTGCTCCAAAGTAATTTTTGCTTGGACACAATGAAAGTGATCTAACCTAACATAACCTACACTTAGACATGACAGAAGTTATTGTATTAGGGCAAAAAAACATCAGAGACATGTTCTCTAATCGTATAGTTACACTAGATGACATAGTGTTGTCCTTGTAACTCTGAGGGACATTGGAGTTATTTTTGACCAGGATATTTCCTTTACCTCACATATAAAATAAATATTTAGAACTGTCTTCTTCAACCTAAAATTAAACTTAAAAGCCTCCAGTTAATCTAAAATGCTGCAGGAAGTAACAAGAGAGATCATATTTCTCCTACATTAGCTTCATTAACTCCCTGTGAAATCTAGAATAGAATTAAAAACCCTCCTACTTACATACAGTATAAAGCACTTAATGATCCATCTCATCCATCATCATATCCTAAAGCTCTCATCAGAGTTTCTATTGTACATCTTCCTCTCTGTCTCCCTCTCTTCCTCCAGGTATCTGGCCTATTGTCCTACCATCCTGCCCAGTGTTCTGTCTGCTGCCTGTTGTTGTTGTCCTTTTGTAGCTACTCTCTCCACTTACTCTCGCCAGCCAAGGAAGATGGCCGCCCACCCTGAGCCGTGCTCTGCTGGAGGTTTCTTCAGGTGAAGGGAGTTTTTCCTTTCTACTGTAAACGCCCCTCCCTGAGGATGTGTTGTCTTTCCAGTTGTACATGTGTATATTTTCCATATAATCTCTTAAACTTTTAAGTTGCTATGTAAAAGCCCTTGAAGTGATTCTTGTACGTACAGAAGCTGAATTGAGTTTTGGTGGCCTACGGTGCGTCCGTGTGCGCGTGTCCCCTAGCGAAGTGAGCATGTGCGCATCGAGGGCTCGTGCAGCTGCGGCTGGCGCTCTCGCGCTCAATTAAACCCTTTTGATGTATAGTCTACGTGGCTTTGTCATCACCGGCTGCTACTGTGATACGGGCTCCACGGTGATTCTAGTTCCAGGTAAGAAACAAAACAGCCAAGTTAGTACCGCTAGATACACAAGGCAGGACGCGGGATGGGGAGATGTACTCACGGCTGGATGATGTCTCGCAGTTTCCCCCGTCTGAGCACGAACGCCCTGAAACTGGGTGTTTCTCGCAGTCGGACTGCAGCAGGATCCGAACAAAGCTCAGGGTGTCATGTGTGCGCCTCTGACGATCACTCATGCTCCTTGTTTACGGTCCAGTCCGGGGGGTTTCTCTCAGCTTCTTGTTGCACTGATACGCAGGCTGTCCCTGCATGTTACGCTTATTTGCTTTATTTTTTTATTTCTTTAGTTTATGGTCGAGGCTGCCATCTCCTGGCAGATGTGTCACACTGGCTCCTGGCTGTGCGTTAGCGGGTTATGTAACAGAAGATGAGGCGCTCATATGGTGGGGTGTTAAGCTGGTAAACCGTGCACCGGATCACAAGGAGGGGATAATAAAATGTACAGTCTGTGTGTTGTTACATAACCAGAGGAGAAATTCACATACCACCTTCACTAAACAGTGCTTCTCACGTTCCTGTATAGCCAACATAAGGTAATATGTAGTTACATTATAAAGAAAACTATTGTCATGTGTCATAATCTGAGCACGCACATGCTGGAGGATTGTGGTTTTCACTCCTGATCTGCCTGTGCATTTGTAGAAGGTCCAATCAGAATCAGGCTAAAGAATGAGGAAGTGGAGCAGAAAGAGAGGAAGGGCAAAGTCAGGGAAGGAAGCGTGTGTGTGTATGTGCGTGTGTGTGTGTGTGTTTCTTTCCACCTTTTCTGTCTCTAATATTTCTGACTCTATAATTGTGCCGCTTGAGGGGCTGAACTCTGCCTGCATGATAAATCATCCTGTTGTTGTTGTTATGTTGCATAACAATACCACAGAAGATTTTACCCTCTCCCTGTTTGCACTCACACACACACACACACTTCAGTAAGTACACAAGCATGCATACATAAAAAATAAATGCACACTGATCACGTAGAGACGCACAGATGCGATGGAAGCGTGAGCAGGAATAGCATAATGACTTTAATGCTTGCATATCAAATGATGCACACTTAGCAGTGTCTCTAAACACAGAAAAAGAATGGAGAGCTGTATCAACATTGACGTACAACATGCTGACTAATAGGTTTCACAAAGCAAACATCCAGTCTACGTCTGTGTCTTTCCTGCTTCTTGTATGTTTCAATGCAATTATCCAGGTAGAAAAAAGCTAGTGTTGTCCATTGATTGCTATGCATCAGTGCATCCTCTCTGATTGGCTCAATGACTCCAGAGCCAAGAAGCTCTTCAGACACAATGACGTTATTTCTTTGATGTAATTACTCCTCCATTACGCTGAAAGTAGAATCCACATTTTTTATTCTGCCCCAAATCATTCACTAATGTGTCTGAGCCGCGCGTTTATTGATCACTAACCACCCATCATCTATAGAGGAATCACACCGGGTGGTGTTTCTGCTTCAACTTCAAACAAAACCTCACCTTTCAAACTTTCAAGTCTCAGTTACTGCTTTGAAATATATGGAAACATTTTTACATCACTTTTACAACAAGATTTCAAATACACAAATTTATTTTCATAATTGTATTCAGCACCAAAATCTATTCACAAAATGGCTTCAGAGGGTAGCATAGCATCCCCCTTTTAAACACTCTGTAGGAAAATAACTGTGATGTCCAGAGCTTGTGGAAAAAGATAAGCGCTAAAGCTAACTATTTCATGAGGCCGAGACAGATTTATGTTTTGGCTACAAAACAGAAATTTGTGTTGAAATGAAACACATGATTATGCATGTGCATAAAAGAACCCAATCTTACCTTTAAATGTGTAGGAATATCAAGATAACACACACAAAAAATGTAGGATCACAGTGAAGTGAATTATATTGTAATTCTAATAATGTAACGGCTGCTTTTGCATTGTCAGCGAGTGCTTGAGGTCTGAAGACGCTGAGCTACATAAAATGCATCTGATTTCCCCTTAAATTGCTTAAACAGAGTAAAAATAAATCATTAACAAACTGATAAAAGTGCTTAATTTTGATGGCTTAGCGGCCAAGTTGTGTATAAGTCTGTACAGTGTTAAACCGAAAAGAAAACTTTGCAGAGGACTGCTGATGGTGGTCCAACTATTGCCTAAAACTAGCTTGACAGATATTCATAGACAACCCCATATTCGCCGATGGCCACTTGTCAGCTTAAAGCAAACTTTTGCTCATTTTAATACCCAGCAAATTCTTTACAAGGAGGGAAAATATTACATGAGTCCTTTAGCTAAAGTAAAAAGGTCTTGTCAGCATTTGATGCTGCACTTAAACTGATTGCTCTAACCTGTATGTCTCTAGTGGGTCTGCTAGCAGAAAGGGTAAGGGGTTGGGCTAAATAGTAAATGTTATGGTTATAAATTTTTTATAACGTCTCTGGTGGATAGGAAAAGTCCAAAAAGTGTCCCAAAAGCATAATGGTTACAAATTGGATTGTACAAGTATCAGCCCTTTGTAAGTGTCTATCTGCTTATAGGTATTCCAGTCAGCAGTAGAACTGTATCTAACCTTTGACCTCGCAGTGAAGGTAGATAAGGAGAGAAAAAGTGCAGGTAGAGCAGGACATACCATCGTACGAGGCTCCAATCTGTAGCAACTGCTATATGGGCCAATGTGGTTGTGTACATAATTTGTGAGTAAAGTTAAAGTGTGCGAGATGAAAACTCCAGTTGCTGGGTGAACATAACAAGAACCCCTTCAGTTCTCACAATCATTCAGCTCAGATTCCCTTTAAGGCTCTCTGCTCTGGCGCTTTTCGTCGTCTCTTCTTATGACGTCTGCTGGCGGTGACGTCGAAGCAGGTGACCATCATGATGCTGGCCTTGCAGATGTTGACCCTGTTCTGCAGCCGTGCCGTCACTACCTCAAGGGCCTCCAGATGCTCCAGGGAGTCCACCTCGAATGTCTGCCACAGGTCGACTGCGAGACAAAGGACAGTGAGACAATGAAGTATACAAACACATTTCCTCGTTTCCTATCTCAAGTTCTTTTCTTGCATCTCTTCATTTATCTTTAGTGGGAAAGACTAAGACGCAAGCAAAATGATTCATTCATAAAAATACATTTGTGACAGCCTCCACTGTGAAGTATTTTTGCGTGCCTATTTCTTCAGAGAGAATAATTTGACTGACACTCGTGGTTCCACTTGGCGGGCTCCAGCATGAGGTTGTGCTTGGCCTGCTCCAGCTCTTTCCTCAGGTTGTTGTATTTGGCTCGGATTTCTGAAATCCTCTGCTGACGATGCTCCAAAAACTTCAGCTTGGCGCTGAAGCACGTGGGTCCCTGAAAATACAAACACACACGCAAAATGTCACTGTTTGTATTTGTTTTATTTGTCCAAATGGCACATAATGGTTATTGAACAATGAAACAAACTGTGCAGGGCACTTTAATATGTCATGTACTCATTATTGATGCCAGGGGGCTTTGGCAGTATCTGGTCCAATCAAATCAGATTTATGAGACAAAGTGTGGCACCCCCAAACCTTTTTTCCCCATTTTTTTCTCTGTAATTTCTAAGCAGATTTCAGAGACTTTGCAATGGAAATCTGAGATAATGTCATTGAAAGGTGTAAGTCAAACTGAATATGTAAATGTGTGTATCATTTCTGTGTGCTCAGAGTTGACTGAATTATGACACAGAATCGGAACACAAATAAGCAGATCAAATCAGCGGACTAAACTTCAACAACAAATTTTCTTATAATCAACAACTTCATGAACCAGTGCCTCATGTTTCACAATCGCATCCCTTCCACTCTTGCTAGTCCTGCCTCACAGTATGAAAATGTCTGTTATACACTAACACACAAACACACACACAAGGTACGCTGTCTTTCTCCGCACACACTACATCCTAAACACCCTGTGAGGGCAGGGATGACACCTCTGGGGAGTGAAACAAGACAGGCCTGTAAGCAGCTAAATGCAATTACTCTCTGACTATACCAACCGTATTACATGGAGGGGACAATAAAGGTCAATACATGTGCATTTTTGAAGGGTAATCTCCAAATATGAAGCACAGAGTGCTGTGGTATCATACTGTTGTACCACTGTTGTTGTTTTTTTATATTTTCTAAACAATAAGTAAAAAAGTTTAACAAAAAACAAGCAGCCATTTCAATATTCACTCAATATACTGTATATATGTTCAGCTGTCAATATATTTTACCGTCAGTGAGTTCTATATGTTTTACTCCCAGTGTTCTTCTTTGTTCGTTGCTGCAGCATTGACCCAATTTCCCCCATGTGGTCATTAAAATTGTATCAAAGTTGTTGAGCCAGAGACTGGTGGAGGAGGGGAAAACGTCTCATGGGGCCAGACCTCCCATCATGGGGACATGACATCACCATATGCACCAGATGTTGCTTTCAAATACACTTCATCTCTAAATGCAAGGTGGAATCTTTGTCTTCAACTTACACTGGGGTCACCTCAACAAGCTATTTTTCTGCAACATGCTGTCTTTTAATCTCATGCATGAACACCTTGTGGACACAATCATTATATGTGGCCACTACAGTAATCGTGCCTGTCTCAAGGACACTTTAACACAATGTGAAGTGTCATTCACTTACCCATCCAGATTTGAACTCCAATTGTAATTTCTAACACAGCTGTTGCCCCCTTAATCATATAACTGGAGCTGTGCTTACTGTATATTATTTCTAAAGTAAAACAGTGTGTTGTCTACATACATTCTGTGTAGACACACAGAACCTGCCATATTGGTGGCTTCAGATTGTTATGTACCGTAATGGTTTTTTGGTGTTCGTGTTCCAATAACATAACAATAACATGTCTAGACATTCTAAATGTGACATGAGCGTTGTGGATAGGTTCGTTTTTTATTCATTATGGCAACAGCACTGTTACTAGGTAAGGTTTTGGTGTGATAGAGTATTGTGTGATTAATGTATCTGAATCAATTTGAATACCTTGAAATTTTGCTTGAAATATTTGCACGTAACTAAAGATATAAAAAATTATGGCAAGCCTGTTCCTACAACATGGAAATTAGAGTGAATATCTTGGTGTTGGTGTAACTTCCCAAGAGTATATGATCCACATTCTAGAGTTGCGCTTACTGTAGCTAAAATATCAAATTCAGAAGCTCAATTATGTAAACTTGCATTTAAAAAGCAAAAGTTGTAGCTGTAGATATTAAAGCTAGTGTAAATGTTTAAAAAATTGAAATTTGCTAATTATTCCTGAGAATTTTCTGTATCACTGTTTCCTAATTTAAAATAAGAAAAAGAGAAGAAACAGTTTATTAAGACTACGCTGATAGAATAATCTTTTGTGCCAAAGGGGCTTGGACTGCTATGCAAACCTGATTCCAGTTATGATAGAGGGGGCTGTGGAGACCCTTGAAGAAGTTGGGCAGTAATACGATCTGCCAAAGTTCCCACCGGTTGCCGGCTGAGGTTGATAAAGGTCATATATCAGGTAATGCCCTTTAACCTCCAAAAAATTCAAAATAAACCCAGCACCTGTTTGCCAGCACCTGCTCTTTTCTGCATCCTCTGCACATTGTCGATCTCATACACCTTGATCTCGTAGGCCTCTGGGATTTCCGGATCCACCCAGCGAGATCGCAGACCACTAGCTGAGCGTCTCAGGGACTGGTGTGAATCATGAGGGACATGACGCTGGTGAGAACCTACAGCAGGGTGAGGCCAAATGTGCGGTGAGAGGCTGTATCTCAACTTGTTTTCTTTGTCCTCTCTTTCTGAAATGTTCTGTATTTATACAGTGAGTATTTCATCATCATCTCAAACATATACCAAAAACTAAACTATAACTAAGGTTTGATTCTATTTACTTTAATTTTACTGTTGCTGATTTTAGGTTTAGTTGTTGGCATGGTCAGCTGTCACTACTAGCACAAAAGGGACATGATTTCATTTTGACTCTGTCAATTCAAGAGAAGATAGTTTATGTTTTGTGCCACTGGGATCCTTAGATTTAAGATATGTTTTAAATGTACATGTACATCTTTCATATGAATGTAGATAAATTATTTACACTTATGGAGAAATGATGTGCATCCAGAATTTGATCACCCAACTAAGTGTATTATGTTAATAATGTAATGTAATACACTGTCAATTGTTACTTTTAATTCATATGTTCATTCAACAAAATCGTCTCCTGTTTTTATTGCTCCATCAGCAGCACTATGATAACATGTTTTCTCAGTATATAGTTCCATTAGCAAGTATTCTTAGCGCATGCTAAGTATTCTTAGCATGCTAAGTATTCTTAGCATGCGCACACACACATACATCTTTAGAATTCACTATATCAGACACAAATGCTCTTAATTTTCTGCACTTATGCATCCATTAGTAAGTACTGTCACTGGGTTCATATTTTAATGATGACCTACACAATCAGGCTTTTTATGGCAATAACGAAACTGACTGGAGTCTACAGATGTGTCATCTCCAATTATGTCACATTAAAATGCTATGCGGGCAGATTACATACCAAAAAATATGAAGAGGCGACTATCACTTGTGTAAAAACCGTGTTTTAAAAAATGCTTCATGTGTAGCTTTCTTGCATTTCTCATGAACGCACCAAGATAAAATTGGGCTATTGTGGGTGCAAAACAACAAGAGCACCTGCCCTCAACTGTTTTTCTAAGGAATGATAGTAAAACAAAAAAAAAAGGAAAAGGTTTTATTAGATAAATACCTATCCTACTTTCAAATCACTGCCAGTTGATGCTGCAGTATGTTGAGATTACTAAAACCAACCAACTGGTTTGTACAAGGATTGAACAAGTCCATTACTTCCCAAATGAAAGCATCAAAATGCTCAAAGAACTTCCTTACTTTAGAATTTTTTTAGATAAAACTAGCAATTTACATTAAATATGAGCAATACAACATGAGCCCTCAGCACAGGGATTAGGTTCTGATGTTTCCAGAAGATACAGCTGCCAAGTTCATAAAAGGTCAGATAATCCAGGTGTTTTACCTGTGCTGCCTTTCTTTCGAGAAGATCGGCTGCTGCGAGTTACACTGAGGAGAGAGCCACTCCTGTCGCTGACAGAACCCCTGTTTGAGGTGCTGCTGCCTGTTGCTTCACTGTCCCGCATCATGCTGTCATATCCACTGCTCACCATACTGTTCCTGCTAGAGAAATAGAGGGAAGTTTTTCCCATAGCTGGTGGCAAGTCACCACTCAACACACTAGTGGTGTCACTGGCGTGCCCACTACAATGATCAGGCATGCGGGGGGCAGTCACTTGGCTATATGGTGAAGGAAGACTGGTAATTTGGTCCACTCCTCCTGAAGTGGGACTGGTGGCTCTTTCCTTAAGGATGTCTGAGATCCGGCCATTTAGAAACCCCTGGATGGCAGATTTTGTGGATGAGCATGTGGAGCTCTGGCTTGGAGTCCTACTGATGGAGTGATAAGAACGTGGAGGGGAAGAGGAGAAAAAGGATGACGTTCTCTCAAAGCTAACAGTTTTACCATCTGGGGAAAGACTGGCGCTGCGGTTAATAGACTGCCGCAGACCTTTGTGGGAGAGGTTCTTGGTGCTGGGGGCAGACAGTCGGCGCACTTTGGGGCTAGCCATTTTAAGTTTCCCAACAGCAGAGAGCTTGGAATGGGCATGCCTTGCAGATTGAGTTACATGGCTTTCAGAAGGAAAGAAGTGATGACTCTGGTCAGACCGAGGATTCTTCCTGGGGCTCCTGCTAACCCTTGGAAAGGTACCATCTCCCTCATTTCCTTTATAACCTCTCTTAGAAGTCACTTCAATACTTCCTTTGGAGCTTCCCTTAGAGCTCATAGAGGTGTTGCTACTGCCTCTATCCAGACTTGGAAATTCCCTTGGGGTTCTCCCAAGAGAATTTGTTCTACTGGCCAGCTGCTCCAATTTGGCACTGAAAAGCCTGCCACTGTCCTCAGTGGGTGACTTGAGCCTCCCACTCATATTATCATGTTTTATTTTTGCACTTGAGGTCTCAAACAATGATCCAACCCCCTTTCTGGGAGCACTACTAGCATCTTGTCTGTACTCTGTTCCATATTTTAAAGGAGAAGAGACATGGAGGCTGTGGTTCACTTGGGAGTGCTGTCTGGCCTGCCTCCTTTCCAGAGTTGCCCTTGGGCTACATGGGGTGGATGATGTCACCACCCTTGGGCCTCTTTGGTCGTCTGCTATGTGACAGCCATGGTAGCGCTCCTGATGGTTGGCATTTTGCCAGGTTCTGGGCAAACTACCTGTTTTAAAGGAAGCAGGGGTCGTTTCTAGGCAACCAGGTGAAACACCAGTCCTCCTGGGGGCATTCCCAACAAATTCACACATGATTTCTCCCTCCTCTGAGCCTTGTCGAGGGTTAGTGGAAAAAACATGCTCGCTGTCTCTATGGTGTCTCTTGTCTGTAAATCTTGGTCTGTTTCCACACATTTTATTTTTTGCTGTTTCATCACAGAAAGCTAAATCTTCCATGACCAGGATTGGGTCACAAGAAATCTGACTAAAATATGAGTCACATACCTTGTCAGGCTTTTTTACATATACCTCAGAGGCAACAGCTCCACTCCTCTTCCTATTTTCTGGACATTTAGCATTATTTCTTTTGTGGTCCAGCCTTGACTTGACTCCTGTAAAATTGTCACTTCTTTCTTTTTCTTTTGCATTATCCAAATAACAGTCCACATCAGTATTAATCAGCATGGGATTAATAAATGAAGGTAAGAACCTTTTTTCCCTATGGAACTGGGGCTTTTTACCGCTATCCTCTGTGGTTACAGACTGAACAACAGAGCTTTTGGTTGTATCAGCGGAACATGCAGTCGCAGACTCTTCGCTCACATTGCTGATTATCCGGATTGGTCGACAGGTTGAATCTTGAACCTCTGCCTGGGTGGTGTCTCTGATACAAATAATGTTTCCACCTGTCCTCCCTCTGTTTAGCTCTCCACTGATGGTCACCTCCTCTACCATAGAGAAGACAAGTTCATCTTGGCCTTTCAGGTCCAATGGCTGTTGAACAGTCACTGTAATAGTAGCCTTCATTTCCTTAACATCCTCTGTGGGGTGATTAGGTAAGGCATCTCGATGTATAACACTAGTAGCCAAGGAGTGTGAAGAGGAGCAGGAGGAGGAAGGAGAAAGGGGAGAACTTTTGCCAACTGGTGAGGCCCTTTTGTCTGGTTTGAACCAATCAGCAGTTTCAGATCTCTCTTGTTTTCCCGTATGCTGAAGAGAAGTGGCGATGGCTTTGCTCTGAGCATCCACATCAAAATCCTGAGAGGAGAGTTTGACACCTAACTTACGAGCTCCAGTGTTGGTATGATCAGAGCGACAGTTTATGTTAAGACTGAGAGTTTGATTTAGCAGTTCCTCACTGGAGCTGGTCGCACTGCACTCCTCACAGTCATACAGGCCCGAATCCTCTCTCTGAAAACTGTCTCCAGGGAAGGCACCATCTGTTTGTTTTTCCACAGCAGGGGTCTGACTATACGCTATCCCCTGATTCAACAATGTCTGTGGGGATTCTGATGATTTGGTGTCTTTCCGTTTCCCCATTTCTTTCTGAGGTTGTGATTTGGTTGTGATATTGTTTGCAGAAGGACCTTGTGAGGAAGACTTGAGTGCCTGTATTATCACCTCACTTCCATCAATGCAGCCCAAACGCTCTTGAAGTTCAGCAAATGTTTCACATTTAAGGCAGTCCCTCTCTGGCGGTTTTATGTCTGTTTTCAGGATCTCAGTATGTCCTTGACTATTGTCCTCCTTCTCTCCCTGCAGCTGGGGAATCCTCAGAAGCTCTTGGAGTAGAGCAGTAAACTCAGGATCATCCAAATCAGCCTTATTAGGGTGCAAAGAAGGTATGATGGGCACAAATTTAGGTTGTGCCAGCTTTGGGGCTGCTTTGGACTGGACCAAACCTTCTGAGTCTATTTGGATCACTGTGTCACAGGACTGGTCACTACTGGAACGCTCATCTAGTTCACCACGCAGACGTAAAGGACAGATGTCGACATCTACCTCATCTGTGGAGTGGAACGCCCGCAGGGACAAAGACTGAGCCCCTCTTTTTTCTTTAGGCAAACTCCTACCACAAGGAGAACATGAGGTGGATTGCTGTTGAATAAAGATTTATTGTGGAGTTAGTTATAGATCTGGATTACAGATCTCAATGAAATGCAATGAAAACAATCACATGACTGAAACATATGTACAGTTTTAAAGGTATAGTCAGTGATTGTAATTTATTACACATTTTGTCAATTTCATTTTGTAGTTTCCACCTTTTTGTTCCACTAATTGTCCATTCAGTGTTTGTGCATAGAAAACCTTGTGGTTGTATACAGTGCCCACTCTATAATTTGAGAAAAAAAGAAATGTGGGTCGGGCCCGGTATATACATCTAATTGGCTCTAGTTCATGCACAGTGGGGAAGAGACACAGCAGAAAGTTTCCGACACTGGAGTTGTTTTCAGTGCCCACATTATACTGACAGGAAAATGCTGCTGAACTGCTCAGTTACAGTTACTTTGTTTGCCATGGACAGTCCGCTATCTTGCAAGTTTGCAAATGTATGCTGTTGTTGTGACATTATCTATAGGAGCTGGAGGTTATAGTGAGTGAAGTCTGCAGCTGGTGGGGCTCTGATTAGTTCTGTAGCAGCTGTAGTTTACTAACTCAGTGAGTTCTCATTTGGTCACAGTTACTTACTCAAGATTGCTTTGTGTTTTTTAGTTTATGTGGTTACATTTTGTCCAGTTTGATCATTTTGGTTGGTTTCATAACACTTGTGGACATGACTATGCAATCCTATCTGAAATAATGTTGTTTAAGTACTAATATAAAAACACTAAAATCATGAACTTTACCCTTACCTTTATGTACCTTTAAACCAAATGACATTACTTTCCACCAACAAGGAGATGTTACAGGAAATACACTGTACCTTTGTCCTCCTCTGTGTCCTGCGGATACGAGAAGCCAGCTGGATGGTGGACAAGGTCTCTTGAAGGTTTGCCAGGGAATCAGCAACTTGAGCGATTACTGTGATGTGGCAATTACTATGTCCCAAGGACTCTCGAAGGAGCATAGCCAACTTACTACCCCTGTGTAAAGGCAGTGCAAATGTCCAGATATTACATCAAAGAAAGCATTGGTTATTTCAGATTTGTCCAATCAGTTGTTTTTGTCAAAGCAGTGTGCAGGCAAAGTTCTGCTATTTTTGTACGCTCACATTGAGAATCAACATCAGCTCATTGTGAAAATATACAATGCAGATTATGCTGCACCAATGTATTTCAAAATGTTTACACTAATAATATTTTGGACTAACATTCTTACTTGTTGGGGGTGGTTTTATGTCCACTTAGCAGAGACAAGACAACAGGGCCCAGCACAGAATGAGGGGGTTTATTTTTGCTCTTACCCCTCATACCACTACACACATCTATCATGGTCAATTTAGTGGGGCCCCGTGCACCTGAGGATACAGATCAGGGAAGACTGTTAATGTACAAATCTTTGCATGTTTTCATGCAAATGCAACAGAACATGAATTTTAAGACACATACTACGGTGCATTACATCTGGAGGACAAGCCTCCTGGTAACTGAATAATTCATTATAACCTCTGCCAATGGTGCTGCTTTCTGTACGAGGGGGGTGGATGTAGAGAGTAAAGAACATTATGGAGCTGTGACACAGGTACGTAATGAAGTCACTGTGGCGACGGGCTGTGATGGCAGCGTCCAGGAGGCAGGCAGCACGTTCAGCGGTGGGAGCCTTGACACGGTTGTGGTTACGCAGCTGGAAAGAAAGAAACAAGGAGATAGTTGTGAAAAAGTTATGTGTAGACAATTTTTCTTATTATAACTACTAAAATAAAAATCTGCCACAAACATGTATGTTGTCCTACAATCTATCACCGTGGGAGATTTGATGCAGAAGTGATTGGTGGATCATTAAACTGACAATTGCTTAATCTTGGGAGAGATTTACACTTTGTAAAAGTTTGTGTTTATTGATGTGTCATTTATCCCAGTAACACAATGTTTGGGAATGAGAGCTCTCTTCATACAGAAGACTTTATGTTCAGTGATGAAGAGAAACACACACCTACACTAATGAGGTACTGCTTTGTAAATGACAAACATCAGAGCAAGGGAACAGAGAACTGCACAGTAATAATTTAATTAGATATAATCTTTTATGCAATCCAATAGGTTGGACTATCTTCTCATATCCATTACAGGATCCTAAACATGAAGTCAGACAATATACTGACTGCGATCACTGACACCTACTGAAGACAAATGGACAATTTGATTTGTAGAAACTGAAAATACCCAGGCACTTTTTTTTAGGGTAATGGTTCAATTTTATGGTTCACAGTTGTTAAAATGAAGGTAAAATAACAATTATTTGTACTTTAATTCTGAAATAGAGTTTTTGATGCAGTGCCAGTGAAGTCTTGCCAAAAACTTGCTTGTCACTTGTCAACAAGAAAAAGTGTAGCCTTGGCTCTCCGGCCGATTATGTTCTTCAAACGAGTAAAGCAACAATGTGATTCAATGATTTCTTGTGTGTTTACACTTAAATAGAGCACAGGCAAACTGGGAGAGAGACGGCAGAAGCGGCCGTTCATTTAACAACCCCCTTTCTCCTAATAAAAACATTTTTCATCCTACTTGTATCCCAGAGACGGGGTCTTCTTGGATTTTAATATGGGCCTTTGGACTGTCATGGATATTGCCTAATGAGGGGACGACCTCCCCCAGCAGATCTCTCAGTGTGTCCTCCTCTCCGCAGCAGAGCTCTACAGCAGAAACTGACACAGTCAGATCCGTCCATGTCTTCTCCCTGCACCGCTCAATGGCAGTGTACAACCAAGAGATGGCAGAGGGAATCAGCCCGAGCTTCTGGACGCTCTCATCACCCCCTACCATGCTGGACCAGGAGCCTGAGGCAGACAACAGAGCAGAAGAAGCAGATGTATCTGTGCAACATGTACTGCATATTTGTTGACATTTCACAGTGGAAGAGGACAAATACTGACAAAGGAAATGCGTGTGCACACAATAATGACAGATGTAAGCTTGCACAGAGAAAACATAATACTTAAAGTCAGAACAATGCTCAGATGAAGACCAGACTTAAGAAAACACACCAACAAACACTTTCAGATTTTCTTATGGACAAGTGCCATGCTGTATCTCTTAGTGCACTTTTGCCCCACATTAGTTTTGAGTTATGGGTCTGTTTTACCCTTATCCAAACTCTAATTGAATGAGGATAAGAGAATTGGTTTACTCCAATTAAAGGCTGAGCTGCCTGCCGTTATTCAGAGAGAATAGTATTCTGTGGAAGAGATTGATATCCCCTGGCTGTGGGCCACATGTAGTCTGTATTGGCCAACTAATTCAATCAGATTTACGGAGAGTGGCGTCATGTGAAAAAGCAGCTCCAAGGAGACCCTGTCCTTAGGCTGTGTATGTGTGTGTGTGTGTGTGTGTGTGTGTGTGTGTGTGTGTCTTGCAAATCTATTAAACCCCTTCACCGATGCTAAGTGCAGGCTTCCATCTCTCTAATAGCAACGTATTACAGCCCATTTTGTTTTCAGTCCCCTCCCGAGTTCAGCGCCTCAGCAAAACAAAGTTATATATTTGTGTCCTTTTATGCACTATGCTGAAATTTCTATCAGGCAACGGCAAGCTTTTAAAAGGGCACGTGTTGTATAATTGATGAATAGGCTTTTATTTACGAAGTTACAGGTGAAAGATGAATGGCAAAGAAGGAGAGAGTTGAAATGGCAACACTTCTTTTGTGTTGCTGCTGTAGAAAAAAAGAAGACACAAAAAGGATAAATAGAGCAAGAGTCAAAGCAAAAGAACAAGACTGTTATAGATGTGCATCAAGATTGATAAGAGGACACAAAGAGCTTAAGTGATAAAGGTAGCATGAATGATAGCAGCAGTGAGACAGGGGTACAGGATGAGGAGGGGGGAATGAATGGGCCTTAAGCATAGATAAAAGCTTCCCACTCTCGTCTCAAGATTTTGACCCATGGCCTCTCCAAGTGACCGATTACTCACCCACATCAGCACATCCCAAACCCAGAATACATCCATCGCTGCCACTGAGCACGCAGCGGATGACATCAGCCAAGACGCCTGCACACACCTCGGCCTGGCCAGACAGAACAAAGGAAAAGAAGCATCTCATGATTCATCTCTGCACTGAAGAAATACATCCAATGAAAGGAAAGAGGTGAAGCAGACGAGGGATGCATACTGATTCTGCAAGATTCCCCTGGGCTCAGATACTGTAAGCAGATCTTGGAGAAAGTTGAATTTAATTGATGGACTGTGCAATTGTAGGGGCTATCTAGGCCCTATCAGTTTTCAGGTCATCAGACAAAGAGAGCAAAGCAACCGTGGTGTGTAGTGTACAGATGGGAAACAATGCTAAAAACAAAAAAAGCAAAAGGTTCATGTTACACTGTCAGTTATCTGTAAAACAATGCGAAACAAATAATCAAGTTATGTAGCATATTTAAATTATGTTGTCGAGATGAAGTAAAAACAGACCTGACTGGACTCTTGATTATAGGCAGCGTCAAAGTTGAAGGTCTTTAGAAAATTTTTGCCATCCCTGCCTAGTGTCATTGTAGAGTGTGGTGGCTTCATGCTGACTGGTTCCATTATGGTCACTCTTTTTTTGGACGGGTCAGTCCAGAGAACAGGTGGTTGGCCTTGGTCCCCTGGCAGTTTAGGGTTTACCCTCAGCACGACTTTGACCTGTGCACCAAAGGAGATGGAAAAGAGGGATTTACTGAGATCAAAATGTAGTATGTCCAGGTGAATATGAAGTGACATGGCTCTAGTGATATTCTGCTGGTCTACCACTTTGATCCAGCATTTTAACAACTGTTGGAAGAATTGCCATGAAATGTACTGATATTGAAAATACATTACATTGCAACAGAAGATGGTGAGGCGTTTGATATGTGGAAATGATGTGAGTGAAAACATTTGGATTATCGTTGGGATGGTACACACATTATTTATACACACTTATTGTACAGTCTTATGGCAGTGGGAACTAAAGACCACTTGAGACGCTCCATCTTGCTGGAATTCTTAGAATCAGTCTGTGGTACGGTATACATGTTTAGGCCTTTTATAATAAAGGGGTAAACAAAGTACTTGTTTGCTTCTATAGTTTTTAGGTTCAAAGCTACCTGTTCTGATCTAACTGCTGTGTGTTTCTTATACGTCTTCATGCACTGGTATGAAGAAGAGTTTAAAGACTTTGTATGTTTATACAAGGGTTTTAACTCAGAAGCATGACAGCAAACGTAGCTTTATGAAAAAGGGTAGAAATAATAAGACATCAGCTCTGAGCCCCAGCTGCTCAGTCACAGGAGGCTGAGATTCTCTTTTATGCAACGCAGGTTACGGGATACATCAGATGCAAAAGGGAAGTCTTGGCAGAACAAAGTGGTAAACGTCAAAACGGATTAAGTTTGAGCATTGTAGCGCTAGAGACGGTGTAATTTGCTGTTGTGTGTGTTTGGAACTGACATCACTGTTTTGGATCCTTTAGCACAATCTGTTCCTTTGCCTCACAGACATCAGCTACATGTTTGTCTGTAGCTATCATGTACTTAAAACTGCATGGCGATGCATACCTCCTGCTATATTTCCGAAAGTCTTGACATTAATTCCTTAATGCAGTTGTGTACAGGAAGCCTTAGGATTTAGAGGCTTTAAGGTCTTAAATTAAGTTACCTCCTGACTCTGACGGACATTTAACAAGACTCATAGGTCTTTGTCTGCAGGACAACTAGGCAACATTTACCTCACACAACACAATAATCTGTATTACAGCGTATAAACCGATTATAGTTATTCATAATCAGGGTTCAGGTCTGCGAGACTGCAGGTATCCCTATGCGCCATTACACCCAGTCCAATGTGGTTTTCTTGAAATCGTGCAGGACTGCATTACACCACCATGACATCATCTGTCATTGATAATTTGAAAACCTGAAAGCCATATTCCATCTGCCACATGATAAGTTGTCAGTGTCTTTGAAGGATCTCTTTCCTCCTCCCCTCATAATTTTAATGCTTTATGCAAGAAGTAACACTATTGAACGTGTGTCAAACTCTATTTATGATGGTTAAATTATTCAAGAGACTCGTTCAAAGGCAGAGAAAATCCTTCTCCCTCCAACACAGTATATATTTTTGCTCACAGAGGCACATAGAGCTGAGTGCTCGGGCAGGTGTGGCTGGCGGTAGTGTCTATCTGAGCCTTTATCTGTAACTCTAGACTAAACCCAAGAGTCCTTGTATCTGAGACAAGGGGAGGGCAGGCAGCCATATTGATCTCCCCCATTTCTCCCAGAGGAAGGGAGGGGGAGGAACAAGATGGAGACATTAGCACCGCATTACAGTGTATCATGAAGGAGCAGTGATATAGGATCTCCCCTAAATTGACTGTGATCTCTTTACTCTGCAACACGGGTGGTAAAAACACTTCCAAGGTGTTGGTTGTGGGTGAGGATAGCTCTGAACGATACGCCGCCAATCCAGACCTATTCTGTGTTCTTATACGTGGCAATATAACATACAATGTAGCCCGAGTCAGGCAAGATGTGAAACTATATTTAATTCATTATATTTAATTAAATATTTAGATAAGGAATGTTTGCGTGGATTTTAAAGCATATTGTATGAATCCTGACAGGTTGGGCTGGGTTTGGGCCAAGGTCAGCTGTGCGTGAAATGCATTTCATCCATTTGAAATGTGCCAGTCGCAGGAGAATCAAGCCTTAAAAAAACCCAGCTTTAGCTACAAGGCAGTGTAATCCATTAGTAAAACCACATTCCATACTGTTCATGCAAGAATTCTGTATTTTGGCTCGTAAGCATGACAAAAGATTTAAAACGTTATGACTTTGATAACTTTCCAGCTAGAGCTTTAAAATCCTATTTTTGCAAGTCATCGTGCAGTGGTTTAGTGTTAATGCATTAATCTGTTACCCGGATCTATCTACTGCATGGTGCCTATTCTAAATATAAAGACAGTAGGTGACCTCCATGCATAAAGACTAAAGACAGGGTAACTAGTTAATCTCAAGCCAGCTGAACAATGCATCCCTTAGAATCTCTAAAGTTTACTAAGGAAGCCGTTAGTATGGTGAGACTGCTCGCTGGACATTATTACATTATGTGTCACATCTGTTATATATCAGACTCATCTGATCAGTGCCGTATATTCAGTGTACGTTGAATTTAGTTCAAGTTAGTTCAAGTTAGTTTCCTGTTTTTAATGTTTAACGCTACACTAATCGGCTGCTGGCTTCATACAGACAGATGATGTCAATGATCTTCTCGTGTAACTCTCAGTAACAAAGGAGATAAGCCTCTTTCCCAAAACAATGGACATCATTAAATTAACTGTCAGGAGTCAATGCTCCCACTACACCGTCTCTAAGATTCCTGTGCTGACCACAGCAGTATGTGAAACAAGAGAGCCCATTTTCCCACCTTAATATATAATGTGAAGAACGCTTTAGGCTGTGGTTGAAGGTTGAACTGATCTATGACCACAGAACTTTAAACACTGCAACTGTAAACTGTCAGTATCATTTCATATGAGTAAAAAAATGTTACCTAAAGAAATTAAAATTAGGATAGTCCAGAAAAATATGTGATAATATAACCAACCTCCACCCAAACCAAATCCTGTTCTGTGAATCGAATAATAAAGTGTGTTTAAATCTACTGGAATTTGAGTACAGTCTACCTTGCCAACATTGGGTGAGTCTTTTGTTCTGGTGGCAGCTTGTAGCAGGCAGGAGGGGACGGGCGGTGGGCTTTTCTGGATGATCTCCCTGAAGCAGGTGGAAAAATGAGCGGGAGACGGATCGGAAGCCTGGCCTTTTTTCCTCATCAGGCTGAGCTTCTCAGCTGCCCTGCAGGAAAGAGTGGAGGTGGCATGTCAAGCCACTGAAGCTTATGGTGTAATCAGACAACACTGCAGATAAAACTCATTTACACACACACAATGTTCTGTTTTGACTTACATACACACAGTTTTTACCTGGCCAAAAATGACATAGCAGCAGTGTTGGCAATGGTCACTACTCTGGAGATGTGAGGGATCTTTGAGCTTCTCTCTACTGTTCCAGTGTCACCACTGCTCAGTGTTGCATCACCCCCAGTCTGTCAGGGGAGAAAGCTCGTTATTAAAATTTGTAATTGCACTCCAGCACCCACTCCAAAATAGACTATTATCCTGGGAATTAGTCTGAAGAGGAACATGTCTGAGTAGGTATAGTTAGAGCTGCATGTCAAGTGAGTGAGTGCTGTCTGACTTTAAAACCAGTCTGACCATCATGCAGTCCTGTGTAAAGTTATTCCAACACCGCAACAGTTGTAGCTCCACAGTGTGTGTCTGGCTCTCATTCATGTGTAACAACATGACCTATTCAGCATGCATCGAGTCACCGAGCCTCACTGCAGGCTCTCAGGCTCCACATCTCATCAGCGTCTCAGCCTTTTTAGGGCAGGATAACAACATCAGATCCGTTTTTTTATTTTAACAACGTCCAAACATAAAGAGCCAATTAGTTTGACAGGAGGAGATATGTAAACACAGTGCTGTGGTTATACTGTATATACTGTATATTGAAAGGTAATAATATACAGTATGGTAAAAACCCTCAACTCTCTTCTAGTTGACTAATGTTGTCATAATCGTTTTAATCTTTACTATATTTCTCCTTCTCCTTACACTGATTTCTCTCTGTATATGCTCTCATATGGTCTTTCATGCTCCCTCCTCTCCTCTCCTCTCCTCTCCTCTCCTCTCCTCTCCTCTCCTCTCCTCTCCTCTCCTCTCCTCTCCTCTCCTCTCCTGCCCACCATTCCATCATCCTTTCCATCTATTCTCCTGCCTCCCATCTAAAACACTTAATTTTCTTTTTCTTCTAATGCATTTTTTATTTTGTCTACTTCCTTCTCTCTACTTCTTACTCTCTCTATTTCAACCTCAGCTGCATAATCCTTTATTGATTTACTCTCACACTGGACCCAACTGGCTAATTTCGTATACAGTCTTGCCCAGACCAGGACAGTTTTATTAGAGCAACATGCTGTAATGTTATTGATTTGATTATACAAGTCGATTAAGAATAACAGGTTAATTATAATCTTTGACCATTTGCTAAGCCCCACCCCCTTCAGGTACTTTTGCTATGCCTAAAACAATTTCACTTACTGCACAACACATAATGAAAACAACAGCAGATTTATTCCTTGAAATTCTTGACATTTTGTACCTTGCTTTCAGACTGGTTTCTACTAGCAGATAGCTAAATACTCTACTACTACTAGCTCTGTGGGTTGGATGTTTTAGTCTTTTCAACTGACTTAGTTTGACTTCCTGAGACCGCAGTCCCCGATATGGCAAACATATATATTCTACAGCCAGGACCACGAGAAAGGAAGGAATGGTATGAAGGTATGAATAGACTCATGTGACATACGAATGTGATAAGTTTTTGCATTTTCTTAAATCAATCTTCACACATAACCCATGATGATGAAGTAAAAAGATAATTTTATACATTTTTCCACATTTGTGAAAAGTCAAAAACCCTCTGAGATCTATCTTTTACAAATATAGTCCAGTCAAACTGACTGACTGGTACAGTAATGAAGACCAGGTTACCAGGAAAGGACCTGCATGTGTAGTGAGGTGGAATGACAACAGATCAATGTGAGTCTTTCCACTGCCAGAAGACAGGTCCAAGACAGACAGACAATATGTGAGGACGATCCAAGATGACTTGGTAGAGGGAATGACACATTACTACAAAACAGGCGTACAAACAAAGGAGTGGACAGTTCTCTAAGTTGCTCTAACCCACAACTGTCTGTTGTATACTGACTGTAGGTTAAATGTGCTAAAGTTATTTGATTTTTGCATGACAGAGTTTCAGATATACTTCAGTAACAGAGACACTGATGTCACACATGTACAGGAAGAGACAAGTCCTAATATTAGGAGCACACACAGTGTGTTACAAAAACTTGAGGACTAACATTAACTTTAGTATTATTATTATATTATTATAATTAGATTTCCCTCTTGTCCATAAGGATCACCAGTAAAACAAACAAACAAAAAAACACCTAAATTGAAGCAACAGCATCATATAAAACAGTTTCCACTTTATAAGCTTTTTCACTGGGGACTGGGGAGGGGGCAGGTTCAATCTGCTGAGGCTTCCATCACAGTAATGCATATTTCACCAGCCACCCTGTTAAATATGACCATCCCCTTATTGATCACGAGTGCTTTTTGACTGGCTAGCTTTTATGACCAGGGTAAATCATGACCCAATTCCATTCCATTAGCAAAAGTACTTTTAAACAACGTCCTCAGCTATGGGATCAAAACTCTGATTAAGCAGTATGAATCACTGCCTTGCTGACACGCACACCCGTAAAGACCTACTTTAGCCATAAAGCTCATTAAAAGGGGGGTGCTCACTGGGGGATGTGTTATGTATGATTTAGTGGTAAGAGAAAGCTTTTAGGGTTACCTGGTTGTGAGGGTGCACCGTGACACGATCAACGCTGGACACAGATTTAGAAGCGACCAGCTGCTGCTGCTCCTCTACCCAGCGGTCCATATCAGGGTTGGGGAGCTTGGGCCCCCTCCTTCTCAGGGTTTGAGGGGTCCTCTGAGGCGTCCTGGGGCTCAGAGGGCTGTGAGGACTGTAGGTTTGACTGCGCAGTTGATGCACAGCTGTGGCTGCTTCTCTTGAAGCCCTGTCCCCATGATTTGCCTCACTTTGTCCCAGCAATGTGCCATTGCTGAGGCTAGGTTCAAAGGGAGGCCTAGCTAATGACTGACCCCTGCTCAGAGCCACGTGGATGGCCTCCTGTTTGAGCTGGTTCAGCTTTGTACCACAGGCTCCACACTGACCCTGCTCCCTGTCCCTTTCCACGGATTCAGCAGCAGACCGACTATGGACACGAAGGTTGTCATTAAGAAATGCTGACAGGTCAGCGGAGTCCTGCAGGATCAGACAAACATATAATTCTACATTTAAAAACTGGAATCTATTAAAATGTTTTCAGCTCACAAAACCTTATGGGCTCAGAGATCCAGGACATGTTTCTAGTAAAGAGATAATAACAAAGCTGATTTGCTTTGTGTACTATCTGGTTTAAGAATTACATGAATGATCATTGAGCATATGAAAATGGAGTCATAGGAAGGCGCTGCAGGCAATCTTAGCACTTAGTGAAGTAATCATGGACTCTAATATTGATTAATGCCCCCCCCTGTCATCTTTATGAGTGCAGTGAGCACAAAAATATGTTTTCTTATAAAATATAAGGTGACGAATTACATAAATACATTTCAAAATGTTAAAAAAAAAACATTCCAAAAATAAAGTAAATAAATATATCTTAGATCCAGTAAAATCTAACAAATTCTAACCATCATCTTTCTTTTTATCGTTCTTGTCCCACTTGCAGTTTGGTCTGCCCTTGACACCTACCAACATCCAACACACTCCCTCACTCCATGACCACCCCATCCTTCCTGCGAGGTAGCACATTGACCCATATTCTCCCTGAGGAGTGCTTTGGGAGCTCTCAACAACCATTATGTAAAACAAAGCCATCTAAACTGTGAAAGTGCTAAAACACTGGGGACTATATGTATTTCATCCGTAAAACTATTTCAAGAGGCATTTACGCCATAAGTGTCTCCTGATATTATCTTTATTTGACATCAAACAAGCCTGAAACTTTCTGCTTCAGTGTTTGGTTCATGGTATTTCATAAAGAGAATGGTGACAGACAGAGTAATGTATGGTGTATGTATGTATGGTAAGTATGGTGACATATAGAGTAAGAAATGTACTGTAGGGGACTGATGGGTGGCTAGATTTTCCATCTTAGCCAGACAGCAAGCTCATCTAAAAAGATGGGCTTACAGAGTCATGATGCTTTTGAGAACTCCTGCTCAGATCAATAAAACGTGCAAAGAGCTAGCTGGCTTATAAGATTTCTACTGACCACGTCTGTGCCCACAGAACACCATCTTCCTCTCGTGCCTGCACTGCGGCCTCGCTCTAAACACCGTCCCATCCCACTCAAGAAGGACAAAAATAAATAGACCTCCCTCCACGGAGAGCACGGTGGGGATGACACAAGGATGTCGAGATGAAATATTCATGCCCATTTGAAACCGCTCGCACAAGAATGGCACTGCTTTACTTTGCTGATTTGTTTGATGGATTTAGGTGGATGCAGAAATGTACGGGTGTGGATTCCTCTCATAGTGTGAAGGCTGATGTGTCCACATGTACAGTAACATGTTTGTATGTTGTATTTTACATATATTGTCAGAAAATGTGTTTCAAGCTGCAGTTTTATTAAGAAGTAGATTTTATTATAAATATAGATTTTTTAATTGTTTCATTGAATTTTCTGGGTTTTCTTTATGTATTTTGGTTATTTTACCAACTGTTACTCTATACCACCACCTGCTGAGAAGTCCTAGGATGTGTTTACCTCAGGTAGATTTTGCCTAAACGTAACAGATGACAATAAAAGTTTTCTCCACAAGCGACTGTATGAGCTCAAACTGAGCTGAATCTTATCCATGATGCTGTATTTATGATGAACTATCGTTCTTACTGACCTTGCAGGAGAAGTGATGGTGAACAGCCAGGCTCAGAGCTTGTTTCTTCAGAGAAACCAGGGTCGCTGAGCACTTCTCACAACACGCAACTTTCCTGTCACATATCCCAAAGCCGGGATTCGCCGGCAGGGATCCTCGACATATGGTCCCGCTACTGAACGACATCGTACTCCTGATGCGGTCTCCTATGGATCCGGGGAGGGACATGTAAGACGGGGCAGCGTCTGCTCTCTGGCACATATTCCGACGTGGGTCGCCCCTGGATCCTCCGGCACCCTCAGGAACAGGGCGCTCCTTGAACTGACAGTCTTTCCCTTTAACACTTGCAGAAAAGCCGAATTGCTCACAGTGATGCTGCACTTCTGAGCCCTGAGGAATAAATCATTATAAGAAGGATGTATGTGGGCTGTGGGAAATTAGATATCAACCGACGTGGACAACTGTAACCACACCCAAATGTTTTTAGCAGTGCAACAATATTGTTCTTATGGAAAAGTCCGTAGACCGTGTGGTCATTTACAAACTGCGCTCACAAAGAATAAATGTGACTTACCCAGTGTGCTCCAAATCTCTCTCCTCGTCCAGTCACAGATGACATGACAACTTGTTAATATTTAAAAAGATATCCGAACAAAGGCAGGGGGGACTTTTATTTAATTTCGCCAAAGCTCCGTGGATATGAAGCGAATATATATCACTCATGGCGGGTGTGCATGAACAATCTGACAAACTAAGAGGTTGGAGACGCTCAGTCTCAGAGATGGAGTGATGACAGTGGCGCACGTTGCAGGAGTGAGCGCGCTGGAGGACACTTCATGAATTTACTCGGCTTTTTGTTGTAACGTCCTCGAGGTGGCGCTAACGAGAAAGCCTTCAGACAGACGGTGAAAGATGATACTGATGACATATTGCTTTTTTTTAACAGTGTTTTCCCTGCATGTCAGCTCCCAAGATGTAAAAGCTCTATGCACCTTATTGCAACGCCTTATTGTTTGTTTGCAACGTTAAAATAAAGTTTAGATGGAACAAAGCTCCAGAGCTACAGGACATTACCCAACTATTTTCACAAGATGACTAATAATAACTACTAATAATATCAAGTTGCGCAATAATGAATGGCATGCGTTCAAATGGCAGAGCGCCCTTTGAAACTAATTATTAAATTGATCTGACACCGTGTAAAATGTGCGTCAAGGTGTTGTTCTCCACATGGCTGGCATTTTTGTGTGTGTGTGTGTGTGTGTGTGTGTGTGTGTTTCAGTTAGGGGGGCATCCAGATGGTCCACATTACTAGAAAAAAAGTGATGTTAACAGAATGTGTTGCTCTTGAGTCATCACAACTGTTTATTATGTTAAAATATAACAGGTGAGTGAATGAGTTTCACACCTTTAAACAGTTTATTAAATGTATTATTATTATCCCTTAGTAGATATAGTTGTGAGAAATGGAACAATGGACTTTAATTGTGATTGTCAATAATATAACATATTTGGTAATGTAAGCTATTATTCATATTCGTATATAACATTTGCCCAGTAAAATGCACCATGATTGCCAATGTATCTATTCAATAAAATAAGATAAGTGATATCCGGGGTCCTCTTTGTGGGGACTTGTTTTGTTTTGTTTTTGGGGAGGCGACAGATGGTTGGCGGGTTATAAAAACACGCTGCGCCGCTCCCCCCGTCATTACGGTAGCGCACGGCATCCGCCTCCCCTGCTCCGCAGGCTCAGCTCAGCTCAGCTCTTTCACCGGTGAAAAGATTGGCTGAACAGCGGGTGCCATTTGGCGCAGAGCTAACGTTACAACCATTAACAAAAGGCGTCCGGTAATTTATTGTCGTATTTGTGAATTTTACAATATTTTGTCGTCAAATATTCACAATGAGTTCAATTAACGTTAAGAAGCTGAAAGTCAACGAGCTGAAAGATGAGCTGAAAAAGCGTAATCTTTCGGACAAGGGACTGAAGGCCGAGCTGATGGACCGCCTGCAGGCCGCGCTAGACGACGAGGCCATTGCTGGAGACTCTCCGCTGGACCAAGAAGCCGCGGCGGACGAGATTCTCGGCCAGGCCGCCGAACAGGAGGGTATGGGAGAGGAGGAAGAGGGCGAAGGCGAGGGTGAGGGCGAACCCGAACCCGAGGGTGAGGCTGAGGCTGAGGCTGAGGGCGAGGGCCCGGTTGAGGAAAGCATGGAGGCCAACGAGGAACAAGACGAGCCGCAGAATGGGGGCGACGGCGATGTCGTTGCCGAGGACGAAGAGATGGGTGAGGGGGACGAGGACGGGGACGAGGACGACGAGATGGATCCTATGCTCAAGGGAGATGTGGACGACATGGAGAAAATAGACACAGAGGATGGTGAGCCCGGGGACCAGGCTGCCGAGGGTGAGTCAAACGAATTCGTTATTTTAAATGTGACTGGTTGGATGGACCGTGGCTGGGTGTCGGGTTTTTGCTATAGCGTCAATGGCACCGCGGGGAAGAGCTGGCTGGGAATGACTAAATTTGAATACGTTACCATACGACAGGGCGTCCATGTTGAGCTAGATAGCGTGACCTCGCTAGGCTAATCAGTGTTAGCCACGAACTGAAACCGTTAGCCGGACAACTAGCGTTAGCATCGGTCACCGCGGTGGTTATCTAACGTTAGTCATTTTAATACTTGTAGCATCGACAGTACAGCGAACAGACGTTAACCTTAACACAATCAACGTTATTTCATAATTGGAGTCGTTAGCTGCAACGATTAACCGACTAAGCGATATATAAACAGTTTCCCTTAGGTTGCCCTTTCCTTTCGCTTGGTTAGCGTGTTAGCTTGTCAGCTAGCTAACGTCATTTTCTTTGTGTCTGGTGTAATGCTAAGAAGCTGGTCATCAGCTTAGCTAGTTCAGCGGTCCCCATATTCATTCAAAATGTGGTGTTATGGTGGAGGTATGCAACAAAACCTTCCGGTCCGAAAATGTTTAAAACGTCTGTTAACGTTATGACTACTTTTTAAATGTTCAACTAAATGTTAAAAACGAGTAACGTTGCTGTGGTGCTTGAATGGTGTCGTGTTACAGTAGCCAGTTGGCGGTTCCTAAAGAAATGTAAACTACATTTGAATTTTGAAAATTGGGGACCACATTTCTTCATATGGGGTGATTGTGGCTGAAGTGTGTCTGATTTGACATGACATGGATCAGGGGAACAGCTGAACTAGCTAAACCGAAGCTGTGTGCGGAGATCGGTGCAGGCGTTGAACTGTTTGCCTAGTTATCACGTGATTAGTGTCCGTGGTTTGACTGAAAAGTGTCATCTTGTTGGATCAACAAAGTGCGGATTTATCGTGAATAGTCACATGTGTAATGTAGGTAATATAGGGTAAGATGGGGGGCGGGGGATGGGCGTCAATACATGTCTAAGTAGGATTCCCCATTACCCTGCATGATGCATTTGTCCCACACATCAGTAGAGTTATCCTCCTTAAAAAATACTCTATAACTGTATTTTAATTAATAAAAACAGTATATTATAAGTCCTTTATTGCAGGGTTAATTCCCTTTTACTGTGTAGAGACGTACACTTTACTATGTAGTATCCAGCCCCATTACAGATTTTTGCCCAGCAAACGCTGTTCACAATGTTCATTTTGACCAGCTTACATCATAACTATCTGGTCATCAAAGCTGTTAACAATTTATGACATGATTGTATTGTTTAAGTGTAATCATGAGGTGTTACCTCTAAGTTACCTTAATATTTATGATAATGGTCGACACAATGTCATTAATGAACGGGCTTTGTGGGCCAGAACCCCACAGCCAGTCCGACCTCTTTCTCACACAAAAAGGAGCACCTCATTCTATATCTTTGTTCTATTTTCAAAGGAGATGCGGACAAAGACACGAATGCTGATCAGAAGAATAAGAAGGGTGTTAAGAGACGCCGGGAGGAACATGGAAGGGGCTACTTTGAATTTATTGAAGAGAACAAATACAGCTGGTAAGGATGGGACAGAGCAAAAATGGCCTTCAGCATCCCTGAAGCGCCATCCATAGTTTTGAACTGTATTGGCTTTAAGTGCCAATGCACATAACTAGCCAGAGTAAAACCCTCATCTTTAAGTATATTTATTAATAACCTTACTTTCACACATGTTTTGAGGGTCATCCCTGTCTACTTAAGAGCCTTACCATTTACCTTTTACAGTGCCCACTCATATTGTGTCTTTACTGGACTGCATTCTGTACCAGAAGTGCATCTATCAAGTCTCTATGAATTTCCACATCTGTTCCTCATGCCACTTATTGTTTTGGAGAGCCTTTTGTGTCCTCAAGGTGAATCAAGGCTGCTCAAAGAAAACCCAGAGGGAAGTGGCAGATGCTCACTTTTAAATGGAGGGTGGGTGGGGAGGACTAGCTGAGAGGTGTGGGAGGAGGGGTCTACTGCTGCAGGGTAGCACACAAAGAAGTAGCAAAATTCCCCCAAAGTGTTTGGAACGTCTACAAGGAAGAGCTTGTTATCGACGGTCCATCGTTTTTCCTCGCAATGGTGTATTTCTTTCTCCGTTGTTGTATTTTCTATTATTTTTTATTTATTTTATCTTTTATTTCACTGGTTGTATATCGTCAAAATGTAATTTCATTACTTGTGTGTAGATGTTCTCATGGTGTGAGTGTGTGGATGTGTGTGCTTGCAAAGCTTTTCTCTATCCCTTCTGAAGTGACATCATGCATGGTGTGCATGGGTGAGTGTATGTATGTGCATACACGTACCTACTTCCTGTTTTGTTTTCATTGCACTGTTGACACACTAAAGATCAACAGGCAGAAAATTTAAAGTTTTTTTGTTTTTGTGCAAATTAAGACTTTGGGATGAGTCTAGGATTCTTCGGACTTCCAGAGTACCAGGACCACAGTTATGTTTTTGTTTTTTTCCCAAGGAGGTTGTTTTGCCCCCTATTCCACTGAAGCTCCTCTTTTTCACCATTACAAAAGTTAATCTACTCTATATGAAACCAGTGAACACTAGGCAGAAACGAGCCCATAGTACAGTAACCAGTATGTGGCCTTATGCTCCAATGTAGACTGTATGTTCACCAAAGCCACCTCAAATCTCTTCTGCTGTAGCTATTTGTACAACACACAGGCTGCCTGAGGACAAATATGACAACAGATGTATCTAAACTTAAGACTGCTGCAGATGAGAATGGGACAGTGAACTACAGATCTGTTTGTTCCTAATAAATAATTGCTTCACTGAGCTTGGGTCTTTCTCATTGAGAACGTTACCTTTAAAAGAACAGTTTGGCTGTTCATACTGTAAGATATGTAGATGCTTAGTCTGAAGCTACAGAGTTGGTAAGTTGCTGTAGCTCTCAATATATCCCGAATTCTCGGGAGTAGCTAAGCACACTGACAACTTGCACTGCATAATTATACAGAACAGTGAAGAGACTGTCACACATGCAAAGTTAAACATAGCATTCTCACCATTGCTGTGAGTGACCCCACAGTAATCACATAAACACTTATCTGAGTGGAGAGGTCTGCTTTCATTTTGCCATGTTAATCAGTGGTTAGCCTTTCATGCTCAGGCAACAGGAAGTTGTTTCTTTGTGTATGTCACATTTTAGATTTCACTGGATACCGCAAGGTAAGTGTTGTCTGCCAAGGCCCATAAAAGAGCTGACTGTCCAAAAAGTTTGGAGGCTCGCTAGCCCACTTTACTTGTGTTGTATCACTTCCCCTATTTTGTCTTTCCACTTCTCTCCCCCAGTATTTTTCAGGAAGTGGGTCCCAAGGCAACTATATGTTCCATGCGGCTGCACTGACACGAATCCACTAATTGACTAAATGGTGTCTCTTTTCAGGGCCTCATTTAAGTCTCCTGTTCCACCTCTGGAGGAAGAAGATGAGGAGTTTGATGACACAAAAGTTTGTCTTGACACCTGTAAGTTTTCTGGTTTGGCTGTATTTGGACGCATTAACTGTCAATAACCTGTATTCATGGATACAAATTACTGATTGTGTTTTGTTGTTTCTTTTGCTGTAGACAACTGTGACCTGCACTTCAAGGTGTCACGGGACCGTTACAGCGCCTCATCTCTCACAATGGAAAGTTTTGCTTACCTCTGGTCCGGAGGCAAAGGCACCTACGGCGTGAACAGTGGCAAAGCTTGCTTTGAGATGAAGGTATTGTCACAATCCCAGCATAATTCACTTTTTCCAGCTCTGCCTCGCTGTTCCTAAATCCTTAAAAGTGTATGGCAAATAAAAAAAATTGTTGAACTTTAGCTCAAGTGTAAAATAATGCATACTTATAGAATTTGTTTGCATTACTTCAACAGATAACAGAGAAAATTCCCGTGAAGCACATTTCCAGCAAAAACATGGAGATCCATGATGTCCAGGTTGGCTGGTCCCTGGCTACTGGCACGCTGCTCCTGGGTCAGTGTTTATTCCTAATACAGGGCTGATGGGTGGGGGAGGGGGGATTCAGGATTTATTTATATACCCTGAGCACATTTATGAAGGGGAAGACACCAAAGATGTCAATAAAGACATAAGAAATAAATGGCGCTGGGCTTGGATAGAGGAAATGGGTTGTGATGAAATGGTGAAAACATGATGAAACGGCACAAATTTAGACACTAGTTATAAAACGGCAGTCCGAGCAATGCAACGCACCTCACGCTTGCCGGGGGCAACAGCCACGGTAGATATTTCACCCTCAATGATCGCGTGACTAAAAAAAATTAACTTGTGCTTCTTCATTGCTGAGTTTGGCCTGTCATTTATCGTTCATCCACTCGTCACTTTATGTTAGAAATTAGCCCTCGCGCTTAGCCCTTAGCCCTGTAATTATTTTACAATACCACAATTTTCTGTGATTCATACAAACGGAACCCTTTAGAATTCAGGGTATCACATATAGTTTTGATTGAGTCATTGCATTCATTAGATGTCTACAAGAAACTGAAGCCTTTATTTAAAAAAGGACACACCATCCCATTTGAGCGTATGTATTGGCATGAAGGTTTGCCTAATAAGATTCACAGAGACTGTAGTGACTATAAGTTCCAGTCTGTCCTCAGAGCTCCCTCTGCTGGTTTGTAAGCAGTATGGCACTACTTACTATAAAATGGCTCCATCAGTGGCTGCACCATAGTAATGGTGACTGGCCAGGTGCCAACACAGATCATTCACACTAATTAGAGCCACTGCCTGAGACATCTGTCTTAATTCATAAATATCGTTATTACCTTTTATAATGTATTTGTCAATTGTCTCCCATAAATGTTTAGGTGAGGAGGAACATTCTTACGCCTACTCTGGGAAAGGCAAGAAGACAACAAATTGTGTGACAGAGGACTTTGGAGAGACTTATGAGGAGAATGATGTCATCTGCTGCCTCATTGTAAGAAACTAAGACTCTTGTGCCACTATATTTATCAGACTAAACTAATATTGTGATTAAAATGCTTCAGATACTCTAGTTTTATAACGAGGTTACCTTTTCCCTTCTTTGTAGGACTTTGAGGGTGATGAGGTGGTTATGTCATTCTCTAAAAATGGTGGGGAGCCTGCCGTCGCTTTCCGGGTTAGCAAGGACACTTTGAATGGCCAGTCCCTTTTCCCCCACGTCATCTGCCACAACTGTGCTGTGGAGTTTAACTTTGGTCAGATGGAAACTCCATATTTCCCACAGCCACAGGACTACACCTTCCTGCAGCAGATCCCTGTCAGTGAGCGAGTCCGTGGGCTCAAAGGACCACAGACCAAGGCCGACTGTGAGGTAAGCATAAATACTGTAGATGTCGGGCAGAAAAAATGATTCATTATTCAAAGCTATGGATATCCATCCTATTAAAGATTTCATATTGACTTTTTGCTTACTTATTTCTGGGACTATGATCCTGATGCTTTTTTTGCCTCTTTCATGTGACAGATCATTGTGATGGTGGGTCTACCAGGCTCAGGGAAGACTACATGGGTGAAGAACCATGTCCAGGAGAACCCAGGGAAATACTACATCTTGGGCAGTGACACCATTGTAGACAAGATGATGGTCAGTTCTAGTCACAGCTCTGTGGTAGCTCTGTACTACTTTAAAAATTATATCGTGCTTAATTGTGTCTGATTTTAATACAGATCAACAGTCTGAAACGGCAGTCAAAGGACATTACAAAACTTACCGCAATTTCCCAGCGTGCACCACTCTTCTTGGGAAAGTTCATTGAGATTGCTGCGCGTAAGAAGAGAAATTACATCCTGGATCATGTAGGTGTTTTGTGAGGGAACTGATCCTTTCATTTTGTTAATATGATACAGATATGACTGTAAAGACCGTGGTGTAACTGAGCGTGTTTTTCCTCTCTCCAGACTAACCTGTCTGCCCCAGGCCAGAAGAGGAAGATGTGTTTGTTCGCAGGCTTCCAGCGTAAGGCTGTGGTGGTCTGCCCCTCGGATGATGATTTTAAGCAGAGGGTCCAGAAGAAGGTTGAGAGTGATGGCAAAGAAGTGCCTGAGCATGCTGTCCTTAAAATGAAAGGTAAAAGATGCTTGGGATTTACAAACCGTACATTTGGTGTTTTTATGCTTTTGGTTGTTTTTGTTTTTAATTTTTTTTAATGTTAGACATAGTTATCAGTTTTTTTAGAAATCTAATCATATTTTCCGGTACAGGTTTCTACTCTCTGCCTGAGGAGGGAGACAGCTTCAACGAGGTCATTTTTGCTGAGCTGCAGAAAGAGGAAGCTGCCAAGCTGCTGGAACAGTACAAGGAGGAAAGTAAGACCGCGCTGCCTGCTGAGAAGAAACCCAACCAGGGAAGCACAACGCCAAAAAGAGGCGGGGGTCCACGTGGTGGGGGACGTGGAGCCAAGAATCAGTTTGGCCGTGGCAGTGGACCTGGACAGAGAGGTGGCGGCCGTGGAGGCTTCCAGAGCAGGGGCAACTTTAGGGGAGGTACGGCTGGAATGCAGGATTGTTAATGCAGTTAATATTAGAAATAAAGTGGTGTAACAGACCACAGGTGACTGACAAGTTCTGCCAGTGTCGTGACAGTTTTACTGCCACTAGTTACAGTAGAGCTAATGATTCTGTGTTATCAAGTGTGCCATATTCTTAAGCAATGCAAAATGCAATGTGTTCCGTCTGCAGGTCCTGGCCCTCGCGGTGGCTTCAACCGTCCACCTCGTGGCTTCCTGCCTCCCCCAGCCTTCAGAGGTGGATTCCCCAACCGTGGAAACTTCAACCGGGGTGGCGGCCCCATTCCCAGCCTCGGAGGATCTCCCAGGGGTGGACCAATGAGGGGGGGTAACATGGGACCCAGGGGAGGGCCGATGAACAGAGGCGGCCCAGTGAACAGAGGAAACATGAACAGAGGAGGTGGAGGCAATATGAATCGTGGTGGAAACAGGGGACATCCCAACCAGGTGGGTTTCATAAATACACTTTTCGTCATGCTTTAATGTTGCTTTTTGTTTGTTTACTTCTTAACCAGCATTTTCTGTCTTCAGTTTCAGCAACGAGGTGGTAATCGTGGTAACTTTGGCAACAAGAATGGCAACTTTGGCAACAACAGAAACAGCGGCAACTTCGGAAACAGGAACGGCATGGACAAGGCCCAAGCCTTCAATCAGAGCTGGCAGGAGGGGGTCAGTATTTGAACTTTATACCACAATGTTGAAAACTTCTCATATCGCATAATTCAGGTTTTTATTTTGAAATGAAATGCCTCTTAACTTATAAACCTTTTGCTTGTTAACTGTACTATTAAGAAACCTGGGCAGTAGTAATAAGAAATATGAACGTGGTATCTGTTATGTCTCCTGTGCAGTTCTGGAACCACAAGCCATGGAACCAGCAGTATCAGCCCGGATATTATTAAGACACTTGTTCTAACGGACTGGTGGTCGACACGGAGACCCACCACTAGCCACGGAACATCCTCCTCCTCCTCCTCTTCTTCTGCTGTCTTTTTGTTTTGTTTTTTCTTTTCCTAGAACTCACTTTTTAATCAACACAAAAACCCACCAACTGACAACCAAGACTAACGTGATATGGAGCAACAACATTCCACATCAGGGGAGACGAGTGCAACTGAAGGTTTATATGTATCTGTACACACATGTACAACGTGGGTGTAGTCTAAGTCAGTGATCTGCTTTTTTGTTCCTTTTTGTTGTATATTTCATTATATTTTTCACCACTTTTAAAGGACGTGCTTTTAAAAAAACTCATGTTTGTAATATCAGGAACCAGAAGCTTTTTGGCAGATGTTTGGTTTGTTTGTTTTTTTGTATTTTTATTTTTTCCCCCAGGGTTGTGCTTTTTATCTGTGCTGTGACTTTTTTTTTTTTTTTTTTTTTTTTTTTTTTAATTAAAAATTTTAAAAATTTCCTTTTGCATAGTTTGTATGAGAGGTTTAAGAAACAGTAAATTTGGCTTCTTGGCAGGAAGCATGGTAGCTTATGACATTGTTAGACTGTACATGTCAAACAGTTAAACTGAAGCAGCAGAAAAATTACAGCAAGTTTTTGTCTTTTGTTCACACTATCAAACTGTAACCTAAACTCCATAGACCCCCAATAAACAGCTCGTTGGCTTTTTTACATTGTTGCTGGCTTATGACTTTTGATTTAGTTCAAAGGTGTGTAAAAGACCTTTGAATGGGCGATGGCCTCGTTCGCTGCTTCAAACAGTAATGACTACAACTCCCAGTTTACACCTCATTAGTGAAACGCTCCCTCTAAGTATCCTGTCTTTGATGCCCTCTCCAGTCTTTCAGCTATTCTGATGTATGTTGTTTTGTGAGTATTCTGGCCAAGCCATTTTAAGGATCTAAGTAAGCCATTTTTAGTACAACATTCTGCCTTTTAGTTCATTTAATTTAAATTCCTTTATTTTGTTCAAAATTAGGGCACTGCGCTTGATTCTCAGGAAAAGTGATGCTCCTAGATTGTCTAACGGTTCCTTTAGTGCAGTAGACTTCTGAAAACCAGCTAGCACTGATAAGGTCATTACAAACCCGAGTATTTGCTACTTTGCATGTTTTATTTTGTTTTTAACACCAGAATTTAAACAAATTTGATAGTTGGGCAAAAAAAAAAAAGTGGCTCATGTTCACCAGCAAACTCAAAGGGCTACAAAGTGTCGCAGCACATCCACCAACCAACAGTCGAGTCTTCAGGATGATGGCAAACAAGTGTGAGAGTCACTTTTTATTTGTGGGCGTTTTTTTGTTTTGTTTTTTGGAGGGGGAGGGGGTCTTCAGGCATTATGTTGTCTCAAAGCACTCCAGAGTTGATGTTGGTGACTGTGTGGCCCAGCAATAATGGCAGCTCCTCATTTCCCCCACTGCATGAACCTGGCAGAGGACGACCAGCTTGAGTTTCAACACCACAACAACATCAAAGCTGGAGAACAAACCGCTAAGACTAGATCCGACTAATTCCACTGGTGTGTGCCCATGCTGGTGTTTAATACCCGTGTAAATACTATTCCAGCCATGCACGAATGTTCATTAATTAACTGACTTTGAGTAATAACTGTATTGTGATTATGACAGTGTTAGTTTGCCAGAGTACTGCTGTGTGATGAATTGTCAATTCTATTTAAATGTCTGGAGAGTTTGTGCCCTCCTGTTTTATTGTACTACATTCATAAATCTAGCAGAATGCAAGCTTTGGGTTTACAGTATATAATCTATAATACGACAGACACTATATTTTTATCGCTTTCCGTTGCAGGTTGTATATCAGGTCTTTTATTAATAAACCGACAGCGCAAAAGCTTTGAGACTTTTTTGAGATCTGTTGTCTTTTCTATCTGAGAGTTTTTGATATTTGTGTTGAGGATATTTGGGATTGTATTTTCTTTTGAAATCTGTCTCAACTCTATTAAAGTTAAAGAAGCTGGTACAGAGTGACTCTGTGGTTTGTTGATTGTGAGTAGTGCCTGTTCACCCGCAGCAAAGTGAGAACAGATCAGTTATGAATCAATCACAAAATAGCACATGCCCGACTTACCGCAGATAGGTTGACGTTTTCCCGCTGCTTTCATCTGACCCTGTACCCTCTCAAGCCTCAGCTATAACAACCTGAGTACACACACACACGTTTAACTACTTGAGAGACATGCCCGTGTCTGTTTTACTTTTAACAGGTATCAATTTCAAAATGTCTTTTGTGTTATTTTCAGTGGGTTATGGGTTTTAAATGATGTGTATTTACTTCTATGTCTGACATTAGCTTTTCTTTACAGCACCACCTGTGTTTCCTTTTATTCTCATGCCTCCTGGTGCTGCTGGAGTTGTATGATGGAAATCCACTTCCCTCCCAGACAGACAGCTGCTTGTCTTTGGCAGCATGCTTACCTCCATCAGTGGCACATTAATGAATGACAAGACCCCCCACTCAGACAGTAAACAGTGCATTAGGTAGTGGCCCTGATTACTACTGTTTGGAGCCGCTCTAAGCCTGATGTAAACACACGAAGAACTCCTCCTTAATGTGAACTGAGTCCACGTTTCTCCGTATGTGCCTGTTTAAGTCCTTCCCACTGTAAATAAAGCATTACAAGTACGCATGACTGTCATTGTCACTGACAGCGGGTCCTCAGTGTAACAAGTGTTATAAGTCATTAGGCAAATTATTTGCTCTGCTCTACAATTTCCTATAAGTGTAAATAAAGAGGTGAAAGAGTGTGGAGGCAGCTGTATGTAGCTGCATGTGAATGTGATCATGAATGTGAATGGCGCCAGACAGACGTGCTTGACGGCATGCGGGGAGGACGAGGACCTGAGACTTTTTAAGTGAAACAAAATAGTTTATTTTTTCAAACATAAACTCATATTATGTACAGTTTGAGAATATAACACATCAGACAGAATTTGAATGATTGCAGCAGCTGCAGTGCGACTCATTCATCTTTGAATAAAAAAAAAAAAAAGATATACAAATTTACAAAATATATATAAAAGTGCTCGTGGAAGGAGATTTAGTTTAGTGGCAGCTGTCGTGTGTGAAACTCCCAATAAATGTCCATTTAAATAGAAAGTACTAGATGTGCTGTTTAAAACCATTAAATGCATCAACACCCCAATGATAAAACAGTAGAATATTCCTATAACACTTCCTCACAATCTGTGATTATAGGGTTTCTACTACTGCTTATCATGACTTCATACTATAGAGACATTGTCCATTGTGCACGCACACCTTTCCACAATCATGTTGGGGAATTCAGCCACTTCTATCTCAGTGTAGTCCCCCTTCTTCACCAGGTACATGATGGGCAATGGGGCGCTCTCAGACACTGTACACCTCCGCTCCCCATAGCCGTAGTTCCGCTTGGGCTGCTTGCAGCCTCCAGTGCACCTGAAGGCCTGGTATCCTGCTGGCTCAATGATCCAGTACTGCGTCCAGGTGAGCGCGCGGAAGTTGATGAAGTACTGCTCCCTGCAGCAGGTGTCTTTGTTTTGGTTGACGTCGCAGTCGCCTCGAGACCTGGGGAAGAACATTAGAAAGAAGGTTAGATGACCCTTGTTGATTTGTTCCAGAACAATTATTGTAAGATGAAAAGGCCTGACTCAGGGTGCTCATGGGTGCCCATGAATGCCTTTCAGGGGGCCCAGGTTGTTTTAGATGCACCCCTGGATGCTATCATCTTATAATATTTGTTTGCTAAATAAAGAGCTTGTGCTTTTACGCACTGTTTATGCGATTTAGTACTATTAACGTCACCTGCACTACACCATTACAACTCCACCACTGAATGCAGATGCAGACAGGTGAAAACAAAAAGCGCATGGGCTAATTATCACACTGACACAATATCCTGTAAATCAAAAGCTCGCGCCCTTACCCGTATTCTTCGAGGTTGAGTGTGTAGAGGACGAGCTCGGGCTTTCCCAAGGTGTTGTCTGTCTGCTCCTGGGTGGTAAAGCGCACACTCTTGGCAATCTCTGCCGCGTAGCTGCCAGGTCTCTCGCCCTCGATCCACACCTCCAGGTGCATAGGTGTCTTCTGCTGGGTCTTGGACCAATAATGCACCGCCTGGGTTACATCAAAGCTCTTCCAGCCGGTCTCGTGAATAGGGATCAACCTGTGAACATGAGAGATAAGAATAGTTAATTAAAAAGCAGATCAAACTGATATGTCCTGTGGAGGATGCAATTGAATTATGATTACAAAGATAACCCACTGAGGACATAATGATGTCGCCTCCTAATTGCTCTGTGTTTAATCTCATGCGTTCTTGATCCCCGTGATTCCTTACCGTGAATCTACCAGCGATGATCGGTTGGACCCGTTGGGCAACACCTCCACCCAGTAGATGCTGACCCGGGCGTTGTTGACGGGCCGGTGGTTCTTCTTTTCCACCGCGAAACGTTTGAGGTAGGAAGCCCGCTGATAGAGCTTCAGCTCCGCCATGGTCACTTCGCTGTTATCGGGAATCCTCGCCTCCATGTCGAACACCATCCGATGCCGAGTGGTGTCAGAGTACACATACTCCCCAGAAATATCTAAAAGCACACAAATATTTGAAGTATGTTAGTATTTTTCCACTTGAGAAGCTTAGAATTACTGTTTGTGAAGGGAATCTGGTGCGTAAAATACGGTCTAAAGTAGTACTACCACAATTACGCACAGGAATATCAGTGTATTCCCAACTGTTACCGGTGTCAAATCTATGCTGACATGAATTCCCGCTAGTTACATATTGTATTTATTTTAAAACGTGAAAGGTCCTTACCCGCATTGCCAGGGATTCCCCTCAAGATTCCCGCCAGACTGGGCAGAGATCTGCGTCTTCTGCTGTGGTGCATCTTCAGCATGGTCGAGTACTTATTTCTAATATGCGCCGGGATGACCAAGTTCGCCAAATCCCTCTTATGGATGTTTGGAATTTCATCCAAGCCCAGTTTCTCCAGCAAGGCGTCCTTCATATCCTGGTGCGTAAAAGCGGCGGCGAGGCCGAAGAGAGCGGTGCACAAAACACAAGCGCGGAGGAAATCCATGAGTCCAAACCTCAGTGCGATAAAGCAGCAGCACAGTAGCACAAGTCACTCGGAGATAGACAGTGTCCCTCTGACGCTCCACTGGCACCTTATATTGGTGCGGCCCTCCCAGTCGTTCACACTTTGTCGATGGGGGCAGGGACCCTTATCAGAACAAAGGTGCGACCATACAGCCCCATCCTAAACAGGATATCTAAGTAGCCATACTTCAAACAGCAACAATTAGACTCAAGTGCCATTCGTATTGTGGAGGTGTAATTTCACAATAGTTCCACTAAACTATGCTTGATGTTGGTGGCCTGTGTTTGGATTTAATGTCAGAATCTGGTAACAGTGTAACTTAGATTAAGCTTGATTTAGGGATTAATCTTAAACAGCATTTACACACATATTATTCACATATGAACAGTATATATCCTAATTTAGTTTAAAAGAATAATATTATAGATGAAGATGAAGATGAAGAGATTTAATAAAGAAATGTGAGTTTGTGTGATCCTCGTTCAAATCAGAAAGCACCTGATGTGACCTCTGTGCACACTGAGCTCGTATGTATCTCATTCAGATCAACACGTTTTTATTGCCTTGATACTTTTATATCTCCACATATCAAACTGTGTTCTCTCTGCCGCTACACATTGGCCCCAGACAGACATCTCTTGACCCTGTGAACCTGAAGTGCCCTGTCTTCAGTGGGACCCTTGTCTACGCGCACACAGCCCACACTCTGACGTGTACATTCCTCTGGACGATGTCAGGCGAGGGCAGTCTGGCAACAGTCTGTCACACAGAGGGCTTATTTATGTCTCGGTGGCTGGAAAGCAATTTTGTCCAGCGAAAGTAGAAGATGAGGACTAAAACAAGCAGGTCATCATGTTCTGTACAGTGTATAACAGTGGACTGAATAGGAAGTAGTGTGGTGCTACAAGGGAGGAGGGGGCCGAGAGGATTAGATGTTTATTCCGAGCCCTGTCACCCATTCTTGGTCCTCTCCTGCAGATTAAAATTATTAGTCAAACAGACAGTTAATCCGGGGGGCCGGGGTGGGCCCCGTAGTGGATGTGGATTGGGGCAGGCTCTTCACAGGTTGGTGATTATCTGATTCCATTGCGAGGATTTGCCTTGCCTTTTTTGTCACACAAACATTAGAAGAGGGGTGCTCTCGCTGGCTGCCCAGAAGGCCCTGCCTGCGGTTGTGTATTGGGCTGTGTTTGCTTAGAGATGTCAGACAGACTGAAGGAGCACACAGGAAGAGCAAATGACAGATGACTGCCAGACCCGCTTTGCTTCAGCTGGTGCATGGAGCCTACAAATGAGACAAATTATTAATTAGTGCCGGAGACCTGATATCACAGGACGCAGTGTGCGAGAGCAAGGCCACAGGATGCAGTAATGAAGTATTCTAATCAGTCACACAGAGTTATGGTGACTACCTTATTACATATTTTTAATATAATATACTGCATGCTTTTCACTGTAAACGTGATTTATTAGCGTTTACAATTAACGTTTTGACACTGTATTTGTCCATACGTACTATAATCACCTATTTTATATGTAACACTTTTTATTTTGAGAGGAGACATCTGTCAGATGAAATGTTTAAACTGGTTCTTACACATTTATTGCTGAAAAACTGAATATAAATCACAACATATTTCACTTATTTGATGACTGCATATGTTTATTTGACATATTTGACTGGGACAATATTACAAAAAGGGTTGAAAATTTAAGCATTACTTATACACAACATAAGCACAAAAAGGTTCAGACACATGCACTGATAATGCAACAGTTGTGCAAACAGAAGTAATATGAGTGAGTGAACCAATAAAACATTTAAATAGAAAAAAAAAACATTCCACCTGGATTTTATAGCAGTAGATTTATGAATATGATCAGTAGGAGGTAAGCTATCTTCCAAACTAGTGTGATGTCAGCACCATCAGTTCAGACATCTGTCCACTCTGTTCTCCAGAGCCTAAAAATACCTGAGCCTATGCTCTCCTCTCTCCCACACATTACAACCCCTAATTCGGGAAATTAAGATTCCCTTTGTGTGACATTTCTCAGTCCTTCTTCCTTCCCATGCCAATCAAAGACAAGTTGCCTAGTTCAAAGCCACATCTGATGCTCTGAGGTGCCATTTCTTTTCAATCAAAGGCCAACAAGCTCCTACAATCAACAACACAGGTGTTAATTAACATCCATCCATTTGCATTCAAAAGCCTGCAGATTTATAGGTCATTGCCTTCCATTTGTGAAACATGAAATCCCCTTTGACTGCAAAAAAAAAAAAAAGTTGTTTGTAGAAGTTTAGGGTTTAAATGCTTGTATGACATAAATATTCCAGGGAATCCCTGCAGACGTGGGTGCACGTCGTGTTCCAACATGGGATTTGGCGCGTCTCCCTGGGGAGCTGCTGCCTGCGCCATAATGTCAATATTGAACTTGTGTTGGTGGTCAGCACAAATTCCTCATTATTCACGTGGCTGTATTGTCACCAGCTTCCTGATCTACATTCGCCTGCGTTATCTTAACGTCAAATATTTGGAGACATGAACCGCTCTCGTTTGCACCTTAATGGCCCCTAAGGATCCTTTTTTTATTTTTACAGACGCCGAACATACAGTCTGAGTCTGTAACAGATCCATGGGGCTGACGGCCAATAATCATTGATTGGCCCGCCAGAAAGAGAAAGCGCTAGACCTGTGCAGGGACAATACAATTATTGCTCAATGGCCTCCACATCTAGACAGAGTACAGAGCAGTCTAATTGCATTTCACACAGCTAATGAGGGGCCAATCAGCGCGGAGACAGAGGCTTTAATCCCAGCAGCGCAGACTTCACCAAATAGGATCAGACATGATTAGATGTGACTAACAATAAATATTTTCACCGACTTTTAATGAATGGAGGAGACTTTTAGCGTGCAGTATTATTAATAGTCCTCAGGAAGGCAGGTGAGCAGGATTAAATCTAATTCAAGCTGCGCGTCGTCACGTCTGGAGGAAACTAATAAATATATATGTTGAAATAACAACAACCAAAAAAAACTAACCACTCGAAACAAGAGCGAGAGAGAGAGATGCTGCTGTGGGAAGGTGTTCTGTACAGCAGAGGGAGCTGTGGTGACACAGCAAGTAGAAGGAGACTTTAAAGGGAACATCCACCCAAAAAGAAAAGAGAACGTGAATGAGTAGTTCGCTTTAGGCATTCCATGTCTACACACTCTGCACTACTTAAATGAAACGAACTGCAAACTAACCTGTGTTTTATATGACTGCAGTGATTGTTCATTCAATCTATTATGATCTCAATGAGACCTGATTGAAGTCTACTCTTTGTTTATTCGTATTCATTTGTTAATATTTGTTTTCACTCTATTTTATTTTATTCTATTTTTTTATTGTGTTTTTTTATCTGTATTTGCAAGCCATTTGAATAAGAAATAAATATATACTATTATGCGTACTGAGATTTTCAAATTAAAATACAGCTTTACATGCCTTGTTGTATAATTATCATCAGTGGTGTTCCGTGTTAAATGTATTCAGATTTGATTTAAAAATGATCACGATGACTTTTTATAGCAGTACGCCATGATTAGGCAACCCATAAAAAAACACAATGAAAGTCAATCAAACTCCAGTATATCATCAATATCAAAATATCTGTTTCTTACATAAAAAATAAACTTTAAATAGATATAACTTTAAAAAAAAACATATTCGTTCATTTTAATAGATTTAATACATTTGAATTTGATTTTAGAGGGTATTTTTCCTGTAATAAGGAAATCTGCTTCTGGAGTGTGTGTGTGAGAGAGACATGCTTTGAAATGTAGAGAAACAACAAAACCATTTGTTTCTTTAATCCTTAACAGTCTTATTATGTTGATACACAGTGTTGTGCACTTCCTTTCACACAAGAGATATTTCCACACCAACCTAATCAATCATCCCAAAGTGGTTACACATTGTAGAAACTATAAACTGTCCGTTCGCTGTTTCTGATAAACACTCGTGCCAAGACTGTCTATGCTTCAAATGACACGTGGTCACCACTGAAATGCATTTTATTAGACACACATTACATCCCGTGAGTGCGCACATTTCCTCGCACTGTTTCTTTGTGTCTTTCTTGTCTCTGACATGGGCACAAATTGCAGCAAGAATTCATTTGAATATTTTATCTCTGTTTCCCCCACTCCCAACGTGTCTTTGTTAATCATTAATAGACGTACTTTGAGCAGTGATGAGCGCTGCACTTCAAAAGGATGGGACATTAACAAAGAATATGTTCAGAGCACTGTGAAACTGCATTAAACCCCACACACTGGTCTCTAGGTGTTCAATGTGTTGCCCAGTGGTTGACTAACAGAGCTGGGTTCCACTTTCCCCATATCACTTCAGATGTTATAATTGTACTGTGAGCTGTGTGATCACATTTAAACCACAGCTATAATGTGCTGGAAAAACAGGTCATCTACCTGTTCCACCCGTGCTGATTTCACTCATTAGAACAGACAAGATGTGCATTTGAGTCAGAAATCGGTGTGACTCACCCACTGTATGGGTTTGATTCTCACACGCCGATCCGTGCTGATGGAAGGACTGACTCACTCTGGGTGCAGGGACAGAGAGGCACAAAACCCTGGACAAACTCCAATAATATCTCGCTATATTCACCTGACATGACCTGAACGACACACAGGCCCCAGTCAAAGCCCTGATGACACCTGTTGTTGTTAAAGTTGTCATTTCTAATGTCATCTAACGGGGTGTGATGCAATTTAGTTGTCCCCCCTACAATGTGCACACAGCACTGTTGTTATAAAACTAACTTTATTTAGTCAGATGTACGTCACGTACCATGACCTGCCATAAACTAAAGGTTTATGACATTTGAATAAATGCAACACAGACAAACTTGGGTTGGATGAAACAGCTATCCTGTCTGATCACAGGTTACATTGGCGCAGACCACTGCGCAGGCACATATCCATAAACGGAGTGTTAAAGGGCCAGCAGACGGTGTGTTTGTGCCACCAGCAGACTGACAGACAGCCCGCAGTTTCCATTCACAACATTGACAGGGGCGGGGGGGGGGGGGGGGGGGGGGGG
>JAUYWH010000016.1:3606340-3624162 GCA_034779795.1 Ctenopoma multispine
CCCCCCCCCCCCCCCCCCCCCCCCCCCACCACCACCACCACCACCACAGCACACCCCCACCCGCACAGCAGATGCTTTGACGGGCGCCATGATGTTGATCTGGGAATTTGCCTGCAGCAACCGGAGATGCTATCACGCTAGTAGATGGACCGCTAGCTGCGTCGTTAGCGCGGCAAAGATGGCCGAGGTCAGCGCTGTACGCATGCGTGAATGTTGGACACTTGTCCTAAAATCGTTACACAACTGTGTCACAAAACGTATCGCGTCGCAACTAAGACACGTTTCACTGAGAGGAGAAAAGGGAGGTGAGGTGTTCAATGAGCGTTCACAAGGAGTCTTTTCAATGCGTACACGTCACGTCGCGAACCATGCGTCCGTTTTCCCTCATTCATATTTTACGCCCAAGACCCACTTCCCATAATCCAGCGCGACGTTACAGACAGAGGCGTCTACTCGGTTGTCTTTTCTGTGCAAAGTCTCTGTCGGCAAGCTGCTGGTAGCTTGACTGTGCAAAGACGGCGAGAAGCGAGCGACCGGCGGGGGAGGCAGGCGAAGCGAAGGAGAGGACAGGGGGAATTTAGGCTGTATCCCGTATTTGGAATAACCGAGACTAGACTTCGGCTTTCCTCTTGACGTAAAACGAGCTCCTCCGTAACCTTCAGAAAGGACCCGCATTTTCTCACGGCTAACTTCACGGGCTGTCGGGACTCCTAAAACTAACCGTCATTCTGAAACTGTGAAGAAACTCAACAGACGTTCGGTTTCGGGACGAAGAATGGGATTTAAAGAACAAATCTGCCAGCTTTGAGTTGTGAAAACAGAAGGATATTTTTTCTTTTTGGATGAAAAAGAAGCACACTGTCGAAGGGGGGGCCGAGTTCAGTTAAGCTTCGTTAGCACTGTGCATATTATGTGTCAACTCCTGGGAAAAAAAGAGGCAATGACGGCGTTTAGGGACGAGGAAAAGTAGCGTTAACGTTAGCTCGCTGGCTAGCTAAAACGCTAGCCTTAGCAGGCTGCTAACTAAGCCTGTGTCGCCCTTCCATTCCTGGAGCAGAGGAGGGGCGCTGGGGCTTTGTAGCATTGCAGATCTGCCTTGCCTTTTTTTGGGGTTGGTGCAAGAATGGAGAATCCCAAGTGTCTGCCACAACAACTCACGTGGATCTGTTGAACTGCAGCGACTCGGTTGTTATTATCTTTCGTCCACTTGCCACACAGAAAAGACCATAAAACTGCCAGTCAACGTTGGGATCTCATCAAAAATCCACCGGCCTGGTGCAGCCAGGGTCTGTAATTGTGACTACTTCTTTTCTTATGTGCCTTGTGGGGATTATTATTATGAAATGGGAAAGTGCTACACGTCTCAACCACCTCCTAGATACTGGATCTCAAAAGGGAGAACATGAATAAGTTGTGTTTAACACGAATTTAGCCCCGGCTCACCCTCTCTACTTAAAAGTTGTATTATTTTCTAGACATATTGAAGGTGAGAGAACTTCTGTACAGGCCCCTCTGCGCTAACTTACAGGCCGAGGTGGTGTTTGCTCATCCCTACCCTCCCTTCACCTCCTCCATCAACATTCATTCAAAAGCCAAAAAGCTGGAATAATCATGTCCGGAGAGGTTCGTTTGAAGAAGCTGGAGAAGCTGATCCTGGACGGGCCAGCTCAGTCTATTGGCCAGTGCCTGAGTGTGGAGACGCTGCTGGATATCCTGGTCTGCCTCTACGATGAGTGTAACAACTCCCCGCTCAGGAGAGAGAAAAATATTCTGGAGTTTTTGGACTGGGGTAAGCAATATTTATGTATTTATTTATTTTCGTTTGGTCTGTGCGTTCAGGCTCCCTGTCTTTTTGGTAAGACGATAGGCTGATGGTGGTGCAGTGGCCCTCCCTTCCCCATCACATTCCTTTTATAGTAGTAGTTGGACTTAGTTTGTCTGCTCTCTTCTCACTAAAACTCTCCCTGAAACTAAAAGCAAGGCCAATTTATGCTTGTGCAATTAAACCTTTTTATATGCTTTGGAAAAAAACAGAATACATGACAGCAGTGTTGGGGTTACAAGAGCACACAGTTAAACAGAAGGCATGTCTTATGACCAAAAACAGATATATTGTTTAAAAAAGAGGTAGTACCAAGTTGACAAGTAAGGAGTAACCAAATAGACTGGAAGACATAAACCACAGTGAGGAAGATCTTTAACAGGCTCACTCAGAGTTTTGATATGAATCCAGGAACCCTCATAAAGATGTCCTATTCTCCAGGGAACCATTTATTCCTACAAGAATGCACTTTTGCAAAATAGATGCATTTCTGTCATTGTACCAGTACTCCTCAGTTCACTTAGGTTTTCAGGACAATTGAGCATGCCAGTTTGTTTTCCTTTTTCTGGGCGTGTGGGGGAGAGCTTGTTGATAACCAGCCTAGATCTCGATATCTTTGGAATAAAGTAAAATAGTGTTTTGTTGCTATAGAGATCAGTTGCATACACACTGTACCCGGTCTGATTAGTTTATAAAGAGTTTGGATTGAGCAAAAGAATGGGGGGGTTGGGGGGGGGCAACACACAGGAGTCAGGAGGACCACACACACACACACAAGTCAAGCATTTGTGCAGGAGTGAGTGTGAGTGTACATGTGACATTGGGGGGTTTGGTTTGTGCATGAAGCAGGAATGTGAACAACTCACCTTTTTTATCTGGTGCAGAGGCCTAGCTAGCTGCCGGAGCATGCCTGACTGGCCTGCTTGTCTGTTAGAGCCATGAAAGAAGGAGTACTGCAGTGCTTTGAGGCAGTGCAGGAGCAAATCATTGCCCTGATTTGACACAGATTAATAATATAGCACAAGCGTAATGATGATGAAAGGCCATATTTGCCGGCATCTGTTTTTATTGCTTCATGTCTAAAACAGTTTCAACTACAATGTTTGGTACATTATAGATGGGTAGTGTCAAAGACAGACAGGATGGTAGTTAAATCAGTCAAATGGTGGCACATTTTGGCTGTGGTTGCTAAGTTGGTCAGCCCCACCAGCCACCATCTGGACAACTGCTTTTGTGCTATAAATGGAGCTATACTGGCTGGTAAAATAATGGAAGTGGCTGGATTTGGTGATATTTTGTTATGTATGCACAGGGAAAAAGGGTGCTTTCCTGTCTGTCCAAAGCCTAACCCAACTGTGTTTATTCATTACACACATATTGCTTCCTTTAGAGCACTGTTTTCCCCAGTTGCTAGTTGCAGGCAGATCAGCTGCAGAAAATCTGCCCGTGCAGCTGGCCTAGCAACAATGCCAGTCTGCCCTAGCCTGTAAAGAGAAGTGTCCTTTGCTTAGGTGCCAAGTGGTGACTTCATCCTGACATTTCTTTGTGTTGACAGTAAGAAATTCTGTGATTGAGCTTGACCAGACACAACAAACAATGTGCAAATTTGTCCACACTGTCATATTCATGTAGAGGTCCCATGTTGCTGCTTGTTGTGGTATTTCCCTAGAGCGAGAATCCTGCAGTTCCTTCAGTTAGTATCAGTTGATGAATTGAGTTGCAGAGTTTGTGCCTAGAAATCAACAAAGCTGCAGGCATGTGAACAAAATTAAAATCTCAACCCGGTATCCCTTATACAAGAATGCTGCAAGGCCTCTAGTTGTTATCAGTTGATGTCTCTAAAATCTCAAAGCATCAACTTTTTATTGTAGCAGACACGGAAATTAATTCTTCAGAGGCAGGTCATCTCTACAAATAGAGAGATGTCCACGATGCTTTAATTTCACTGTGCTATGTAGATGTAATTTATCCCAGAATATTTACTGTAACAAAATGTAAGGTGGCCATTAGTTTCTTCAGATTAAATGAGTAAGAGTTTATATTTATGTCATCAGTTGAAAAATGGACAGAAACATTTAAAGAGAGACTTCACCCAAAATAGTGAAAACATAGACCTGATTTCAGGGACATTACATATGTGGTGACGGCTATATTGATAGGGCTGCAACACTTAGTCGACATAATCGACGGCGTCAACTACCCAAAAAATTGTCAACGCAGATTTTCTATTGTTGACGAGTCGTAAACAACCTTCAATAGAGGCTTTAGTCACAACTGCAGTGCACTACATGAACATCTGGGATTCAGTATCATTCGTTATTTTTTGTGAAGACTGCACACAGGCTTACCAACGGAGAAGAACGTTTGAGGAGAAGAAGAATGTAGAGGAAAAATCACCGTGGTTGGAATGGCGAGTCGGATAGAGGAGGTGGAAAAAAATCTAAAGTGTGAGAGCACTTCCCCAAAAAGAAAAAGTTGAATGCAGATTATGCAAAGCAGAGCTTTTTTTTTTCATAGCAGCACCACTATGAGCATTGAGTGCGATATATGAGCATCTGAAACATCTGAAGCATCCTGGAGCTGTGATGCCACCATCTCTTGAGAGGTAACCACAGGTTGCAGGCATCAAAATAGTCAGGCATGAAATAATTGTGACTAATCATAAAAAAAAATTTAACGATTACTCGACTATCAAAATAATCATTAGTTGCAGCCCTACATATTGATGGCTGTCATGAAAGCCTGGTGCTCTAGCCATAAAGAATGTGGTACATTGATGACAAGATTTAAAACAGCCCATGCCTCTTTTAATAACTGGACAACTACAAGCTAAATATTTGCTGACATATGGCATAATAGTATCATAGCACCATATCTGCATTTCATTAACAGAGCCAAAGTCCAATTGTAACCTATAAGCAACAGATCGGATCAGATAGTGTTAACACATAGTCAAAACACAGTTTAATGCTGCATATAGAAAAATGGTTCAAGATGGGCCCTATGAAACCTAAGACCTATCCAACCTGCAGGCAATCTGCCTTTGTCATCCCCTTGGAGTCTGAGTCTGCAGCTACAGCGTGATCTGACAGAAAAGATGCATCATCGTACCTTTGATCGCTGTGCCTGTGTACCTTTTTCATACAGCGGCACAATTGTGACAAAGGTGCAGCAATGTTCCCTTTTCTTCCTGAGAGGGCATATGAGCCAGGGAAGAAGACAAACATTTGTATTGAGTTTGCTTTTCTTCTTGTTTGGTGACCTCATTTCAGCTGAAATAGAGACCCCTACATGACCTGCAGCCACAGGGGAAATGAACATGGGAAAGTACGCTGTATCCTGACTCCTCACATATACCACAGCAGTTACTGTGTTTACCAGTTTCACTTGCTCAGGCTTGTGCTTTTATTTATTCTCTCAAAACCTGACTTTTGAATTCCTATCTGTGTGAACATTTTCCTAATGTTTGATTTATTAGTATTTATTAGTTACTTTGTTGAAATACTGAAATATTAAAATACAGTAAAACTATACACCACGGATTGTGCAGGCAATAAATGTAGACTTTACTGGGTCAATATGTTTTTTTTTGTGTGTGGACACAATAGGTGTGCTCATCTCTCATAGGTTTCCTGTTTTCCTGCTATTTCCTGCTTTTTGTTTCGTCCTCATTTCCTCCACTGTCCTGGGAAGCCGCTTGTCGGTCAGCCGAATGAAGACACTCAGCTGACAAACATGGCGGAGGCTGCCTGACCTTTACTCAATCTAGACTCAGCGTTAACCCGCGGTGGCCAGCTGTTTAGCTGCAGTTGATGTGTGCTCCACCCTGCAAGGCTTTTATTGGCCGCACGCCTCACACACTACTCTCAGCGGAGACACACACACACACACTTAACTGTATTATTGTGGTTTTGCCTAACTAAGCCATCTCATAGTACACAGACCTGAGTCCCTCCCTGTTATTTTCATTATTGAACAAACCAGAAAATCAGCCACTATGACTAGAAGAATTTTGTTTTTGTTTTGATTTCTAAATTTCTAAAGAACCTTTGTGTTACGTAGGTTAAAATTCGGCTCAGGGGTCAATCCACTCCACAAAAATGCAAACAATCCTGAACACAAGTCTTCCACTTTAAGCCTCTGACTTTGTGTCCATGCCACAATTGCTGTGGTAAACACACGTTTAGGCTAGTTTAAGGTAAAGGAGTGCCACATGCTTTGCCAGTTGTATTGTAGCAGTATACAGATATACATTTTGCTGTGTTCAGGTAGAGGAATGCCGGGCAGGATATGTACTCCACTGCTTTTATTTTTGCTACTGTATTGTGAATGAGATCAATTGTGTGGAGATGGATTAAGTGTTGGAGCACTGTTTTATTGTGTCTTGGTCATTATCAGAAGTAGGTGCTTTGAGATTATAATAAATCTGTGAAAAGACTAAATGAACAAGATTACCAAAATGGATTTTCAAAATACACAAATTAGTAGTTATATTTAGAAAAAAACATCAAATTTGATTGATACCTTTGAATATGTATTGTTACCTTGATAGCCAGTATCAGTAATGTGTATCATTAATATCCCTAATTTTTTAAGTATTGCAAAAAGTATTGCACCGTATTTCACCATGCTGGCTCCTGTCATCACATCCTTCATACCCCTTTGGTGGTTCTGCTGTTTCCTGCCTGGCTGTCCGGTGGTTGCCGTGGGCACAGAGAACAGGAAGAAATCACAAGGACTCAATGAGCTAGTCTGGACCCAATGGGTTCATGATGTCATACCAGGAAGTGAGACAGCTGTATTGCATTGTGTCATTGTGTACTCTGTGGCTCACCCATGTGCCAACATTTTGGTGTTGTTGGGAAAGCGCAAGGTCAATGAACCATTTTTTTGTGTGTATTTCCTTGCTGGTGGTTTCTCTTCATCCAGCTCACATCCACTTTTAACAACTCATAAGCTCTTAGAGTCTTTCTTTCTTTCACACAAGATGCACACACACAGACACTGCTTTTTCCATTGTCCTTTTTTGGACCATCTGACATATGATGCCGATTTTTTTATTCAGATCATCAAACAAATGTAATATTACACAGGTAAATAGCAAATAATTTGGGAAGGGAATAAAGCTGTCCAAATCTGCATGTTCTGTGTGAAATAGTTATTATAACTTTAAAATAAATGTAATAATAGTATTATATTAATACTAGTTATATTCCTGTATTATATTAATAATATAATATAGTTATTAAAGTTATTATGAGAAAAAATTAACACAATGACTGATAAGTAATTTTCGGTCGATAAATGGACATTTTCTGCTGCGCTGTCACTCACTCCTAGATGAATTGAATTCATCAGCATTTCAGACAGACAAAGCTACCAGAAGAAGAAAAAGATGATCAATTATTAATTAACTTAGTTATCGAATAAGCCTCTTTTAATTGTTTGTTCCTGAACTGAACATTCATGGGATATTCCCTGCTCTCTGACTCTTTCACATGCTGTGCTTTTAGCATATATTGCAGACATCCTGTTTAAAAGAAAAATATTTTTTTCAGTTAAAAATGTTGATGACATCATCAGGGTTATTTATGCAGATTCAGCAGCACCCTGTGTAGCCACAGACATTAATCCAACTTTTCCACATTCTGCTCAGTAGTGCAGATGATAAATACACTGACCTTGTTGGAACTCCCCATTTCATTTAACAAAAAGTAATTTCTTAAAAATTAGTGGACCAACTTCTACATTTGAGCTGAGTCATGTAGTGAGATAATGGATAGACCAGTCACAATATATGGTGATTGAAGAATACCTGGACCTTTGCCAGAGTAGCACAATTGTGGATGATATTTTGGGCTTCACGATGTTCACAGCTAGCCTTTAAAAACATTTAGTTAGTCTGGTGTCTCAGAGAAAGGCATGCTGCTAATTGTGATGTGTCATCAAAAAGTGGCAAGGCAAGAATTGACTACCTTTTCTCCGTCTCCCAGAGGACACACTGCAGCAGAGGTCATTAGCCAGCTTCTCAGGACCCTTGGGAAATGACTGCAAATGCCCCCCCCCTCTCCCACTCTCTCTTTTCTTGGTTCACTTCTTCTCATCCTCTCATCTTTTTTTCCATTTCTTTCTGTCTGGCTGAAGTGACAGACAGACAGCTGAGCAGTGTTTACAGATGATACAAATCAAAATGAAGCCTCTTATTCAGCAGCTGAACATAAGTCTGCCTCTGCTCAGTGGGTCTATTTTAGCACGTACTGTACATACTTAAGAAAATAATGTTGGGCTGCTCTACTTGTAATGACTCCCCACCTCACAGCAGCAATTAGCAAGTTTTTCTGTGTGTCTGCCAGCTACGTCTACACCACACACACAAACGCCACAGACAGAGCAACATTGTTTTCTCACACAATTTTTTCTTGCTGTCAATGGGCAGCAGCCCCCCTTCAAATACCAGTTTAGCTGAAATGGTCCTGCAGCCAACTGGCAAAGGTGCTTCCTTGTATATTTTTTTCTCATCCCATACATGCACAACACAGACATTTCTCACTTTCTTTATTTATAAAACCTATATGGGAGCCATAGTAATTACGATGAGAGATTAAAGGAATATTCCTGAAAATGTGTCTTTTTGATCTTTGTCCGCTGTAATACAAAGACTCTAATTGACGATTCATTCTACTGCTTCATCTGAGTACTTAAATCACTGTTTCTGTTATTATGCTGCAGCATGTCCAGTGTATGGTACACATCCACCAGCAGTGTATTTCATCTTGTATGTATTGTGATAGACTATTTGATGTGGAAAGAAGCTTAATGAAATGCAGAACCTTCAAAGTTTAACCACTGTTAAATCCAGGGATTAGAGAATTTAAGACTTTCTGGGCAGCCGCCACTGACACAATTTGGTTTCCATGCAGTTCCTACTAGATCCTATTCAAACTGTGTGTACACAATACTATATCTGGCTGCACTATTGTATAGTTCATGTGACATTTTTCTTAAATAGCATTAGCATTAGGACCTATTCAGATGTTTTATGACCAGTCTAAACCTGTTTAGTGGTGCATACTGTAACTAAAAAGAACATTTAAAAGCATTGTTTTCAGTAGTGTAGTAGCCCTGATCAATATTTAGCTAAAGCCTTTACTTTAGAATGTGCTTTTGTGATTCTGAATTGTGTGCTGAAGATTGTGGTGTTGGATTTTTTTATTTATTATTTAATGCTGGGTCTTTTCTCTCATATTCTCTTCGTTCTTCACTCACTGTCTCGTGCCTTTGCTTCAGCCAACTCATCTGACATAATAAAATTATTTGTTGTTATGTTGTGAAATGTGCAGTTTAAATTAGCATTAGCAGACTTTGTTCATGTTGCTCTGCCCAGGTGTTGTCTACAATAAGCTGAGTTTCGACGTATATTTCTAATAAATAAAATTAGTTATCTACTGTAACTCTAAGGGACCTGTTAAAAAAAAAAAAAGAAACCACCTATAAATCTATCAACATTGGCGTGTGCCATATATCCACCCCCCTGTCTTCAACCCCAGGATAAAATCTATTAGCTGCTCTTAAAACCAGAGCCCTCAGGAGCTTCATCAGGACACAAGTTCATAAATAACATGGAAGAAAACCTCTGGCCCTTTTCATTTCTCCTCTTCTAGTTCTTCCTCTGCTCCACTCACTGTGTTCTACCTCAGGATGTTTCTTTCAGTTTGGCACCGAACCACAGCTGCGGTAGTATTGGGAGATGCCAAAGAATCCAGTTCACTTCCGCTTGTCTCTGATTATACTTTCTATACTTTTTAAAAAATGTAGTGCAGTTGTATATGCTAAAAAATAAGTCATGTCAATGTCAGTGATTTTCTAACAACCACCTGGATATTACCTCGAGTATGGTTTAGGAGAAATTGTATGAGGAGCCCAGTCCTGAAGTGACTGTGATGTGACAAAGGCTTTTGCTTTCTTTCTTGATTTAAAAAAAAAAAAAAAATCTTCTTTTGGACTAGTTCAGTTTGCACCAGATGTTTTTTTCAATGTGTTCTCTTGATATTGCTACACAGTGTTTTTTTTATCCATATAAGTTTTCCATTCTTACTATCCAAAAGATCCAGGCCAAACTCCAAACCTGTGGCCATGGCTGCTTTATGTCCCTCTCCACGTGCCGTACCCAGCACATCCCCCTGCTTTGAGCAGAGGGCTCAGCTGCGTGTGTGTATGTGTTTATAAAAAAAAAAAAAAGCGCTGACTCAGTCAGGCCCCAGCCCCTCATAGCTGCACTGCCTGTGGAATTTGGAGCTGAGGTGCAATGTTAGAGAGAGAACAGCAGCTGTTTAGATGAGGCCAGGTCTGTCTCTTTGTCCACCAGCACCACCCGCCATTCACTGTCCCCGTCTGTCAGTCTGTCAGCTTCTGCTGCTTCTGCTCTCTATGTTTACATCTGTCGGTGTGCCGTGTCCTCCGTTCATCGTTCTTATACACTCCATTATTCTGCCCGCTTCTTCCAGCTTGTTTGGTTTTCTTTGCCTCCAAATCGTCCTTCTCTTTTTTCATCTTCTCCATTCTGTCTCTTTCCCTCCTTTAGTTCCTCTGTTTGCTCTCTCCTCCTGTCCTCCCCCTCTGCTTCCTGTCTTTCACAGCTCCTCTGCCCCCTCCCTTGTTCCCTCCTAGACTGCTGTATCCCAGCTTTGCCTAGTGACAGAGAAGGCTAGGTTTTTTTGTGTCTGTGAAGGGCATGTAGCAGTATTACCATGAACATACTTGTCCCGTTTTTGGGAATGTTTGCGTGCATTTGCATTACTGCATCCAAAGGAGAGAAGCGTGCGGGGGCTGAGTGGATCAGACAGCGCCGTCAGACCAACCAGCACAGAGCCGAACTGCATCCCTGATAAAGCTCTTCTTCTGCATGTACACACTCACAGTCTTTGATCCCCCTATTTACTTTTTGAATATGTTCAAGACTTCTTCAGACTTATAAGAGCTGCACACTGCAGTGACTAAATTAGCAAGAATGTTAGAACTGCTTTGCAGCAGTCTACAGGTTACACATGCAGGCACCTTTAAATCCCAGAACACCAGGAAAATGTGGGCATGCACATTTGTGACACATTTATCAAGTAAAAATAGCTTTAATCAGACCAGACTTTAACCATTTGTTTTTTTCAATGGATATTCTTGAAAAGTGCACTAACACCAGAAAGCATACCTTTATACACTTTGTCCATAGCTTTAATGACATTTTATATCATTGAGACGCAAGTTTAGTTCACACTCTCAGCCGTAACACTATATGTATTCACAAATCACATTACCAATCTGTGAATGTGTTGGTTTTTCTAAGGTACAAGTTAGTCCTAAAAGTAGAAAATTAATGTAAGCAGTATTTTAGAGTGACGGTTTAGCTAGCTAGCTAACAGCCAACCAAACGGTAATTAACACAAAAAATTAGATGAGTGAGTTTCGTTTTCACAGCACATCTCATTCACACCACAAGCTCTAATGCTCTGCCGTTATTGAATTCAAACATCATTTAGTGGTTGCACTGAGCAGGGATGCAGGAAATGTGACAACAGATTAGTGCACCTTCCACAGGACTGTATGTGTTTACTGAAATGTAGCTCGGTAGAAGAATGTACTTGTGCAACACTGGTTCAAGGCAAAAATTTGAGTCATTGGGTTTAAAGCAAATTATAGCTAAATTAAAAATCTCGTTTTCTGCACACATTAGCATTCAAGCTTGTATTTTGTGGCGTTTCTGCTAATTAGATAATAAGAGAGGAGATGTGAGAATATAAGCAAAGAGCGTGAGAATGAAGCAGAGGGGGAGCAGAGAGAAAGAAGGGGAGTGAAATAGTTGAAATAGACTAGAGGAGCCCACAGAGTGGCCTGGATCTGCTGAAGAATATATCAGTTGAAGTCAGTTTGTCTAGCTGTCGTACTCCTTGTTCCTCTGCCTCAGTGCTGCTAACAGTAGCTGACTCTGATGGAGGACTGACCTTGGCTCCTGGTGTGGTGGCAAATTTGACGGTGACCTGATCTATTTTTAGCCCCATCTATATATCTGCACTGCTGTATGTGCGCCTGTTTTTCATACCTAATGTTTGTCAGCACTGCTCATCCATATTCTACCTGAATGACGGTCAGTCACGCCGGTGGGTCTCACATGCGACTGATCTGATCAACCCTCACTCCTTTAGCTTAGGTTCTGATTCACTGAATTATCTGTGTAGATTCTCTGTGATAAAATTAAGCCCCTGGAAAGCGCCTGGCAGGCTCTTTGCACCATCACTCGTGAATGAGTAAACAGATTGTGTTGTTACACTCAGAAAGTGATGTTAGTGGTTTTGTGGTATCGGTTTTGAAAGGGGTTTTGTGGGTTAGGGGAAGTGGGTGAGAGCGAGTTTGACTGGTTTATGTGCACAACTGAAAGATACCGTGCTTAAGACCTGTTGTGTGCAGCTATAAGTGGCTGTTCCTCTATTTCACTGTTTTTTAATCTGAGGTTTGATGAACCCACACCCCACTATCCTCAGCGTCTTTATCCTCTGTGTCTGTGGTAGGGGAAATCCTGTGGCCACTGAGTGGTGTCTGTTGTTCACCTCTATATATAGAGAGCTGCCTCACACTGTTTCCTCCCCATGCTGAAGGTCATGATACAGACACAACAATTTGACACGGTGCTGAGTAAATTTCATCACCCCCAAATTAAGTTTGTTGTGGGCTTTATTTATATAGAGAATCTCTTTATCAATTATCGTTTTTATTCATTGTTTGCTGTCACACACACACGTAAATATGCACACACACTGCCCCTCCCCACAATTTTCATTACTGGTATGTTTCATTAACAAACAGCTAAATTGCCTCATACTTAATGGTAGTATTTGTCAATCTGAAGCTATGGTTCAATAATTTGGGATTTAATGTTGATTTCTGTCCAAAACACTTAATTTATTGCTATTAGGTAATAATTACTTTACATATGCTCCTGTGCCAGCCCCCCTCCCTCCCTGCCAGATGCTTAGCCTTAATTGCTTTGCTGAGTTTCCCCCATCTGTTTTCAAAATGCCTTATTTGTGCAAATCTATTTCCCTCCAGAGTCAAACCTCCTCTGATAAGGAAATGCCGTAAATGAGGCATTTCCGTTTTTTTATTGTAATGATATTCTCAAGGATGGGAAATGGCTTTGTTACATTAGGTTTAAGAGTCAACGTTTCCCCTGCCTTTTTGCCTCACCTGCTTTACACATGTGGGTACTTCAGGATCAGTGGCTTTCTTTCTTCACCAGAAACCCTCCTTGCATCTTTATCATATTGATAATAAGGTCTGGATGATCCACCTAGAATTAAGCTATATATTTCTTTAGTCCTCCTTTTACTGCTCACTGATTCATCGAGCGATACAGGAATCATGTGAGAAGCTGTGGAGGTGGTTTGACCCACATGCTGAAGTCACAGGTGTAGGAGACTAATGCTGAACCCACATTAGAGCATAATTGGGCAGATTTTGGATCTGATTTGCCCCTCGGAATGATCACGGGGCGTTCCCAACTTGAGGCTTGTCTGAATCGATTATCTGCTCAAATGATCCTGTAGTGTGAGCGGTCAAATCTTAATGATACTTACTGGCCCAGTGTCTCCCCCGATAAATTCCTGTAGTGTGAAAACAACAGCGATGGAATATTTAGCAGAAACTCACAATTGCAGATAAGAGTGAGCTGACTGGGAAGTGTCACCAACCGGATGTAGCATTAGCAGGCACTAGCCTCGCTTGAGATTAACACTAAAACTCTGATTGTTATTTTTATTTGATCTCACTTTCGTGCAAAAACATAGCACCAAAAGTGTTACTAGCTGATGTTGTGTGCATTCTTATGATTAAAATAATAAAACGTTGTAAAAACCCTTCAGTGTTCATCCTGCATAAGTGTGTGGTGACACTGCAGTAGCCGTGGGTGCTTGGTGCTACTTTATCACAAGTGTGGCACACTCCTGTAGGAGAAGACAAAGTGCAGCCTGGGGTTTATCTGTCTGTCTGTCTGTGATCACCTAGATGTCTCATGTCCTCGTCAAAACAAGGACCTGTGCCACTGTAGCCTCCCACGCTGCGTCAATCGGCTTATCAGTGAGGTCATTAGTCTTGTAACTGTTATCTAGGTGTCTACCTGCAACTGCACGGCTGCTGTTTGTTCTGGTAGCTTACACCGTTAGGCCAGAGCACACTGATAGGTCCTAAATGGATAAGGCTTGAGGTTTCCCTGTCTGGTTAACTCTTGGATGGATCCTTTAACTGGTCAAAAATATATGGCTGTGGTGGCTTGTCAATTTCTGAATAGATATCAATATTCTTGCTTGCATCAATGTTGATTTTGTGCTCATGAGAGATTTCATTTTACTACTATTACCTTTGTAGGGAAGAAGAAAATTTATAAAAAAACAGACCTTTTTTATTACCTATGTAACCCAACCTTATCAGTATATAATTGCTTTGAAATATAGGCTAATTAATTTTGTTGTAGTGGTCACATGTACCCTTCTTCTACTCTGAGCAGGCAGCACGTCCTAACACGCCTAACTGTTGCCAGTTGCATTCTTTCGGGATACTTTTGGTTACAAGTTCCAGCATTGACACATTTTCTTGTGGAAGTTATAATTAGTAGCCAAACTTGTCTTTTTTTTTTTTTTTTGAAGCGATGGGGACTGGTTGTGGCCTAGAAAGTGTCATGTTGTGCATGGCTGCAGCATAAACAGTGCTGTGAAAAAGTGTTTGCCATCTTCCTGATAATATTACACAAAGATAAGATAAATAAGGAAATACAAAAATGCAGTTTAATATATGAAAAAACCTGTCCAAACTGGCATGTGAAAAAGTAATTATTATGACAAAAAAGTCCCATGATGACGGATGAATAATTTTCGGTCCATAAATGTACGTGTTCCGCGCTATAATTCATGTGATTAGGCAACAGTAGTTGGGGAAAATAGCTGACACGGAGTAGGCCAAAACAGGGAATACACATAGATATTTCATAGATAGATAATACATAGACTGAAGAGAGGTCATAAAACACTGGTGATTTGGAAGTAGTTCAGATTTTTCAAGCTGACTAAGAAACAGTTTGATTTATGTAATCAATCCTACGTATACACCTTAAAATTCAAATAATGTGGCAAAGTGTCATGTAAACATGATATACTCACTGAAACAAATGTTGTTCTGTGTGATGTTGTAGGGGCACATCTCAACTAAAAGAACGGCACATTACTTCAGTAGCTTAAGCATCCTGTGTTGTTAACCAGGCTGTGCTGCATAGCTTCACTTTTAATGCATACTTTACCTTCTTGAATGTGAAGTGATGTTTGACCGTGTTTGTCATTTGGGGAATGTAACCAGCTACATATTTAAAGTATGAGTAAAGCTGGAATGTTCTTAACAACAGTATAATTCTCCATAAAAAACTTTCTAGGTTCTAATTGGTCAGACATAATTGGTGCATATTTGGAGTGTGCCACGCTTGGATATCAGGGTGATTTAAATTTTTAGTTCAGTTTATGGTAATATTTAGAAAAATCTATTATTTAACCCTCATTTTATGCATTCACAAGTAAAACATGTAAACTTCTGCTGCTTTTTCTGCCTGTCATTGTCACCACAGTGTTTGCTGTAGCTTCAGGCCCTTCCTGTTGAGCCCCAGCTTGAACACACCTAGCTGGGCAGGTTTCCAGAGAATCAAAGAGATCTTAGGTTACCTCTGTCATGACACATATCACCACAGGGATCCCACAGTCGAACACATCTTCGTGTTGAATAGAAAAGACCTGGATCATGTGCGTGTCTGTCTGTGAATAGTTTACCTTCCCACACGTGTATAGGCAGGCAGTGTAGCTTTACTGTCACATACATGTCAGTGTTTTCTAAAATATCCCTCTTTCGACTCCTCCCTTATCTTTTTCCACTCCTCACAACTCATTTTGGCTGCCCCTCCCTTATTCTCTTTCCACCTCCCCTGTCATCTTCCCATCCTCCTCCCTCCCTCCTTCCTTCACGTCTTTTTTTTTCTTTTTCTTTTGATGTTCCAGCTCTCAAACTGTTATCTCTCTCCATCTCCTTTACCTGAGACCTGAAATCCCCTCCCCATCTGTGCCAGTTCCATCTAAATGTCCTTATTATTGTCTCCTCGCTTTGCTTTAAAGGTCTTAACAAGTTCCTCATGGATGCTTTCATCCATTTGGGTGGATCCATTTATAGTATGGGTGGTCCCTATGGGAATCAAACCCTTAAATGGTGCAAAGTCAGTGCAGGGCTGTACCAGTTCAGCCGCAGAGGACCGTCGCATGGTAACAACCCCCCCCCCCCCCCCCCCCCCATTTTCCACAAGCAGCTGACATCCAGAGAGGGGAAAAAAATTAGAGAGAGGATGAGCCCAGAAAAGCAATAGGAAACTTGTGGTATAATATCTGTCAGGATGTTGTGACATGTTGGTGCTGGAACACCACCGGCAGTAAAGCGTACTTTTGTTTAAGTGATCGGTGACTTTAATTTGACTGATGTTAAAATTTATTACGTGCTTCTGGAACTTGACGAGGTTCCACAGCACAGTTACATTCTTACATGTGGTAAGTGCCAACGTGGAGTTTTACGCAGTTAGTGATTGGAAAGTAGTGTCTTGTATTCCTAGCTCTGGCTCTTGTAAACACCCTGTAGAGTTTTTCCTTTCAGGCAGATGTGGGGGCTCTGGCCTGTGAAGGAACTCAAAGGTTGGCATAAAGTCATTTGTTCCTCAGACTGAGCAGCAGGCGTCTCTGCTGGCAGTAAACGCAGAAGATTCATACAGCTGTCAGTGTCTGTTTCTCTGGTGGCCACCTTCAGACCCTGCACCTCCTTCCAAAGTAGAGATGGAGTCAGGGAAAACATGACATATGTTAATTTCTGTTAATCAGGATCATTTTAAACTGGATATGAAGATATATTTAAGTCAAAATCAGGACTATTTTTAAAACTAGAAATAGTTCACTGCATCACACAAAACAAAACCCTTCTTTAACACATAATACTGATCAGTTCATTCCCACCTCCGTTTATTTGATCTGTGTGATTCTAAGTGCAGCTCTCTGTAGGTTTGAGGACAGCACATCATGTAGACCTTTAAACACAACTTTCAGGCTCCTACGCTCCACTGAACTGAAGAACGCTCTACATGATGACATAACATTCAAATATAATGATGTTGGTTTCATGTCCTAGAATTATGTTATTTGTGAGTCTGTTGTAATATTGTGTGATATAACCAGGGTTTGCTAGGTGACTTAAATTGTGCAGCATTATCGTTTTCTTGACTTCCTACTGTACTTATCACAGTCATTGTTCTGTAACTATCAATATCCTGCAGAGGAACAATGCAGCACCTGGTGCCTCCACCACCAGAAGAGACCAGAGTGGCAGACAGTTTGGAAACACAGCCAAGCTGCGGAGCATGGTCTGGCAGCCTGCTTTCATTTTTGCTCTTTATCTGCAAGATGGCATCGGGAAGCTTTGTTGACACAGAATTGTGTAAATCAACTTGTTTGCAGTGTGGGTTGAACAGGTCGATGTGCAGGCTTGGAGAATTCTTTGAAGTGCTGGAAACACTTCCTGTGCAGACAGCAGAAACTGATGTAGCCTAGCCCCTCCAAGCCAGTTTTTCTCATGTTGCTGTCCTGGGAGTATGCTCGCTGCAGCAGTCTTTGAGCTGCAACACACACCAGATCTGATCTATTGTTTTGTCAAGCTCTGCCTCCCTCCTGTTCTTTGGTGTTTTTGGTTTCTTAATATTTTGGGGACATCCTGTTTGTGTGTTGTAATGCCGCAGGGCACAGATTATTTAGTTCAAGGACCATTCCTGCCCTCTTATTAGTGTGACAGGACTAAGAAGAAAGACGGACTGAGGCAGATGAACTGTGTGTGTGTGTGTGTGTGTGTGTGTGTGTGTGTGTGTGTGTGTGTGTGTGTGTGTGTGTGTGTGTGT
>JAUYWH010000016.1:3624262-3641709 GCA_034779795.1 Ctenopoma multispine
GTGTGTGTGTGTGTGTGTGTGTGTGTGTGTGTGTGTGTGTGTGTGTGTGTGTGTGTGTGTGTGTGTGTGTGTCGGAGAGAGATGGGGCTGAGACAAGTGGTCACACTAAAGAACTCAGACAGTATCAGGGAAAATGTTGGGGAAGAGATGAAATGAGAATACAAAGGAATGAGGAATGATGATTATGGCAGAGAACAGAAAATGGCATTGATGGGTTCTCGATGTTGGTTCAAGGGGTGGAGGGATGGGGCAGAGAGGGCTACTGCAGGCAGAAATCTGGTGTTACTGGTGTGCAGCCTAGGCATGTTTTTGTTGTGCTATGTAAGTGATTCCCAGTTTGCCCTTCGCGGAATTCCGATGCTTATCAATAATTTAATAGCATACATCCACTTCTCTGATAGCTGACATGCATCATACATTGCAAAATATGTGTTGGGGTGCTGTTAGTGCCACCTGGCATTAGGATGGGACAGCTGTGCACGTGTCATATGAGAGAGAGAGCGAGACATGGAAAAGCCTTTTATTGGGGTGGCTCATGCCTCCCTCCACACAGCTGTAGGGACAACCTTTGGCTATGACATAAAGGAGCCTGGTTCTATTTCCATCTGTAATTTAGGTAATTTACTGGATGTTTTTAAACTACTTGCAATTGAATTACTTAAAGGGTTGTGTTTCTGAAGTGCCTCTGGCACTGAATCACGTTCCCTTTAAGGACTGCATTATTAGAATCGCACAGCTTCAGTTTTTCCTTTGATGACCTTGCTGCGTTATTTGTTCAGTCGTCACCTGGTTGCATTTATTTGGCCTTTATTTAACCAGGGGGTAATTTTAAAATGAAGCAATGCAGCTGTTACTTTTAGACCAAAGATACGCAGTTTGTAAAGTTTACATTGTTTTTCCTCTAACTAGAAGGTGTTTTTTTAACCCAGTTGTGGGTTACCTTCAGTAGTGGATATCTCCTGCTGTGGTCTGATTCTTGCTTAAACCTCTGAAGTTTGCTGTTTTGGGAAAAAGGTGCTGGCCCGTCTGTCGCAAAAATTCGACTTATTTTTATAACACAGCTAATTAGACTCAAGTACTTCATGTATGTTCACTCGTACTGGTTCAGGGGGTGAGAAGCGGGCTGAATTGATGTCTGGTAAAGCGGTGAAGATGTCTGCTTGCTGAGCAAGTGTTTGATAAATTGCAGTGTGCTCATCTACACTGTTGGTAGGTTTTGTTGCGCCTTTAGCTGTCCTGCTGATCAGTTCAGAGTAGTATCATTTGTAGCATAAACCCAGCGGACTATTGCACTTTGTGCCAGTAATGATGAGCTGATGAGACGAGGCTCATTTCTGATCCAAACTATGATGTAGCAGGAAAATGATACAGAAGCTGGTGTGCCGATGTTTAACTAGCTTTGGGACTTCTGCTGACACAGCGGCACTGAAATGTCACATACGTAGCCATTTTGAATCCGAAGGTAATGTAACACACAGCCTGCGTGGAAGCATAGTTTAGAAAAAAACCTGGGACTGTGTTCCCTCACGGGAAACTGCAAGCTGGTACATTTATATTGAGATGACCATTAGAAAAAGCATACTTTGTGATCCTCCGAGACGGTGACTTCAGATTTTTTCCCAATATTTGTATTCGTTGGCTGTCACACTAAACAAAAAAAATCGGTGAGTCATGACTTACTGTTTCTGAGCCTGGCACAGTTACTAGTATACTGCAGATACAGCGTAGAAGCTTTTCCAACCTGTCACTTGTACATTTTTTATTGGCATAGTCTTTCACAGTCTTGAAAAACTCCCAGCCTGCTTATGAGGTGTGATGAGTTCACCCCTGCTGTGGTCAGATTGAAGGAAAGGCCATCCGTGGGTCTCGCTCTGCTATTCTCTCTCTCCATTTGTGAGCCTCTCTCTCCATCTCTCTGTTTCTCCGTCTCTCCTGCAAGCGGCATTTTTGTGTCATTACCTCACTGTGGTTGTAAATAATCTCCGTTATGGCTTCCAGATGACCCCCGTCCCCCTCTAGACTTGGGGATAGGGTTGGAGCACGGTGTGAGCATTAAGGGTGAGACACTTACTCTAACTGACTCATCTGCCGACTGGCCCGGAGTATATATGTCTTCTTTGTCTCTTAATCATCTTTGTTGTTTCTACCCAGTCTCAATTTCTCCCACAAACTAAGCAAAAATGCTTTTTTTCTTTCTCAAGTTCTCATGTTTTTTCTGTCATTGTTTTCAACTCATAATTGTCCTCTCTCCTTCTCAGCTTTGTCACCTTTTAATTTCTGAAATTCAGACTAGAATCTGGATGATTGTCCCGCTGTCTCTGAGGGCTGTCTAGGGCTGTCTCTGTCTCTTCCTCATGTATGGGCCAAACAAATAACAAAACACTGGTAATATGTATATACCTTGAAATGCGTGCCTCATGTTTAGCATGCACAAAGTAGCTCTAAACCACACACAAACAGCTCCTCTTTAACGTCTAAACATGCCATGTGGTTTGTGTGTTTGAGTAATTTTAAAGGAGAGAAAGTGAAAGTCTTGCAACATACATCTCCGTACACCCTACACTGTATATGATGACTTTGACTTTACAGTCGTCACACACATTATCTCTGGGGCTTAGGGAAAGTAATAAACTGTGTGTGTCACGGACTGTATATGTTTGTTTCCTGAAATATTGACCAAAGTAGTGGGTGTATCATTTTGCACTAAAGGGCAAAGAACACATAAAGCACCCACAGATGTCCTGTAACACTCAACATAATGGCAGTGTAGTGTAATGCTTAAAACGAATACACTGTATTGTCTTAATTCAAAAAATAAAATAGACTTGGATGAAGCAAAGTTTAAGCTGTAAAAATGCTTTAACAGTTGACATATAATCTAAAATAAATGTAGTTACAGTCAGACACTGTGCATGTTTAACAGACACTGTGTACACACAAACATATGCTAACAAATTTCACATAAACACACCCTTGAGACATAGCATGGAAGAGGCCCATGCTGAGGCCTGTTGTGAGCGCTGAGCATATCATTTGTGGGTCGACTGCTAAGTGAACACACTTGCGTTTTGTTACCGAGTTTCACACAAAAATGGCTCTGACTCGTCTCGTCGGTATGGAGCAAGATGGACCTGATAAGTGCTCAGTATTTTGGGGCTAAACCAGTCTGGCTGTGTGGATTAGCTTGCGTCACGCATGTTTTTCCAGTTTCTCTGCATCCTAAGGCTTATTACTTACCGAACATGACTATGTATTTTTCGTAGCCTGTCCCAGTGTTTTTGTGTTTGTGTGCGCTTGTAGTGTGTCTGCAGATGGATGCCTCACCACAAAGCATGCCTTGCATTAATGTGACTGACATGTCATTTTTTCCAAACTTGTGCTTCACATTGCAAAACCCTTGTGAAAACAAAGAGCTTTAGTCATGCTAAATCTTGGATAGCCACCTTCACAAGCATTGCCAGGGCGTCCTACCACACCTTGTCATAGCAACTGTTGCTATGTTTAGGTGTACCTGTATATCTTGCTAGTGAGTAAAAATGTATGACCCAACTTTAAGGTATTTATTTTCTGTTGTAAAAAGGGAAGTAGCATGTTGGCTATGAATCCATCTCTGCCACAGACACACTGATCTCTGGCTAAACGTGGGTGAGCTTAGTGACTGCAGGCAGTTCTCATTTGAGTTTATATGTTGACCCTGCACACTGGAGTCAACATACACATGGGTTTAGTAATATCCCAAAAGCACATACACATACAAATGAATTCCATTTATAAATTACAGGACAGAATAACAACTTAATAGCTCCCATGTGCTTGTGTAAACCACCTGCTGTTGGGAGTGACAATGATTTCTCCTGTTCAGAAAAGCATTTATAGAATCTGTAGGAACTTCTACCAAGACCACAGCAAGGCATAGTCATCAATTATGTGTGAGATGTAGATGGAGGGAACTAGATGTAGTTGGGGTGTGTGTGTGTGTGTGTGTGTGTGTGTGTCTGTGTGTGTGTGTGTGTGTGTGCGCGCGCATACATACTTGTATGTGTCTTTGTTGTACGTGAGCTTTGTTGTGGACAGGGCCTGTGGGCTCCTGGCTCAGAGATGAAAGACATTTCTCATGTGGCTGGTTTTAGTGCAGCTCCTGAGTCAGCGTGCAGCTACTAATCAGCGTTTTCTCTCTCATACTCGCTCCTGCCACCCTGTCAGCTCTGACTTACAATTAAACCACATTGAGAAGTGGATTTATGTATTTAATCCATATAGTTTACAACTAGTCTGACTGTGTAATATCAGTTTAGAGGGGGAAAAAGCATTTTTATTTATTAAGTACAAGCCCACTGTCACTTGTGGATCAGATGAGCTGGGGTTTAAACCACTGACCTTGCAACTCGTGGGCAGCATGAGCTCCCTCCAGGGCCACAGACTGCCCCAGGCTTCTTTACTCTGAAGCCATGTAAAAGTTAAGCTGAACAGAATTCGACTTTTGTGCTTAAACAGTAAAAACAAGCCATGTTAAATAAGTTTAATCTCTCGCCTAATCACCTGCTATTCCGGCACAATTGTGTAGCTGTGATACATGAATTAATATGAATCCAAAGGGATTTAGATGCTAGATATTATCTTTACTCTGGCAGACATGCTGTGTCTAGTTATGAGATGCTCTGGCACAGCTACAGTTGAGAGGAATTGCGTGCGCAGTGAAAAGCAGGATGAGAAACTACTGCCAGCCTCATGCAATTTGGTGGTAAATTTGACTGGTTGCTTATCAGTTTGTCTGCCAGCCACTCTGGCAGTCAACCTGCGGTCAACCTGTCCTGAATAAAGACATAAGCTGAGCTAACAATGCTTTGTTGACATTCACATGCTCAGAGAAGATCACAGCTTCATAGAGTGAGGTGGGGTTTGTGCAGTAAATTACACGGTTGCACCACAGACTAGACAGCTTGTTGGATGTGATACACAGACAGTTAGACAATACACGAGTAAGGGCAAACAAGGATGCACAAGAACATCTTGTGAGCAAGACCAAGTCAGTTGTTTTGTCACAGCTTGGTTTGTCATCAGTTTTGTGGTGATGTTTTTCATCAGCAGCTGGCAACAAATACCACAACGATGAGCAACCACTAGACATAGCTACAATTTTTCTGGTTTAATTGTTCTGCAACTGGTCTGCGGGGAATTGAATCATATGACTAATCACGTTTCCCATGTCTGGTGTTTCCCAGCCTCACTCAGTATGACGGCTGAGTTGCTAGTGCCTATTAGGTCTATAGTAATGTGGGCCAGGAAATGGCACACTGCACTGGCTCGTACCTTTCCTCTGGCCTGCAGTTATTGCAGGCTCAGGTCAACTATCCGTGGATTCAGGAGGGAGCGTGAGGGAGAATAGTGAGAGGTTGTTGAGCTGTGAGTGGCCTGTTTGTTTTATTTCAGCAGGCACTTCACTGTTTCACAGTGGGAGAACGTCCTTTTCTTCCACACTGAAGGTTCAGTAAAGTCATGTCAGCCGGATGAGTTTAGCATGATGTTTGGCCAGTAAGGTGCACATAAGCCCAGAATCTTATCCTGGCTGGTGGTCAGGTTTAACATGTGCACAATGCTGCACACAAAAAACAAAAAGGTGTTTATATAGTATGTTGTGTTTCTTGTGAACTATAAAAGTTATTGTATGTTAAAGTAAAATAAAGATTTATATGTGACTACTAATAATACAAAACTGCAGTAACATTTCTGTTAAAAAGCACTACACTTTTAAGGTACACTAAAAGTGTACTACACTTTTTACTTTTAATATTTAAGGTGTATTTCATTGTGTTATCAGTAAATCAGGCTATCTGTATAACCAATATGCAGACTTTAGTGAACTTGCAGCCAATCAGGTTATCCTTGGTATGCTGGGATCATGTAAACCAGGAAGTGTTGAATAGTTCTCCACAAATGAGGGAAACGCTGACTTTGTCAGCCATAGATGGAATCTGTGGAGCTTTGTGAGAGAATGCTGGTGACCCTTGCAGATCCCTCCCAGTGCCTTTTTCTACCAGAAACCGTAACAGCCGACATAACAATAGCTAGCTTTATCATTTACCCTCTCTCTGTCCGGTATCATGCTCTGTAAAGAGGTCATAGTGGTCACTAACACTTTGATGAAGTCCATTTAAAATAGCATGGATGCCTTTCATGAGTAGTGGGGAAAACTGGAGGGTTTCTCTGTGGGTTACCACATGACGAGCACAAGTATTTTTCCATAAGCATGGCTCATAGTATAACAGTGCTTTTTCTTATTTTGGGTATTCTGTTATAACACAGAAAACGTTGTTGTGGCCATCCACCCATGACGGCTTTATTAAAACCAAATAGTGAGTATTGTTGATGTGTTGGTGATTCGTCCCAACACTTCCTGCTTCTCTGTTTAATTACTGTGAAAGGAACAAATGGTGCGCTTGATCAATCAGTCTCATCTTATGATCAGTTTTGTAGTGATATTACATATAGTCACTTGATTTATTTGCCGTGGGATGTGGTTGGTTTATCCAGAGGTCCAAAAACCCTTGTATGTAATGTATATATGAAATGTAATATTTCATAAAATAATAATAATTTCCTTTGAGTGGATAGCACAGCGAGGCACTGTTACTGTCAAGCAAGGCTCTTTCACTATAAAATGCTGCTGGAAGATCTGATAGTCGAGGGAGTCAAATAAAATCGTGCTTTGGTTCGAGGTCACAAGTTCGATCTCCAAACAGGATTAAATCTACATGGGACAAGTGAAATATCTATCTATATATCCTACACTTTAGGGGTGTTGTGCTTAAGAAACCAAGACACGATTGTTCAGCGTCTCATGGTTGTGGTTCTTGAAGACAGAACTGCGACACCTTTTATATATCCCACAACCCTTGCGGTGGAGTCTCCTGCATAATAATAGCAGCTTCCTGAAGTTGCATTTCCATTATAATAATCCAGAAAATTGGTTAATATTTTTCTCTTAAGAGGACCATTCATCTTCTGCGTGTGTTATGCTTAAAAAGATATTATTGTGTATATAAAAGGCATAGTCCGAGCTGTTAGCTGTAGCTGTGGTTTGCTGCGTTCAATGGCAGTACAGAGGGTGGGTGATCTGTGTTATAAAAGACCCAGCATCAAAAAAACACATCAAAAACCTTTAGATTTGGAAAGATATATACAGATATATCCTGATATTGGTGTTGAGAAGTTGTAGTTAAAGGAGAATCTGTGCCCTTTTTGTAAAGTCCTTATGGCTGATCTTAATTAACTTGACTTCTGCTTTCTTTCTCTCTACAGCCAAGCATTTCACGTCCAAAGTGAAGCAGATGCGTCTTCACAAAGAAGACTTTGAGATCCTGAAAGTGATTGGACGAGGAGCCTTTGGAGAGGTAATATACTCTGGTTTTACACTTATCCGTGCAATAGGCCATCATCATACATGCTGAATATATATATATATATATTTTTTTTACAAGAAGCAGGTGTTTTTTTTTGTCAGTTTTTTTGACATTTATTAATCTTCGTCCTTGAGGCAAAGTATTTTCACTATGATCCCATGTATGCTTTTGGTATCTGTATGCTTTAATACCTGAGTTATAAAAGACAAGAGTGTTGTAGCTTTCTGCTGCATTCCAGCAGCAGTGCGTAGTACTGAGCATGAGCAAGACTCTACTTGCAGCTTGAACCAAACGTTTGAAATCGTCTTTCATACTTAACATGTGAAGAGAAAATGAATTAGAAGGAATGAAACTATCTAGTGTGGCTTTACATGTTTTTGCTGTTTGTTTTTTGCTTGTATGTGTGCCTGCAGGGAGGATGAAATACAGTTGTGACTGAGTTTCAGGTAATGATGTCAAAACTGGGGAATGTTGGAGGGACAGGTATTGTGGTCCCCAGCCAAAACTCTTAACCCTTTATCTTCACCCTGACACTTCCCAGCATCACACATATTGTTTTGACAATATCTCTTCTTTAAAAGATTTCATCACTGATTTAAACCTGGCTCAGTGCTTCCAAACTAGTTTTTAATCTGTGAAATTGTTATCACACATATGTACAAACAAGGGCACACCCGGCTGCATGTAGCTGCAGTACTGCCACAAAATACTTACGCGCTCACGTTGAGCTACGGGAAGGAGTGCTGGTATGGTGTGTATGCGAGTCATGTGTCTGTGTGTGTTTCTGGCTTGCTCTCAGCACTGTGGTGTGACCCATAAATGGTGCTACCCTGTGGTAACATTCCAGTGTCGTTTAACTCAGCCAGCTGTGTTAGTGCAAATTGTTCATGATAGACAAGTTGAATGAGATCTCATGGCTCCACTATTTAATCACCCAATGGTTAACCAACCTGATACTGTTTGTTTGGATTTAGATATTACAGTGTTAGCAAACAACATATAATAATTTGGCATAAGGAAAGAATTGGTGTTTAATTTTGGCCTGATAGTCGAAGCAGTTGAAATTTCTTTCACACCCGTTCTTGACTTTTCTGTTTACTTTCTTAGCTTACATCAACTTTCTCTAACCTTTGTCTATTTAAAATATGTGTTATAAGCTCCAAACGTGAGCTCCTTATTGGATTATATAATATTATAATATTAATATATTCCAGTCATAATACTTGTCTGACCTCAGGTCACATTAGGCAAACACAGAAAGTGTGTATTTTTGGAAGACCTCTATAAATTTATTTGTCTATGATTGTTTTTGTGCCACATTTGGAGGTTTTTAAGAAATTGTACACAGTATTGTGACAGAGATATAATAACAGAAAGTCACAGGGATAAAGGCAGCGGCCAGATGCAGAAAAAGACCCAGATAGGCAGACAGTTTCACAGGAAATCAAAGTACAGAATAAATAGAGAGTCAGAGAGGGATGCGGGAGAGCCTGAAGGCCGGATGTTTTCATTTCATCCGCCCATTGTCAGCAGCAGGCAGAGACATGGTGCAGGTGCGTGATGTTGTGGAGCTCATCTGATGAATGGACCAGAGTGTACTGGTCTGTTGGCTAACACACTAACGCAAACGGACCAAATGATGATCAGTGGATAGTGCTGGATAAAAATGACAGGGTTATAAGTTTGATTCCCAATAGATGTCATTACATATATTAACTGTTAAGTTTCTCTTCAGTCATTTGAAGCCATCGGTGGTAGTAGTAGTAGTAGTCACAGCTTTAGATTGGTTCACTAGCCAGCAGCCACATGTGGGCTTGGCTTTAGTCTCGGCTCTGTAGTCATTCTGGCAGTACGTGGTATGGTTTCAGTCTCTGGCCTGTAGGATAATTAGATTAACTGCTGTGGTTTGTCGTGTCTGTTCCCAATTGATTAAACCAAATTTTCTGGGAAATTCTCACCTAACAACACCAACTCTTAACCCTGAATATACACAGGATTCTTGGACCCTGTAGTTGATATCAGTCCTGACAGGGAGGACAAGATTAAGGAAGGAACAGTAGAGAGAAGAAAGGAGAGATAGAGGAAGGGACGAAAACAGTCAGATGTTGCCAAGAACAGTTCACCCCCCCAATATCCCTCCTCTCTCCCTTCCTCCTCCATTCCTCCTCTCCTCTGGTGAGGGATCACTAGGGGAAATCCAAACACTGCAGGAATGTTATCATTGTATTGCATTAGCAGCATTCCCCAGCTCATTTAATAGACTACAGACCCCACTGTTGTATAGGGGACTTGTGTTTTTCACTATTCATTTGTGTGCGCGCGTGCTTCTGTGCGCGTATGTGTGCGTGCGTGTGTGTGTGCGTGCAAGAAAGCCTCTAACTTGTCTGTGCGCAATTAACCATTAAAGAGGCCAGATTAAAATGGCTGAACGATTAAGGCAAATCAACCAGGACGTACATTTCTATGAACATGTGCTGCGGCTGTAAGCTTGCCATGGTTTGTCATACCATCTTATGCAGCTCCTTTTTTGGCAAAACTTGAAGCTGGAGCTGAGCAAGTTTATCACTGTAATGTTCAGCAATTATGAGTGAAGGGAAAGTTGGCAGTTTATGTTGTTAAGAGAGTGACGCAGTGGTAGAGGGGGAACTGAGAAGACATAGCGGTGTACTGTGTTAAAGAAACCGCTACACAAATGTCCACAGTCTTTGTACCACTCAGTAATTTATTTTTGTGTAGTAATTTGACAGGTTGTGAATGTCAGAATGTCTACTTTTTTAATCTTGATTTCTTCCCTAATGGCTTGTAAAACATAAAACATTGTGTATTTACTTTTTTTAAATAGACATTTCCTTGATACAGTATCACAGATGTCTGATAGTGTAGGTCATCATCTGTGTTTCAAAAGCACTCAGAGCCCAGTAGCATTTTGTGTTCCAAATTGTTGGTCATTTAGTGAAATCGTTTATGAACTCTAACTAAACATGGACTGGACGATCTTTATACCCATAATGACCATACACGTCTCTTATTTGAATTTATGAAGTATTTATCTAATATTATGAATGGATGGATTTAAGAAGTTAAGTAAACAGAGCAGATTGTTAAATATACCACGTCAGTAGTCTGTGATCAGCGATCTTTTATTGATTTGTGCCCATTTTCTGATCACTGCACACAGTGATCAGAGGACTGTTCTATTTCTCTTTCCCGACCACAAACTGTGCTAGTCGGAAGCATGAATCATATTTATGTATCCAGCTGTGCGAGCCTGTTTGTGTGTAAGTGTGGGTGCAGGAGGTTTGCATCTGTTGGAGTTTTAGGTCAGCATTTTAACATCTATGGTCACTTCCTGCTCATGCTACCGTCTTTTTTTTCCTGTTGCCTCAAGGTTTAGATTGAATCTGTTTGCCATTTTTCCGTTGGTCTGTGTTTTCAACATGCTTCACATTCTTTGACCGGCTCTGCCGTCACACAGATGATTAACAGTTTTAACACTCTGAACTAGTTTTTTTTCCTTTTTGCAGGTCGCAGTCGTAAAATTGAAAAACACTGATAAGGTGTTCGCCATGAAGATTCTCAACAAGTGGGAGATGCTGAAGCGAGCTGAGGTTAGTGTCACCATGTGAATCAAACTTCTGCTGGTTCTGGACACTGATCCAGTGCTGCAGGACTGCAGAGATACTTAAGTAAATAATAATAATGACTGATTTATTCATTTAAAATAGAGTCTGCTGTCACTAGAAACCACAACCCCCGCTCCTCCACCCTTAGATCAGGCTTACATTGACAGATTGTTGCAGAACGTGTTGGTGCCTGAGCTGCCGCTGCATGTTTTTCTCATCGACCTCTTCCTGACAGTCTGACGTTCCTGTTGTTCCCCTGGGTCTTTATTCTTCATGCCTCACACGTCAAAGGCCAGAACCAATCCCTGGTGTCTGTGTGTGTGTGTGTCTGTGTGTGTGTGTGTGTGTCTGTGTGTGTGTGTGTGTGTCTGTGTGTGTGTGTCTGTGTGTGTGTGTCTGTGTGTGTGTGTCTGTGTGTCTGTGTGTCTGTGTGTATACACACGTGTAGACATGGGAGCAGCAGACGTACTGTAGAGAGTGCACATTAGCTATAACTGTCACTGTAGAGAGAGAACATCAAAGCACTGAGCGTGTTTTACATGTTGACATTCACACACTAACTTGAGTGTCAGATTAGGTATCAGTTTATTTTACTGTTGGTTCATGTCAGAAGCTCCTATAGTAAAATAACCTGTAAAACCTTTTTTATGTCAAGCTAATCAGTGATCATATTTTTCCACTATCTCCTTCTGTGTTTTTGAACCTTAGTGTTATGTAAAATGTTGCAGCTGAAGGTTATTTAAATTTTTTTTGGGTAGGACATTTGGGCTGAGCGTTGTCAGGATGTGTTTTGAGACATCACACTTTTTCTGCAGGTGCATGTGACTTTTACAGATAACCTGCTGTTCAGCTGCAAAAATGGTGTCATTTAGATATTTTAATATTATATTAATGTTTTTTTTCCTATTAATATTTTTATATAAATTATTATGGTACTAAACACAATAAGAAAATCTTAACCTCTAATAGCTGGAGCCAGAGGTGTAACGTAGTGTACAACACTAATATGTGCACTACAGAATGCTGCATCACACTGATAAGAAAATGCTTTTCTTCTCTTTTTCTCTGTAAAATTTGTATGTTGTTCAAATAATATTATTACATATATTCAAAGAGCAAATGACTTAATCAGAAAACTGAATAAGAAAACCATCTCGAATGGAGGATAAAGTGATGTACATAAGCTATCACATAATGTAACAAACTGAATTCTCATTCCCTTAAATTGTTTGACATCTAAATTTAAATTTCATTTTGTCTGTCTGTAGACGGCATGTTTTCGGGAGGAGCGGGACGTGTTGGTAAATGGGAACTGCCAGTGGATCACCACCCTGCACTACGCCTTCCAGGATGACAATAATCTGGTAACACAGTATACTCTTCTTCTTCTCCTCTCTGTATATGTATGTGTGCGTGTGTGTCTGAGCTGGAAATGCTTTTTTCCACAAACTACCGTACAGTAAAGGTTCTTTTCATACTTTTCCTGCCACGTTGTTAACTTTCCTCACGAAACTTTAAAACTCAGTTTGCAGTATCTCCCCACCTTACTTGATACATGTCAGCACTTTTAAATTTTAGTACTTAGTACACGCATGGTTTTCTCCACCTGCCACTTTCATCATTTCAGTCTTCACTTCATTTTAAGAATGCAGTGTGTGATGGCTGGTGACCATGCATTCATTTCTTACTGCAAAGCATAACATGAGAATTGATGGAAATTAAGGAACAAAAGTTAACATGGCCCAAACATATTTACGCAAAAGATCAGAGGAGTTTGAAACTTAATGATTGGTTGTCAGCCAAGCTCTTCCTCGCTTTCATTGGCTGCTGCAGGCATTCGTTCTTTGTCTAATCTGACAGCTCATCCTCTCTCTGTGACCCTGAGTTCAAATGCCAGTACTGCTTGTCATTCCATTTCCCACATTCTCACAACAAATGTTTTACCCTGAACACTCCCCAAGGCTTTAAAAATATACTCTGCCCCCTATCCACCCATTTATTTTTAGAAAAACCCTCAAAAGTTAAAATGTGCTTAGGCATGCACTGATACTGTGAGAAAAGGGAGAGGAGAAATGGAGGAGCGTGGGGGTAAAAGAAGGGTGGCATATTTTTTGACTTCCTTGTGCAGCTTTTTTTGAACTTCTTTTCTATAAAATAATCTGTAAATAATCTTGACTGATCAGCTCTGCTGTTGTTTCTTATTTTGTATCCATCTCTTTATCTCTCTAGTACCTGGTCATGGACTACTACGTGGGCGGTGATCTGCTGACTCTGCTCAGTAAGTTTGAGGACCGACTGCCAGAGGAGATGGCCAAATTCTACTTGGCCGAGATGGTGCTGGCCATCGACTCTGTTCACCAGCTACACTACGTCCACAGGTGAGGGTGCGCCTGCGTTTTTGAGGGCAAAAATGTACGTGTGTGTGTAATTAATTTCTGCAAGCAACAGCCCGAGCAATAAGTCCCGATGACGGTTATACTGTGTATTTACATTATTTTTGCTGCATGGGCAATGTTCCAGCTGTGCAGAGTCAATGCAACAAAATGAAAATAAATGAAAACAGTGGAGTGTGTGTGCACAGGATTTTTTGTGTGTGTTATTATTTTTAATCTTGGAAATTGCCGTTTAAGTGTGTGTGTGTGTGTGTGTGTGTGTGTGTGTGTGTGTGTGTGAGAGACGAGCAGGATTTCAGTGCTTTAGAAAATATGAGTTGCATTTTTTTTTGTTAAACTGTCATGTCAGCACTTATTGCTCATTTTAAATCCCTGTCCTGTTTCAGACTTTAGTTACTGAAATAAAACAAACTAACTGTCTAAAAGCAGACTGTTCACAGCTTTTTGTGACCTATAGTAGATGTCAAAAGAAGGTTTTATCCAATAGGAAATGCCCTTTATAGCAGGAAATACTGCTCTGCCAAACAGGAAGTGGTCACATAGGCATGTTAACATAATTACAGTGTCGCTTTCACTAGGGCCTCATCACAGCAATTTTGTTCAAGGAGCAAAAGAATGATGGATAGACAGAGAGAGGGATGAGCAATAGATAGAAATTCAACAGAGGGTCAGATAAAGAGTTAGGCGAGTAGAATAATGTCTTGGGTTTGTCTGTAGTTGCTTTTATCTCTAATATGCTAGTAAAAAGTCAGTCGGGAAGAAACCGAACAGACGACGATAGAAGTGTATGGGAATGTAGATAAGTGTAAGTAAAGAAAGGGAGTGAAGGAGAAGAGACTGGGGAACCACTAATTGCATGGTGTTATCTGGGGACTGTGGGTGGGGGTTGGTGGCCGCAGCAGAGATGGAGAAGCCGATGGAAGGAGAAAAGGCCAGGGAGGAGGGGACAACGCTGTTTCCCCTCTTGGACACTTTGGGACAGTAATGATGGGGTATGGGAGCTGTGTGGGTGGGGGTGTGGTGCTGTTGCCGCTCTTCATGTACCCACCCCCAACTCCTCCTTAGAACACACACACACACACACACACACACACAGACACACACACACACAGACATAAGAGATTTGTACACTTGCTTTGAAGAGGGTGGAGACATCCCAGCGGGTCCCCTGAGGAGGGTGTGTTTTGCTTGCTTGTCCAATCTGATGAGTGTGTGTACTTTGTTGTAGGTGTATATGTGTTAATTTGGTGTGTTTCACATTCTTATGTCTAAGATATACCACGGTGTATTAACCTGGTAATTTAAAGGCTTTAATGTCCATTAAACAAACTGTGTGTGTATTGACGCCTCACTTTCAGACACAGAATTGTGCCACTATTTGTGAAAAGAAATGGGCAGATTGTGGCTGTACTGCAGGGAAATGGTTTCCTTACTTTTCTCAAGGGACTCATATTTTCAGTGGTCTGTCATGCCAGTTTTGACATCCCACACCCAAGTCTCATGTGACCAAAGGCAAGACTCTCATCCAGACGGTAAAATGCAATTTGTACAAATACAATACTATCTTGAATATTTGACTTCCTTGATTAAAAAGCGACCTCTACTTTCCTAATACAGTTTCTTATTTCTTTTGGAAAAAGCCTTTTTGGATATAAACTACATACAATCATAACATAGGCAGATATTATGTCTAACACATTGTACATGTACATGCATATGTCACATTTAAATAAAAATATGGGAACTAAAATACACAACAAATTTCAGATTTTTAATTTATAATTTTAAGATCATTAAGAGCTTTAATCAGTGCATATATCTAGTTATCAATTAGATTAGGTTTACTGAAAAAGTTACATCCGTCCATGGAAAAGGTAATCGACAAAAGTTCCATATTTGTGTAAGAGCTGCTAACGGACATTTATTCATTCATTCATCATTCAACTCATGCACTCCTCAAACAAGCACTTCTTGTCTTTCTGAGTTGTTCAGTGACAGCAATAATTCTCAGCTGCTTGACAGACAATTTGTCCCCAGTTTGTTTCTACTTTAGAGACATGAGGAGATTCATTAGAAATGTATTCATGGAAGCAAAACAGCTTCATGAGCCATGAGAAACAAAACACTGTTGGTGTTGACTGATATCAAAATGCTTGCTTTAAACAGACATGAAGAAACTAACTAGCCTAGAAACATTTATGCTGCAAGCAACTCACGGCAGTATGAAGATGTCCTTATGTTATCATGGAAAAATGGCTTCTGTATGCACTTTGCATTTGTGGTGGTAAATGTAGTCCGCTGTGCACATCACAGATTAAATGAATTGAACTTTGATGAGCTTTGACCCATGCTGGGCTGACCTTTGACAGCCAGTGAGTGTTGACCATCCATCCATGAATGATGAGTGCTTGAAAGAACAAAAAACAACTTTGCCTACTTGTGTCTGAATTTTTCAAACTATTTGCCAAAATATTGCAACCAAGACTGTTAAAATATAGAAAAAAATAAAATAATAATAATAAATATAGCGCTCTACTGCTAGCAACATTAGCATTGGCACTGTTTATTATAGAGTCTGAGGGGTATACCTCGATGCCCATTGTGGAACCCCTGTTGAAAGATCCTCATTGTTTCTTGCACAATTCACATGTTAATGACTACTCCTCACATATGTTGTGACCCCATTTTTTGAAACATAATCGTATTCTGTATACACACTAATACAGAATATATTTGATTGTAAAGTTGCTGTAAAGTTAATATTTACTTCATCCCCACTGAGTGAGAGTAAAAGGCTTTGGATGAAATGTTTTCATTTGGTTTGAATGTGTTTTGTAATAAGATTAATCATTGGTGTATTTTAGTGCCCCATCACGTAGCACATTTTGTGCCTTGTGTTTTTTGTACAAAGAAGTAATGCTCACCGATTTGCTACACTGCCCAAATGACCTAATACAATATTTAAATAAATATCAGATTCTGTTGACAAATTAATATAGCTTTGTGGTATATACCGTCATATATCTGTACCTTGGTTACATTGTTCATTTAAGTTAATTAGCATATACTTTATTGTGCACTTGTTTTCTTTTGAAGTAGTTGACCTTGCCATTGTGTTGGTGTATTTAAAATGAATATCTGCAGTCCTGTTGGTGCTGATGGAGTTGAAAAGAGCCTCGATGAAAGAAATGAAGAGCAAAGAACCTTGAGGTCAACCTTCTGTCCCTCTCAGCTTAGTCCCATGGGAGGCAGCGTGTGTTCGAGTCAGACGCTGAGGGAGACTCATTTATTCAGTGGTCAGTGATCTGCGTGGCCTCCCAGAGGGCCCCGACAAATGTTTGAATGGACCAACTCAGCATGGCTTTGTACTGCCTAGCACCACATCTGTCTGCCACAGGAGAGTCGGTGTGCATGTGTGAGAGATAGTGTGTGTGTGTGTGTGTGTGTGTGTGTGTGTGTGTGTGTGTGTGTGTGTGTGTGTGTGTGTGTGTGTGTGTGTGGATGGCAAGAAGAGGGGGTCAGATTTGTGATCATGTGTAGGGAAAGGACTGATAAGAACACAAACACTAAAATATCCATTTGTGTTGTGTCTCATGTAGAGTAATGTGTCATATTGTTTGTGTGTCTGGGTTGATGAGTGTGTGTTTTACTATTGATTCCACCCCTCGGGTGTTTTATTATTGATCAGAGCCATGTGTCCCAGTGATCTGAGAGAGAATAGGTCTCTATTCCTTTCTCTTTCTGAAGCACACACATGCAAATATCATTTATTTATCGATCATATACAATATATGACATACTGGATCTTAGGATCTTATGCGATTTTGTGTGTGTGTGTGTGTGAGTGTGATACCGGAAGTCATACAGGCAGCACTTCTTTGAACCATTAGTCAACAAATGCTTGGTTAGAGCCAAGAGACATACCCTGTTTTCTCATTTCCAGTGTTGCTGCAGGCCACAGTGTGTGTGTGTGTGTGTGTGTGTGTGTGTGTGTGTGTGTGTGTGTGTGTGTGTGTGTGTGTGTGTGTGTG
>JAUYWH010000016.1:3641809-3664525 GCA_034779795.1 Ctenopoma multispine
GTGTGTGTGTGTGTGTGTGTGTGTGTGTGTGTGTGTGTGTGTGTGTGTGTGTGTGTGTGTGTGTGTGTGTGTCCAGATGGCACTCACAGATGGATGCTGTGGTCTTAAAAGAGATTATCTGTCTATTCTCATCTCTGCTCCTTAAGTCTGCAGGAGGCCTGCGACACAGTAGCCCAGTTAACTACATCAACTAGTCTTACCTAGCATTAGCCCTGTATTACCTACTCTCTGTGTGTTTGTCCATGCATTGAAGGCTAAATGTGAGTCAGCTCTTGTTAGCATCTTTTACCTTTTGTGTGACCATCCTAACCCAGCATCACTGCAGTAGGTGGATGAGAGAGAAACAGGGGTCAGGGAGATTTGAGTGTGATGGTAAAGCTATAGAAACATGGAGCAGTGGGCACACAGGGGTTTTGCTAAGTACTGAATGGTTTATCAGTAGCAGCAGTCCCTCTTTCTTACCTCCACCATGCTGTTTGTCTGCCACACACACATGAGGAAAGGCAAGGGTCAACTCACACTGTCTGCTCTTTGGCAGAACAAGTGTCTGGAGCAGATTAAGGCCTTCCAGTAACAGGAGCACCTGCGTATATTCTCTACATTAAACCACAGATAAACTCCCAGTCTAGTTCGGGTCTCCTTCATAATTTTTGGTGTCTGCATTTCCCAACACGTTGATTCAGATTCTGCATGCAGGGTAATGGAGAGCCACACTCTGTGAAGTAGAGACAAATGTGTTTTTGCAGTTAGTAATTCTATCTATCAGCTGAAAACGATGACTTAAACTTATTACATCTTACTTAACATCATAGGTTTTTTGCAAGTAGTAAAAATAAAGCATGGTCAAGTGTATCTGCTGTCATCTAAGTGTAGGGCAGTTTTTTTTGTTTTTTCCGTTTACCGAGACAGAATTGACAGCTCTGCTAAAGGTTAAAACAAACTTCCCAAGGTTCTGTTTATCACATTCTATAATTACAAGATAAAAGCCACACATTTTTTCCAGAGATTTTATCCAGTCGTATTTCCTAAGCCTTACAGAACATTATGTGTAGGTTTTGTGAAGCTTCATAACAGAGCAGAGAAATATTCCTTTAGAGACATTAAAAGTTTATCTCAGGAATCTTAATCCTCCAGCTCTGCGTTTTATGGTCTCTTTGGTTGTCTGACCTTGAATATACTTCATGTAAGTTGTTTATGTGTGTTTGTGCGCCTGCCAAGTTCATGTTAGTCCAGAATCGTTGTGTGAATGTATCCTCTTGGGCACTGTATATGGTTTCCATCCAAAATGCTATACACAGTATCCACTTTAAGAAAGTGATGTGCTGTCTGGAACTCATCTTTACGCTGTCACGCTCTTTGAAAAGACGTCTGAGTAACCCGGGCTGCACACAGTTATTTGGTAAAAGTGAGTGTCAATTTATGTTTTGGGCTTTGAAACCATGACTTTTATGTGTCTGTACAAGTCACATATGTGCACATATTACCGGAGTCCGTGCTTGTATATGTTGGTGATTTGTGTTTCTGAAGAACAGAGCTAGCTGGCCCAACCCCTGCTGCAGCCCTGTGAGACGGCACTATTAACACCACTGCAAAATGACGGGGGCTCTGAAGAGATCTGTAGCTGAAGACAGAAACATCAAAGGCGCCCTCAAAGCTAATTCATGTCTGTGGCTTGGACCACAGTCTCATGTCTTTATTGAGTAGCTGATGAAAATTTGAAGTGGAATGTGGGACTTTCATAAACTTAAACTAATTAGCTTCTACTTCCTGAAGAACTGATTGTTTTGCCAGGCAATGTTATCACAGTGATTATTGTCTATTAAAGGCCCTGTAATTTATTTATGACCTAATTACCAACTCTTGCTTGAAGTTTGTTTGAGTCCACATTTAAACAAGGAGTGTTGTAAAGTTGTTAGTCAGGAGACAAACAAAAGCTTTGCACACATGCAGTGTGGGCATCCTGCTAACGCTGTGGATTAATTTTTTTTATGTATTAAGCTTAAGGTGTGTTTCTCTTGTTTTCTCGACCTATTCTCATTAGCATTAGTATCAGTATTCATTTGGTGTGTTTGCATGAGTTAGGGTCAGGGAGTGTGTGCTGTTATCTTAAGCAGAGCCGTTGTCACATCACTGGACAGAAATAGTACCAGCTCCATCTGTAACCTGCTACATCGTGTGCATGTCCGTGTGTGTGTGTATCTGTTCAGCTGACTTATGAATGTGTGAAAACACATTATTAGTCTAACTTGTGTCACTGGGAGCTGCTTCTTACTACGTACGCGTGTATCTACGTATATTTAAATAAGAGTTTTTCTGAGTGCCCTCCATGTTTTTCGAGGTGTGTCATGTCATGGTTCAGTGTGTTGATGAAGGGACCTCAGACCCAGCTCTTGACAGGGTCTGCCCTCAGGGGAAATCAGTGGATTGGTCAGACAAGGACAGATGCTATATTTAGACCATGATGATGGGTTACAGTGACATCTCTATTTCATACAGGTCCAGGTCAGTGACCATTAGGGTGATTTAGATTTAGTTTTTTTAGGATCATTACAATGTGGATTTCAACCAATACACAAATAATTCAGAAAGAAAACGCTACATTTCATCACTCCTGGTCACCAACAACAGCTGCCATATTTGTCTGGTTATTCCTCCAGTCCTTCTGGTGACCCTGTACCACTGTAACATCTAGTTCTCTAGTGTGAAAGTGAAAGTGGCTGATGAGTGTTGAGATGATCCAGCTGTTGTAGCTGGTCGACTGAAAACGGGCTGTGTCTGTAATGTAAACATATCACCAGAAGTTGTAATGTAGAACAGATTCACTTTCACAAGAAAGACCGCAGTGGACACCTTGAGCATATCTGTAAAAGAATGTGTTGTCATTAAACCAACCGCCAACACCACCACCCCTCAACCCATCTGTGTTCGCAAACACAAATCTTTTTGGTAAAAGGGGAGTTTGTCTGTTTAGGACACAGGGTCCTATTTTGTGAGTGGGAGTGTGTTTGTATGCTGCATATTTCCTCAAAGTGCATGCTTGTGTGTGTGTTCCCACAACACAACTCCAGCTATTTCCAGTGTTTGTTCTTTCTTCTGATGAATTTAGAGCTGTCGTGCTGTCGATAAATGGGTTGTGGGAAACTACACTTAATTAAATCACAAATATATCTGAATTACTACACACTAGCTTTACAAGCAAGTTAAGACAGTCAAATTTCCCCAGGTTATATAATTTAATTTGATGTTCCACCACAATATGAGAACAGGCTTGTTTGTGTGTTTTGGAAGTCCTGTACGTTTTGTGTGTAGAAAAATTATCTCCTGTTCTTCATCTTCTTCATTCCCTCTTATTTAATTTTTGTATTCCTTCATTTTCTATTCCTCCCACCTCTCCGCCCCCCTCCTCCTTTCTCTTTCTTTCTCTTTCAGGGACATTAAGCCTGACAACATTCTCCTAGATATGAACGGCCACATCCGCCTGGCTGACTTTGGCTCCTGCCTCAAACTCATGGAGGACGGGACGGTAAGTTTTACCACACCGCTGCTGATGCCTCCTCCTCCTCTAGTCCAAAGCAAACATACCATAGCTTTACTGACCTCCTCGTCAACCCCCAGGGGTCTCCCAGGAGGAGTTTGTGGTTGAGTTTCTTGGCTGTGCCTGTGGTTTATGATTCAGACAATTCTCCTAGTAATCCAAAAAAAAACCTTCCCCTTCAGTTAAATACAAGAAAAATGAAAAAGTTTTTCTCCATTGTTAATACAGTGATGAGGTTATATGACCATTAAAAAAAATAAATTCACTGCTTGGTGAATAAAGAAAGACGATTCCAATATGTGATGGATCCAAACTCAGACATCTGCCTTTTCTCTTCCACTGGAATATTTGGCACTTAATCATGGCATTGATTTCTAAAGATATTTAGATCATATTTTTGCCTGTGAAACATACTTATTTCCTGCTTTGATTTCTAATTCAGGATTCAAAATCACATGTGCATTCATGAAACAGCTTTGAAAGAAGTCTAAACAGAGCTCCATAAACAGTGTTTACAAGGGAATTCATCCTGTAGTGGGGATCCGACAATTCAATATGCTCTTTGTTTGATTGTTTTTTGGACTGGTAGTGTTTATCTCACATGTTTCCAAGACGTCAGCCTGTAACTCATCATCATCATCACTCTTATTGCTGTGGCATGCAGGATGAACTTTTGTCTCCTATGTTGTATTTTTGAGATCAGTTGTTGACCTCTGTTCTGACCGTCTACTAGGTTCAGTCCTCAGTGGCTGTGGGGACCCCAGACTACATCTCCCCAGAAATCCTCCAGGCTATGGAGGATGGGAAAGGCAAGTATGGGCCTGAGTGCGACTGGTGGTCCCTGGGCGTCTGCATGTATGAAATGCTGTATGGCGAGACCCCTTTCTATGCAGAGTCCCTGGTGGAAACATACGGGAAGATCATGAACCACAAGGTAAGCTAATATACCTTACATTTAATTTTAAGCTACTTCTCTGTATTTGTAAAACATCTCAATACATAGTAGTAGTGGTAAAAAAGTTCATAGTATATAATGACATGACTGGATGGACACTGGATCGACACCTGCAGTGTATTATAACATTGCTTTGCACTGGGGAATTAATTCTGTGTTTTTATTCTGAGCTGACACACACATATTTTACACAGGAGCGATTCCAGTTCCCACAGCAGATGACAGACGTGTCGGAGGACGCAAAGGACCTGATTCGTCGGCTCATTTGCAGCCGAGAGCACAGGCTGGGCCAGAATGGCATTGAGGACTTCAAGCAGCACCCCTTCTTTGCTGGTACAGTCTAACCACAGTTTCTAATAATATCGTAGTTTGAATGCTCCTGTAACACCAGCCACGGAATTCATATTTACACTTAGAGTGGTAATAGTCCATAGTCTTTTTTCGTTTTCTTCTGTACATAGAGTTCTGTTTTTGTAGGTGAACTCGGAAATTAATGTCACCCTGGCTCACACGACAGGAAGTCAAAGAGATTTTTCCTTTGGCTTTTGTATTATTGCAGAAATGAGGCTTAATGACTAAAATCTGACCTGAATCTGACACCTTAACAGCACTTTTCGGATTTTTGAAGCCCGAAAACCGAAGGACAAAAGTATTAGGCTATAAACAAACTACTGACTAACCACATAACTTCACCACAGCTAATCCTCCAACTTACACTTACCTCTCTACAAAAGCCTTTCCCTCTTAGAGTGACCTGATCTTAACAGACCAAGATGTAAAGACCGAGTTAGAATAGTTATAAAGGTGCTGTTTGAATGCTTATTAACTAATGAATCATCACTTGTGTCTTGTAACTGTAACCTCTCTCGTGTTCAGGCATTAACTGGGAAAACATCCTTACATGTGACGCCCCCTACATCCCAGAGGTTAGCAGCCCTACAGACACCTCCAACTTTGATGTGGATGATGACTGTCTAAAAAACTCGGTATGGGTCTTATTTCAGCTTATTTTTTTACTCGCCTCTAGTAGACATGTACTTTAAATCTCACCTCTTAATTGCGTTTGTTAATCATTTTCCAGGAGACTATGCCCCCGCCTTCTCACACTGCCTTCTCTGGCCATCACCTGCCCTTTGTTGGTTTCACCTATACAAGTAAATGGTAAGTGCTACTTAGAATAGACAAGAGTATTATTATTTCACACTCATCATTATTATTATAGCTGCAAGTGGATGAAGTGAAGTGGAGGCACTCTCCTCTTTTAGCTCTTCCAGTTAGCAGAAGTAAGATTTTTAAAAATGGGTAAGAAGAAAGAAAGATGTAAAGGAATATGATGTCATTAGCTGGCTTTATATATAATTAGTCATTATAAATAGATTTACCAGGCGTGTTTTCTCACTGCCCAGCGTTCTTATCACTCCATCCTAAGAGGCATATTAGATCGGCTTCCCTCCCTAATAAGGTGATGTTCATGACTTGCAGTAGATCATCACAGTGAAGTGAAAAAGCAATAAAACCACCAGTTACCATTCAAGACTTGCCTTTGCCTCGTTTCCTTTCTTTACATTTCCCCCCACTCTGTCTCCCTTACTTTGTAACAGTATGTCACTGTCATTTCTTCTTTACCCCCCATCATCCATGATCTAATACCCCCCCATCTTTCAACTGTCTCCTGTCATCCACCACTTCTCTTTCCTGTTTTCTTCTCTTTTCTTTCTCTCCCTTAGAGAAAATAAAAAGTTTTTTTATTATTAAACATCTTTGCCATTTTAACCTCTCAATCACTGATATGGATATTATTCTGGATATTATAACCTTTTCTTCACTGTCTTCCTCTTCCTCTGCAGCACTCTATCTGACCGGGGCTGCCTGCGACAACTGACAGGGCAGCCGGGGAAGGCGGGTCAGGACCAGCTGGACCTGGATGTCCAGCGCAGCCTGGAAGACAGCTTGGCCACTGAGGCCTACGAGAGGAGGATCAGCCGGCTGGAGCAGGAGAAAGTAGAGCTGAGCCGCAAACTGCAAGGTTAGACTGAAGAATGAACATGAGTCCATGTGGTTGTGTTACTGTCAAATGATTTACTGCAATCAACCATGGTGCATTTTGACACTTAACAGGGTAACAGCTGGTATAATAATCTCTCTCCTGACCTGTTTCAGAGTCCACTCAGACAGTACAGGCGTTGCAGCATCCAACAGGCGAGGGCCCTCTCAACACTAACAAGGAGGTGGAGATCTGGAGTCTGAAGAGTGAGATCGACATCCTGAAGAAGCAGATTGCTGGTCAGTTAGGTTAAGTTTTATTGAGAGCATGAACATTTACAACCTTGTGAGATATGGTTGAATTTTAGGATGAGACCAATGCTTGGTTTTGGGGATATTTTCATTGTCAATGAAATCTGTCTTATTTCACAACCACTTTAGTTTGAACTTGAAAGTTTATTTATTTTTTTGTGCATGTCAGACTCTGGCCAGCTAGAGAAACAGCTGGAGGACGTGACGTCGGCCCGCAGAGACCTGGAGGACTCATCTAAACAAATTAAAATTCTAGAGAAACAGATGAAGGGCATTGCACAGGAGAGAGACGAGCTACATAAGGTAGGACCACCGCTTTATGGGATTTGTGTGTGTGACACTGTGAGAATCCTGATGCTCAGCGACACTGTCCCTGCTGTGGCCAGGAATTTGTGGACGCCAGCGAGAAGCTGAAGTCTCAGTCGAAAGAGCTGAAGGAAGCCCACAGTCAGAGAAAACTGGCCATGCAGGAGTTTTCAGAGCTCAACGAGAGACTCACAGACCTCAGGTAAAATTACTGCCTTTCACAATCTCCCAAGATAATCACACCATTTCGCTGTTTCTCCTGCTTGATGTTTTTGTATTTCACCATAAACATTTACACTCTGCTGTGACTGAACTTAGGTCAGTAAAGCAGCGCCTGGTGCGCCAGTTGCGCGATAAGGAGGAGGAGATGGACAGCCAGAATCAGAAGCTTGAGGCTCTCCGCCTTGAGGTGCGAAAGGCTGAGAGGGCCAAGAAGGAGGTAGAGTAGTCTCCCTGTGATTGCTAGAACACCCTGTTCACAAGTAATTTGTCAGTATGTGCATTAGGACAAAACTGTGTATGATTTTCATTTATTCACATGAGTCTGTGTGTGTTCATCATCAGATGGAGGCTCAGGCAGAGGAGCAAGCAGCAGAGGGTCAGAAAGAGAGGAAGCTAAGAGAGCGGAATGAGCAATATAGTCGACAGCTAGAGGAGGAGCTGGAGGGACTTAAGGTAAGTTTGCAAAATCACACCGATGAACGCCAATCCGTCCTTCTACAGTCTTGGTGCGTTCTGTACATATACAAATTGGTTGGTGGTATCTGACCTCTCATAAATCTGTAGTTTTCGTCTTTCACCTACTCTCACTCTTTTCTCCACGTTTCCACACCCAGTCGAAGCAGGCCGGTCCCTCTACTGCCCTGGCCTCGGCTGACCAGACCCAGGAGGTTGGGCGACTGCGTGGAGACCTGGAGAAGAAAACGCTCTTGTTTGAGGAGGAGTTGGCTCGTAGGGAAGCACAGCACATCACCGAGCTGAAGGCCCTGCGCAAGGAGCTGAGGGATGCTGAGAGCCAGCATCTGGCTCTGCAGAATGAAATCCTGATGCTCAAAGACAAGTTAGACAAAACCCGCAGGGAGAGGTATTTTCCTCCATTTTTTTAATTTCTGCTTTTTTTGTTTAGTGGTGTTTTTGCTAAAATGTGTGATAAATGTTGAAACAGTTATAAATATATATATTTGTTTTATCTTTTTCAGTGATGATTCTGTGAGGTAATCACACTTGCATTAAAAATAGCCTAACCCCCTATGTGTAGTATACATGTGTAGTATCTGTGACATGTTATTTCTTAGTTAATAGTTAAGTTAACTATCATGCTGGATTTAGAAGTGATGTTTTCCTTATAATAATTTTTATTTTTCCTAAATGAGCTGTCAGAGTAAAACCTAGATGCTGTTTGTTGCAAACCTCTCAACGGTGCTCCTAGACTCAGTCTTTCTCTGTTCACAGTGCGTTTTTTTAAGCAGTTCCACAGTTGAAAAGAAAACAGTTACTTTTAACTATCCCCACACGGCTAATGTTATTCAGCTTACTAACTCAACAAAACCAACTTAATCCAATTTTTACCTCATCTGCTCATGTTCACAAAACTCTATGCTTTACGTGTTAAGATGGTGTCATTTCTAAATACTAAGATGAGGGTGAAAATGGTTGAATTAATAATAATAATTATTATAATAATAATTAACAAAATGAATTAGTAAAATGTATTACTAATGCTCAAAATAAGCTGATAGCAAGAAATGAAAATAAGTTAACTTTCCACTGTAAACCTCCTGGTAGGTCGTCAGGGCTTTGTGTTTGTACCCGCTAGCTTCCTGCCTGCTGTAACCTAGAAATTATTATTTTCACTACTTTCTAATTAATTTTGAAACACCGGTGTTGAAGCAGGCTGCCTTAATGCGTTTGGGCTGAACAGCATATGCCTGATGTTAGTGCCAAGCCTGTGATTGAGGTTGTGAGTAAATTTGAGGATAGATGAGGCTCTCTGAGGGAGGTTGACAGTGAACATTTGATTGTATTTGTGCTATGTTTTTATTTACGTCATTATAAAACCACTGCTCTAACATTAGCTAGTGTGTTGTTTTATTGTGAGTCACTGCTTAAAGACCAGCATTTTTAGTTTAGGAGGTAGGAAACCATTCCACACAAGAACCACAAAACCAAATTCTCTGAATGAAGTCCTAGTTTTAAAGGGGTTGAGTTAGCACTCATGGTAAAATGACAAAGTCACTTGTCAGAATTGGATTTGCAAATGTTTAAGGGATGGTAAGGGAATAAATGTAAGTTTATATAGTGTCGTAAGTTTAACAATCCCTGTGTGTGTGTTTTCTTTCCAGCCAAATCGAACGGGAAGAGTTTAAGACGGAGTACAAGAAGAAGTACGAGACAGAAAGAGTACTGCTTCTTGAAAAAAATAAGAATCTGTCCAGTGAAGTGGATAGGGTAAGCGCTCTGTCAAAACACTATGTACATGGGATGAAACAAAAATACGCCACACACAATATAAAAAGAGTCAGGTTTCTCTTTCTCTTTTGCTCTCTCTGTCTTTTTCATTCTTTCTGTCAATGTTTTCCGTCTTGCTTTTGCAGCTTTTGAGAGAATTGTTTATCTTTCTAACACACACATACAGAAAAACACAATCCCCCCTAACCTCAGGTAACCCTTCTTGGTCGGCCCAAAACTCTTTCATCACATTCCTCCCTCCACCCACTCTCCAAGCAACGCCAAAGAAATCACTGTTCAATATCCCCCATACAAACACCCTGCAGCCCTCCTACATGGTCAGATGGAATGACTCTCTGGTTTACGCTCTGTTGACTTTGGAAATGGCTTTTGGAAGTTCAAAAAGCCTTCCAATTTAAACATATCTCTGAAGGGGAAGGCATTTTGACATATGGAATAAAGTGTCAGTGTTTCTTTTTTAGTTTGCAACTGATAAAGAAAAGAAATTAGAAATTGACAGAATATGGATGTGGGCACCTCTGGAATGACAGGACGTCACTCCACTTATTTATTGTGTTATTCTGTTATTTAATGTCCTGAAAAATGATATTTTTAAAGCATAAAGCCGTCACAGCAGCTTAGATCTGTCTGCATGCTGGTCTTTGAAGAAAATTAGCCAATAGATTTAGAGTGTCTCAAAATATTATTCTTTGAATAATCTTATCTTTCAAAGGAGGCTCCGGACTTAGTGCTGTTTGCGTAGCAGCACAATCAAACCTCTCCATTTTCAAATGTAATCCATTTAAAGGAGAGTAAATGTCTGAAGTAACATTTTTACTTAGGATCTGTGGTAATTAACAGTAATGCAGAAAGACGAGTTGTGTGAACAGTAAGTCAGGCAGACACGAGACAATCTGAGACTTTACCCACGTTGTTTTAAAATGAGCGGGACCTTCACATACTGGGCCTCGTGCAGTTTTATATTCCTGAATCCTTGTTTCTTTGAGACTTGCTTGTACATGTCTTTGGAGTTGGATTTATCAGATTCTTTTCGCTGCTCAACCTTATCAGAACTTCGTTTTAGCCTAATGAATGCCAACTTTTCACAAGTATGTGTTCTCACGTGATTTTTACTGTAGCAACACCAAGCTTACGTGGTCAGATCCATTGTTGTGCACACAATTCATACATCTGTAGTTTAATGGACTTCCCTCATGCCTGATGGTCACAGCTGTGCAGACACAAAACTGGTGCATCACACCTGAGCATTTGTAAACCTCTTGCTTTGACTAGCTCATCTCGCATTTCCACATCAGTCGAAATTGTCCTAAACATCTTAAAACGTCATGTGTTATGCAAGACATGATTCCTTTGTTGTTGAAATGTCACCAGCAATAAATGAAATGATGACGTGTCTTTACAACCACAAGCTGCTGTTACACTTATGTCCTTTCACTTATGGAGTGATTTCATCCCTGCAATGTACATTACACAATGAAGAATATGTAATTTGTTGGTTCTAATCTAATCAGCTTGTATTTTCTCTCTCCATCTTTGTGTTCACTACGTTTCATTGGCCCTTGACTGTTCTCGCAAATACTCCAAACATTTGTTGGCTCTGGGATGGGGAAGCAGTTGCAGAACAATGTGAAATGACTGTCTTAGCTTGCTCTGTATATCACAGTCCTGACAGTTTCCAGACACCAAAAATGTGCCCACAAAGTGAGGTATTTAGGCAAACAATGGGACAGTTTGAGACATGCAGTGAAGTAACATAGTTAGAGTTTCACACAACACTCGTAGTGAAGGATTCAGGAAAACCTTTTAAGATGAATCAGTCCTCACGGTAAAGGCTGAAGGCCTTCGTTTGCTGTCACACAGCAGGTTAGCCTCAGACTCAGACAGTAGTTTCAGAAGTTCTCATATTGTTTTCTGAGTAATACAATGTGTGAATCCATTACCAGGCTTTGTAACACTGCATTAAAGTGATTAATAATATTTGTTTCCTGTGTTTGTGTTTGTGTGTGCGTGTGCATAATATTCCCTCAGCTGACAAACATGTTTGAGAACGTGAGTAGCTCCAACCGGCAACTGGAGGAGGAGATGAGGGAGTTGGATGGCAAGAAGGAGAGTGTAGCTCACTGGGAGGCACAGATCACAGAAATCATCCAGTGGTAAGACACACACACACACATAGTGACTCTCTGATAACTCCAGGATACTTGCTGACGCACATAAAGTATTTTTCCCATTGAATCTTTAGCACAGACTGAACACAGACACAGACACAGACACACACACACACACACACACACACACACACACAGACACAGACACACACACACACACACACACACACTCCTCCATACTGTATAAATGGAGCATTTCTCACATACCTCAGAAGATCTTAAAGCTACTTCACCCTCCCATCCTCTCAGATCACTTCCCGTTGCAGCTGACATCTCGCCAGCTGCTTGGCCTCCCTCTGTTGGGCAAGTCTGGAGTCTTCACATAGCTGACATAGCACACACAAATACACACACAGTAAAGCAATCCAGACACAGAAACACACATGGACCAGTTTATACACATGGTTACACTGCTAACATGCACAAGTTAAAAGAAAAAAATCTTTTAGAGGTGTTAAGCTATTCATGTTGCCCTCTAGTGGAGATGTGTTGCAACCACAATGGATAAAGTAGGAAATAGGAACCCTTAGTGGTTAACCTGTTAATGTTTATGTAGTCCTGAAGACTGCATGTTTGTCTGTGTTTTTCTTCTTTCTCATCCTGATGGACAATAAAAAAAACAACCTTTTGTGCTGCATCTGTATATGAGATTGTAGACATGGTGTTTTACTGAAAGTTAATGATGTGCTGTAGGGGAAATTTGATTGCATTTTATTTGCACTTATAGTGACACAAGTGTGTGTGTGTTTGCTGCAGGGTGAGCGATGAGAAGGATGCTCGGGGCTACCTGCAGGCTCTGGCCACTAAGATGACAGAAGAGTTGGAGGGCCTGAGAAACACCAGCCTAGGCGCTAGAGCCACGGTAAAATACACAGATATCGTTTTCAGCTACTGTAGATGCTGTCGAGTCAGATAAAACTTTTCACTCTCTAACTTCTTTCTCCTCTGTGCTCCAGGACATGCCGTGGAAAATGCGGCGCTTTGCTAAGCTGGACATGTCGGCTCGTCTGGAGCTGCAGTCAGCCCTGGATGCTGAGATCAGAGCCAAGCAGAGCATCCAGGACGAACTGAACAAAGTCAAGGCCAACAACATCTCTACAGAATGGTATGAATTCATTACAGCAACCCTTCAAGAGTTATATGTGTGTGTATATATATATATATATATATAGGTGATGTTTATTGTCTGTCATCTGCCAGTAAACTGCAGGAGGTGGAGAATAAGAATCAGGAGCTCCTGGCTGAGATTGACAGGCTGAAAAAGGAAACAGAGGAGCTGCGGCTACGCAGGGGTAATCGCATAAAATGACTTTGACACAAGTGTTAACATTTGTATTTGTGATGAAAGTCTTTCATAAATAAATGCACAGCATATTCTCTCTACACTTAAGCTGCAGGTGTTTGACTGGACAACTGCACATTGTGTAACTTTTCAGGAGAGATTAACAGAGTAAAAGAGGGGTTCATCTGCACTCATGTTAGAGGAATGAAAACATGTGATACATACAGTGGATCAACATATTTGTTTAGTTAGGTCATATGAAACGACCCTGTGACTCATTTTGTTTAAGTCATCCTTTGATGTTTTAATATCAAGTACTTAACCACAGTTGTGTTATTTGTACTGTGTCCGTAGGTGTCAAGCACCAGGACTCCCAGAATTCCTTCTTGGCTTTTCTCAACGCCCCCACCTCAGCGCTTGACCAGTTTGATGTAAGTATTCAGGAGAAAAATCCTTACAGGAGCTGATTTAATGACATACGTCTCTTAAAGATCTGAAAGTTGACCAATTTAGAAAAGAAAAATTAAAAAAATCAGTTTATTAAGTTCAGTCTCACCTTTGTGTAATTTCTTTTATTGATTTTGTTTGCATGAGTTTTCCCAGATCTTTATTTTTGTTGTGTGTTTTTGGTTGTTTCCTTGCTCCACTCTCTGATTCATCAGGACTCTTATTCCTCATCCTCATCCTCTTTAATTGAGTTTTGGGAAGACGTAAGTTTATTTTGGTTAGGTCGGGGTCCGTGTTTGTGTGTGTATAAATCAGTAGCTGTATGCTATAGAAGAGAGTTTAGAGGTGAAATAAGACAGTGTAGTTGTGTGTTTGTATATACATACGGTACATGTGTCTGTGAGTGTGGGTCTGTGCATCAGTGTAACTGTGAGAAAGAGTGAGTCCACTGCAAAAATGTCCGTCTTGTCATTTTAAGACTGATAAGCTCTCATCTTTCTTAAACCAAAATGAATAGATTTCTTTCCAGTGCATAGAATTGTGTAAACATTGTTTTATTAAACATTTATTTAGGAGAGTCAACCTGACCTAACATTATTTACATTAACACCTTATTTATTTTCCCCTGCTTTAAGAGACATGTGATGTGTTAATGATTTGAGGTCATGTTGAACACAGACACTTGTGAAGGTGAACATGTTTTGCAGTGAGCTCCACCTCAGTGTATTCAGGTGCTTCTAGTCCTCGTTGGCTGGTGGCATGACTCTACAGTACTTGAGCTGTTTAATGATAGGACAGAACAGAAACAAAAAAAAGTGTTTTTAAACCCTGTTATCGTCTTCCAGCCACAAGGAGAACTTGAGTGCTTACTGTGCTCCGTACTGACTTTTCCAAGCTGCTACCATCCCCACTTTGTCCTCAGTTCACACCTGGCGGTCACACAGTATCTAACACAGTGGTATTTTACTCAGGTTGTACTTTTGTTGGCGTAGTTGCCAGGAGGTACATGAAAAACTCAATGTACAACACACACATTTATACAGTTGAGAATGTCAAAGATGTTTCCCCCTCAGTGTGTTTTCAGCTCTGTTTAGACAGCCTTTCTGATACTCACTCGTCTCTTGTGTCTCTGCCACTCTCTGCCTCTCCTCCTGCCACTGAAGCGCTCGCCATCCGTCGGCCCAGCTAGCAAAGGCAGACGTGTAAGCACCATCACTGCGCATCATCAAGCCTTTTATGTAAATGTGCTGTCTGGTCCTTGTCATCACAGTGTTTTACCTGTGTTTGTGTGTGTTACTGTTTGGTTGCATGGCAGGGTTCATTGAAGAATGTGTCATCAAAGACATGAATGTTGTGTATTTGTACTACATGGGATATTGCTACATGTGCTGCCTGTGTACATTGTGGCCTTTGACTGTCTGCGTTTCTTCTTGTGAATGGCCACGCATGGTGTGTGCTTGCGGTGTTGCAAATTAGCATGGTCACTGGGCTGTCGTGTTTCCATGTGTGATGATATATGAGGTGTCATAATGTTGTGGTCAGTTTTCCTCAATGGATATCACACATACTGTAGTTCAACCACAATATCTCTGTATTCTTTTCCACTTTTCTAATATGGTGCTCGTCCTTTTCTCTAAGCATGGATGCTGCATTTTTTATGGTTTGCTGTGGTTAACTAACACTCTACTTCTTCCCCTCTTTCTATCCTACTTCCTCTAATCTGACCTTTTCTGATTCACCAACTTCTTGTTCATTTTTCATTGTTCTTTCTTTCTCCTATCCTCTTTGTCCCTTCCTACCCTTCCTTTCCTTCTATCATCTTCCTTTTGTCACCTTGACTCTGTCTTTCTTACTCGTCCCTTTGTTCTCTCCTGCACACTGCCTGTCTCTCCTCAGGTGGACTCCATGGATAACTTCACCCCCTCCAACACTCCATCTCGGGAAGATGACCCCAAGTCCCACCTCAAGTCCCGCTCACGTTCCCCATCCATGGCCAGTGACATGGAGCCTATCGAGGTGAGAAGCAATATTTTTGTGTAGAGATTTTCAAATGACAGCTGGTTACATGGTTACCACCAGTCAGACAGGAGCCTCTCTGTAAACAGTATGTGTGGCATGTTGAGAAACAAGAAAATACCATTCCAGACATTCCCTTCACTAAATCAGGTGACACTTCAGCTGAAGACATTACTCAGCATAACTCACAATGCTGAGCCTGTCAAATAGATCAGCCCCTGTAAATTGCAGGTAACTCAGTTATGGAGAAACAACAGTACAACAGTAAGAAGGAGAAGCTCGAGGTCAGCAGTAGACCCCAAATCCAACTGAGCTTGGTTTGTTCTCACACCGTTGTTGACTGTGTCCTGTTTGCAACCTCAGCCGCTCAGACAATCAAACAGAAATACTGCACTGCACCAAACCAGTTGTGAAACCTCCATCCTTCCTTCTCACCTCGTAGAATTTTTTGTCCTAGCTTGTTCCCCTTGGGAAACTTTATCCTGGCTGTCCGTTAAACAAGATTTATGTCACAGAGTCGTAGCTTTTAAAGACTCACTGATACGTTTCTGTGCTTTAATGTCTTTGTGTGTTTCCTCGCACAGTTGATAGACCATCCTCCCCGTACAGTCCAGACCCCCACCATGCGATCAGGAGGATACGGCAGTATTGGGCGCTCCTCACCTAAGGTTAGATATTTTTTGATGGAATGCCACTTGTTTTATGGTATGTTCAGCAACCGTAGATTATGTTTCATTTCTCACGCTCTCTACAGCCCAAAGCACATCAGTTTGTGGTGAAGTCATTCAACACGCCCACTAAGTGTAACCAGTGCACTTCCCTCATGGTGGGGCTCATACGTCAAGGTTGCACCTGTGAAGGTAAAGACGACTAACTAAACAACTAACAAATACCCACAAAACGTGAAGTTAAAACTACAAAGCAGTCATGTTTTTTTATCTGGTGCTTTGCAGTCAAACCTCTCACATGCTTCCATTTTTGTCTCCTTCGATCTGTCAGTGTGTAACTTCTCCTGCCATGTAACATGTGCGGACAAGGTTCCTGCTGTGTGTCCTGTGCCACAAGAGCAGATCAAGGGCCCACTGGGTATCGACACTCAGAGGGGCATCGGTACTGCATATGAAGGGCACGTCAGGGTGAGTGACACTCGCTTTAGCTTTTTTTTATTCATTTAGGAGACCCTGATTTTCACCGGTAACCTGAAACATGTGATACAGACGTCCCGTAACTTTACACTTGTTTACATATTGCTTAAAAAATTATTAACTGACCTCTGACCTACATTTCATGTTTTACACTTAGTACAGGTTCATATTTTTAACACTAGACTGTGTCTCTGTCTGTCGCAGGTGCCCAAACCGACAGGGGTAAAGAAGGGCTGGCAGAGGGCGATGGCTGTGGTGTGTGACTTCAAGCTGTTCCTCTATGAACTTGGAGAAGGAAAAGCCACACAGCCAAGTGTAGTAGTCAGCCAAGTCATAGATATGAGGTAAGACAAGCTGCTTGCTAAATACTTCATCCAAGTATTTCAGATATTCAGCCGATACTTCAGACAGATTATTCACTGCAAACACACAAAAGTGGAAGTGAAGTCAGTGTGGACGGCAGATACGACTAAAACAATGTGATTCTTCAACTATTGATCATTTTTATTGCTGACTATTGATCTGTTTTGTCTGAGCAGCAGTCTAAATATTAAATTGTATACTTTACAATTTTAAAATAGTCCCATTTGAGAAGCTCGACAATGTTGACTGAAGCGACTGTTCAGCTACAGTTGTGTGTCGTGTAAATCTAACCATCAGTCTCATTCCTGTCATCCAGGGATGAAGAGTTTTCTGTCAGTTCTGTCTTGGCCTCTGATGTCATCCACGCCAGTCGCAAGGACATCCCCTGTATATTCAGAGTGAGCTCACTTTATTTTCTGCTACCACACGTTTCAGAATAATCTGTCATCGTTTAATGGGGCCTTTGACTTTTCTCTTCTCCCTCCTCTAGGTCACAGCGTCCCAGCTCTCCCACTCCAGCAGCCACAAGCCCTCCATCTTGATCCTGGCCGACAGCAAACAGGAGAGGAACAAGTGGGTGGGCCTCCTCAACGAGCTCCTCCACCTCCTCAAGAAGAACAAGCTCAAGGAGCGCGTTGTCTACGTCCCCAAGGAGGCTTACGACAGCACCCTGCCACTCATCAAGACGACGCAGTCTGCTGCTATCATAGGTCAGATTTCAGCACTGCACCTTGTCAGACAGGTTCACAGACAAGAACTACAGAAGGTATCACAGGAAGCAGCTGAAGTATGTGAAAAAAAGATGCAGGAGAGAACAGCTGTTCCGCACAGACTAAGCAGTCAGATGTTTGTGACAATAGAAACTAGCAGACTTGTACATTTTCTGCACAAAATGCACTTTTTTGTCCCATCGTTAGCACTGAAATACGCTCCCTTCATCCCCTCTGCCCCCAGATCACGAGCGTGTTGCCCTGGGCAACGAGGAAGGCCTTTTTGTCATCCATGTCACTAAAGATGGTAAGAGCCATTTAAGAGCAGTGTTGCAGAGCTGTTTTACAGGTGTTTGCGTGGTTTGATGAGCTGGTTTTAAAGCCTCTCTAAAACCATCTGCTTCTATCCGCCTTTCCTTCCTCACTCCCGCACCCCCCCTCCACCTTCAGAAATCATCCGGGTGGGGGACAACAAGAAGGTGTATCAGATCGAGCTGATGCCCCAGGAGCAGTTGCTGGCCGTCATCTCCGGCAGGAACCGCCACGTCCGTCTCTTCCCCACACAGGCCCTGGATGGCCGCGAGACGGAGTCCTACAAGCTGGTGGAGACGAAAGGCTGCCAGAACATCGTCTCCGGCACCGTCCGCAGTGGCTCCCTCACCTGCCTCTGTGTGGCGGTGAAGAGGCAAATCATTTGTTATGAGGTCAGGAAACGCTGATTTACTGTATGTTGGATGAACCTAAGTACTGCTTTAAAGACACATCTGTTGTTTTTACCCAGTAAATATGATCCTGAACAACGATTTGCTGTCTGTGCTGCAGGTGAACAAGAGTAAAGCACGCCACCATCGGTTGCGGGAGCTGCAAGTCCCGGGGCCTGTTCAGTGGATGGGTCTGCTCAGTGAGCGGCTCTACGTGGGCTATCCGTCTGGCTTCACCCGCTACAGGTCAGTGTTAATACAGTGCTGTCAGTGTTTGCTATTGCTTATAAACAAAAAGGTATAAATTGGTGTCTTTCTCTCCCAATGTCTTCGATAGTGTCCATGGTGACTTGTCCCCAGTCAGCCTCCTCCACCCTGAGGACCACACCCTAGCTTTCATCCCCCAGCATAACCTAGACGCCCTCTGTGCTGTGGAGATTTCCAGCAAAGAGCTGCTGCTGTGCTTCAGCTCCATCGGAGTGTACGTGGACTCGCAGGGCCGCAGGTCGCGTCAGCAGGAGCTCATGTGGCCAGCTGGGCCCACCGCTGCCTGTGAGTGAGCGAATGAATGCCGATTAATAAAGAAAGACAGAAACATAACCTTCTGGAAGTAGAAAGTGACTATGAAACATATTTCCTCCTCTGCAGGCTACAACGCTCCCTACCTGTCAGTGTATAGCGAGAACGCTGTGGATGTGTTTGATGTCAACACTATGGAGTGGATTCAGACCATTCCTCTCAAGAAGGTCAGTGCTGCAGATGCTGTGTGAAGCTTCAGCAGAAAAATGTCACACATGAAAGAGTGTGCAGCATCTCTGGCTCCCCCTGGTGGATGAAATGAACTCTGTTTGCTCCACAGTGATCACAGTGACCTCTTTTATTCTGTTATCTGCCGCACTGCCACATCATGAGATCCAGATTTTTAAGTTCAGCTTTCAGATTGAGTTTGTAGAGATGAAACAGCTGGTGAGAGATTTCTGTGACTGTCCCTCAGGTGCGACCTCTCAACGTTGACGGCTCTCTGAACCTGCTGGGACTGGAGACAGTTCGACTTATTTACTTCAGAAACAAAATGGCCGGTAAGACTCCGAGACGCCACAGTGAATCTGAAAGGCTTTGTAGTCGCTGATGTGAACACGCCTGTGGCTTTGTTGTGATCTTGCAGAAGGGGATGAGCTGGTCGTCCCGGAGACATCAGACAACAGCAGGAAGCAGATGGTGCGCAGCATGAACAACAAGAGACGCTTTTCCTTCAGGGTGCCTGAGGAGGAGAGACTTCAGCAGAGGAGGTAGTTTACCTGAACACAAAGAGTTCTACACACTCTTCGACAGGTGCTGTGTGTGTGTTTGCCTTATGAGTTCTTAACCTCTTTCCAGAGAGATGCTGCGAGATCCAGAGATGAGGAACAAGCTGATCTCTAACCCCACCAACTTCAACCACGTGGCTCACATGGGACCAGGCGATGGGATCCAGATCCTTAAAGATCTGCCCATGGTACACACACACACACTCTGAACAGAATTTAGTATGAATTGAACTGAATCACATAATAAACCATGTCACAGTCTTGCTATTCTGTAAATACACTAATCCCCCCCCCACCAGTCCAATGGACCATTTCTAAACAGCACGAACTCGTGTTTCTGTCCAAACCTAACTGCTTAGTTAAACACCGATGCGTCTTCAGCTGTGTGAGCATGTAGTGTACGTCACTGTGCACCCTCCTCACTCTCCTCACTCCCCGCACTGCACTGTGTGTGTGTGTGTGTGTGTGTTCGCTCTGTGCATGTTTAAACCAGAACGTTCGTGTTCAGGAGAGCCGCGCAGGCTTCAGCGGCTCAGTCAGCATCCCCTCCATCACCAAGAACCGGGGTGAGCCGGGCCGCTCCATGAGCGCCAGCAGCGGACTGGGCATACGTGAGTAACACCAGCCCACAAATTCTCTTAGAAGCAGAGTCACTGTGGTCAAATTAATTTCTGCAGCGTCGTCAAGTAGATTAATGATTAGCTGGCTTCCTTTTCTAGGCTCGTCCTCCCAGAACGGCAGCGCCCTGCGCAGGGAGCTGTCCGGCGGCAGCTATGGATCTAAACGTCAGACCATGACCTCTCCCTCTGAGAGCTCCCTGTCCTCTGGTGGAGGCATGGACTGTGGTGACGCTCCACTCTCACAGTTTGACAGAGAGGTGAGTAAATGAGAATAAAACTCAACATATACAGCTTCATGTGCGGTTGACTCTAATCACTAAAGAACTTGTAACTAAAGCTTTTGGGACTAACTGGTTCAGATTGATTGTTGTTTAGACATTTGACAGATCCGAGTACAGAGTTAATGTCAACCCAGCATCGGCTTTGTATGAACAAATTAGGAAGATCCTTGTTTCTCTGTTGTGCGATTGTAGAAGTTAGACCTGACGTTACAGACATTCAGAAACAGATCTTATTGAAACCCTGCTGTAAAAAAACCCAAAAAACAACCTCCTTCCTGTATCCCATCAGTCACAAACATCCCGGCCTCCACGTGCAGGCTCCTCACCTCATCCCACGTCTGTGACTCATTGATTAGCTCCTTGTGCTCTGTGATGCTTTCTAGTGGACTCACCAGTGTGAAGACTCACAGAGACTTTTCCTGATTACACCTGCTTTAGGTTTTTAGGTTGAGACACTGACTCACGTGCCTTTAACAGGAAAGTGTGTTAGTTATCAAGTTGGTGAAAATACTTCACTGAGTGAAAAAAAAAAATCCCCTGCATTAAGTTTCTTCACACATATAAAATAAGCTGGGATCATTAGCTTAGCGGTTCTACGTCCCTCCCACTCACCCAACCAGCCATCCTCACACCGTCTTACCATCCCTCCCTTGGCTCCATATCCTCATGGCCCATAAGCCTGGACGCTGTCGGCTCGATTTTGACCCCATCCCTCGCCTACCTCGAACACCGTCCAGCTGTAACCCGGCCTCCCTGCCTGAACCCCCTCCCCTCCCCTCCCTTTCCCTGCCATCCCACCCCAGCATGTTGTCTGTGGGCTGGGCGCTGAGTCTGAACTCTCCTCTGCAGTGGCAGGCGGTCTCACCGTCGGAGAAGACCCCCGATCTGAAAAGGGCTTTAAGGACCCTGCTTAGTAAGATGAAGGTAATGTCAAACCAAACACACCACTGAGAGCACAGTGTCACTGAATGTGCCCCCACATGCAGAACACACTGTAGTTAAAAGCAGACACTTGGCATGCAGTGCATTCAAAACACACACACACACACAAGTCACAACAAAACCCAACCCTGTCACATCAGCAGCTTCTGATGGTCTGTCCCACCTTCATCGGCCTGCCCCTCATCTCATCTGTGTTGTTAGTTTGGTTCGTGAATGGTGCAACGCTGCTGTTGCTGCTTCTGCTGTTGCTCGGCCATTTTGCATTTTCCTTCCCAGCCAATCACAGAGCACGTGTGCCTCCGTAGCTCCCTGACAAAAGCTGCTTGTGTTTTTAACCATGAACTGTCCAGTTCAGAGCACATCAGGGCCAAAAGCACGTACGATAAGTTCAGAATGAATTCTGATGCACCGTGACTCGTGAGTGGCTGGTTTAACCAGTGTGGGTGTGAAGGCTGATGGCTTTTAAACACAGTTTCACATAGATCCAGCTTTTTGACAGTGTAGCTGGGCAGCACTCAGAGCGTTTGAGAACAGCAGTGACACTTAAAAAAAAACAAAAAAAAAACACATCTGCCCATCTACACTGACTGTGAGAAACAAAGCAGAGGCAGAAATGAGACTCTGAGGCCACATGTGTTTGTGTAACAGGACACACTCAAACTAAATCACACAAAGACATCCAAGCCCACACACATCACACCACACATGGTGGGCAGCATACACGTCAGTGTTCTCTCATGTACAGTGTTGGCTTTATTGAAATAGATCCTGGTATTGAACATATGAGGCTTTTTCATTAAGTGAACCCATCTACAGTCTGTGTGTGTGATACTGTACGTACAGTATCACACACACAGACACACACACACAGACACAGACACACACACACAGACACACACACACACAGACACACACACACACAGACACACACACACAGACAGACACACACACACAGACACACACACACACACAGACACACACACAGACACAGACACACACAGACACACACAGACAGACAGACAGACACAGACACACACAGACACACACACACAGACACACACACACACACAGACAGACACACACACACAGACACACAGACAGACAGACACACACAGACAGACACACACACACACACACACACACACACACACACACACACACACACACACACACA
>JAUYWH010000016.1:3679925-3703611 GCA_034779795.1 Ctenopoma multispine
CACACACACACACACACACACACACACACACACACACACACACACACACACACACACACACACACACACACTCTCGTTTACAAAGCCCTTCACACAGAGCGGGTTGAGTATCTAGGTTATTCTACACAGCAGCTGTAACGTGACACATTTTATCTGGACGTGTTGTAAACCTGAGACAACAGGTCGGTTGCCTGAAAGTAGGAGGAAATGAGTATAAGTGGGAGTGAGCAGATTAACAGCAGCCCGTTGATTAGCTTTTGTGTCCTTCTCACAGCATGCAATACAAAACAAACTGCAGCAAATATCATACAAAGCAAAATCGAGCTGACCAAGAACAGATCTAGATAGAATTACTTGACCACTTTCATTCATTTAAATAATAAAGATAAAATGTCATCGTTTACATTTGTCAATACATTTTTCCGGATATTTGTGGGACTTTTTTTAATCCAACAGGCATTTAAATGATTTGTTAGCTTGGGTTCATGTAAACAACCCCACTTATCAATGGAATCCAATTGAATCTCTGCTCGTCCCATCTGGCCTTTAAGAAGCAGTCAATCGCTTTTCACATTACTTTTGTAATGACAGTCATGTGACCCCAAGACCACCTCCCATCAGCCAATCTTTACCTCTCTTCCTGCTAAATAACTGAGACGCCTGCTATAAACTATATGCAGCACAATAAAACAGTCCAATCAAACCAACACTCCTCTGCTGAAGACAGAGCAGTCCTGACATCACACTGTATCATCACCAAGGTGTGAACCTAAAGCGATCCGTTCTGGATGCCAAGGACGGTTCATGCCAGTTTCATTCATTTACTGAACGCACGCTGCTTTACATTCATCCAGTAATGTGTGCAGCAATTGCTAAAGTAGGGGATTTTAGACCATTTCTTCTTTTCTTTTCATAGTGCCACTTAAAATCCGCCACGCTCATACTTATCTTATGAGAGTGGTACAAAATCATTGTGGCACAGAAATAGCGTTTTCCCAGCCCTGAGGCTGCTGTCCCACTTTGACAGCGAGGTCATCCAGCGGTCAGCGATGACTGACTGAGTGAGGATCAACACTGGAACTGAAAATCCTGTTTTTTTAAAATCACACCACTTTATTTTATTTATTTGTTGTCTCCTGTCAATGTATTAGTGGGGTTTACACCAGAATCATTTGTTACTCCACTAAACGCCAACACTGTGCAAAAAACACTGTAATAGATGGAAATTAGATGAGACAAAGAAAATGTGAAGGTTTATAAAGATATAGACAAATTGCCCCACTTTGCCCAGAAAACAAAAACCTTGAAAAGACCTTGAAAAGTAAGACATGAAAAAGAAATTTAGAAAAACACCACTTCATGGGGTTTGAACAAAAACCGTAAGAACGTCAGGCGCTGGTTCTCGTCCAACTGCCGGTTTCTCCACGGTGCGAGCCATTCATCATCATTATCATGGCTATTCAGTGGACCTAATTCCTTTTAAAATCAACTGTCGATTCTCATTTGGCTGCCCTCAACATCTTACAGGCTTTGAGTTCTCCCATGAACTGGATCTGGGGTGAGTTATCAGGAAAACAAGAGCCAAACAGAAGCGTAGTCTCCGTAATTTGGAACCTATTGCGTTTCCATGTGCTTTCCAATCCCAACGAGCAATTGTGTGCACTAAAAGAGACTTAATTGTGGATCCATGACCAATCAAAGTGAACACCGTCTAAACCAGAAGTGCCTCTCTCTGTTCTTTGCAACCCACACACTGCGACTGGGTGTAAAAAGCTAACCGGGCTCCTAAACTACATATTAGCAAGTAGAATGATCCAAAGCTGGAACTGCAAACACCTACTATATCTGATTTTCACATTAAAATTCAGCCTGTGTTTTCGTGAAAGCCTCCATCAGTAAGTACGCTACACAGACAAGGCAGACTGAGTAAACCCAGGAGATGTGAGCGAATGCTTCAACAAGGACAAGAAAGGCCACAGCGTGAGTATGAGCAGGCAGTCGAGGCAGGAGCAGTCGCATCTTTTCCAATCGCGCATGCAGCTGTGATGTGACGCGATGTTATGCTGCATGCTCCCACAGCCGGGCAGGGCATGTTTAGAGGTTACATAACCCTGGATTTTCGTGGCACACCGCCCCTCCCAGCCTCCACCTCTCCATCTCTCACTCAGTGTGCCTTCGCTGAGTACAGCAAAGTGGAGCAGGCACAGATGGTCTAACACATCAACACCATCGCTGTACCAGACAGGGTGGGGCAGGGCTGAAGGGTAAAACTGACAGAGGATACAAGAGCCAATAAAAGCATGATGCCTAAAATTAATATAGATAGATGGACTAATAACACACAGACAAGCAGAATCCAGAAGAGCTAATCAACAGAGCATCCAGTCTGATGCTCTGGAGCAGTTAGCACAGTAACTGCTCAATAGACTGAACATCCAGAGGGATCAGTCTATATAAAGAATGGGATTAACGTAACAGGGTGGATGCAGGATGCATCTGCTTTATGATTGTTTTAAATGTCAGTGTTTCAAAAAGGATAACATAGCCACAATGGACAGATGCTGTAGTTGGTAAATCTAAATGATCTAAGAGGTAAAAAACAGTAAGACTGTGACTGAACACTCAAATCTGAGCTTTAATATTTCAGCTGAACCAAACGGACACAGAGCACAGTTTGGCATTTTCACTCCCAGACTAAGTTGACTAACTGTTCAAAAGCCTGTTATGTAAAATGGCTTTTGAAGCACAACAACTCATGTGAAGAGTCTCTGCATGTTGTGGTAAATCACTCTGTCTCTGCTGCCAGATGTGCATCCAGAAAGCATTTTAGGACAACACACCCATTTAAATCAGCAGCGTTTAATAAGGCACTGTTCTCATGGCCCCCAGGACAAATATTAAAACTTAATTTTCTGCTTAATGTTTTGGTAATACCCTCCCAGTCCCCGGAGCTAGAGGAGCTGAATTAAAGTAGGCTAGCACTTTGAAATTACCAATTCTCAGCACAGTTAGCACAGTGAAAGCTATGCAGGCTACTGAGGTCAATGGAGCAGGCAATGCAGCAGACGCTGTGAGCTGCTTACTCAACATGTGAGCGAGACTAATTATTTCACAAACCCCCGTCCTGACCTCTGTAATGCATACAGTATATGTACACAGACATGCAGTCCGTGTGCCTCATTTTTAAATGTGTGCGAGTTATATTCCATCACACGTTATGTGTCACAACAAATAAAAAGGGAGAAGGGACCAAGGAAAAGTGCACAATAAAGGTCAGACACAAGAACAACGAGAGATGAAGAAAAACAAGAGAAAGGGTCATGTTGATCAAAAAAGATTTACCAGTGATGTGGTCCACAACTGTGCACTTGACACATACGCTGCAAAGCAGACTGACACAAGCCGCAAAAGCCTCCTACAACTAATAAACAAGGTTTTTATATGAATCATTTCAAACGTTAGCGTGCAAGTTGACTGAACGGCTAACACGGGGCACAGGGACGACACTGATGTGAAAAGACAATGAAATCTTCTAAGCCCTTTACTTTATACATGCTAAAAATAAAACTATGTCTCATGAAGAAATTACTGCTTTCCTCAGGCACAAACCCATTTAATTTATGTCTCATTCGTGTTGTAAAGCTACTAGTTTAACACCATTTCATCACTTTAAGTAACACAAGACTAAAATCTGACTTTTCTGTCAGGCAAGTTTAATTCAAAGTTCACGATATGATGATGACATCATTATCAGCGTGATTACTTTTTTTAAATCAACAAACCGACTGATCAACTGATGATCTCAGCTTTAGAAAGAACCAGATGGAAAAACCTCAGGCGTGACAGCAATATGGAGAAAACAAATGTTAGAAAATGTAACAGTGCGGAAAAATTTTATATTATAAAGAATGTATTTGATAAACGACATTAAACTTAAATTCTTTGGGCTGTGAACTGTCCGTTGAACAAAACATCTGATATGACGGCATATGAAGGCTGTGGGAACTATAATGAGGCTTTTTTCATTATAGTTTTAAAACATGAATTGATAATATGAAACAGACTATATAATAATATAACAATAATAATAATAAATTCAGTGTCTATTTTAAAATGTGATTAACTGTAGATTACTTTTGTCTGGTAGATGTTATTTTACCAATCCACAGTTAGAAGACAAATCAATTACTCATGTGGCAGTGGTAAAAACAAAACAAAACAATAAATTCTATTTTTTTCGATTTATGTATTTGATCTATTTTTGTGTGTTTTTTTGTTTCGTTGTTGGGAATTTTTTGGACATAACAATTTAAATTAAACTAAAATGTGTAATGTATTTGCTCAATTAGTGTGTTGATTCACAAAGCTGATAATAGACTTACAATACGAATTTCACGTCTCTGTTTCAGTTAGGTCCACTGTGGTCTGAATTATCAGTACTACCTCATTCTATCTAATAACTGGAGCATGTCACGTGTTTTACAAGTGTTTCACATCAGCAGTTTACTGTACCTCCATGGCGAGAGCAGCGGTTTGCTGGTCGTAGTGGTTCAGTATGTTGGGCATGAAAGTGGCGTTGTAGGGCAGCCCCTGACACATACGCAGGGTGATGGGCTCACAGGTGAACAGACTGTGGCTCCCTGCTGCTGCATCCATGGGAATGGCAACGCACACCGTAAGCATGGACACTGAGAGCGCCCACAGGAGATCCATGATCGGTCCACGCATGAGGAGAGAAGAAAGGACCAGAATGACGGCTGGTTTAGAAAGAGTGGCTGAGCCCAGTTAGCATCTGGCTCAGTCAGCAGGAAGGAGGAAATCACAAGGCTTAGGGACTGTCTGGTAGTCTGCTGCTCCTCCTCAGCTCACACAGGAACAGTCTGGTTTGGGCAGTGCAATCCAACAAAGCCATGGTTGAAGCTGGCTGCATCCATCGCTGTGGCAATTCTGGCAGCAGTGTCACAAAACCTCCATCACCTGAGAGATGCTGTGGTCCTTTAAGACGCTGCTCTGTGACTGGACTCACACTCCTCCCTCCCCGGCCTCGGTGGACATCGATGCTTGCTAGAAATATTGACGACCACCGCAGATGGAGGCTATCTGGAAAAATTAAACCAGAACATTTAAAGATGTATATTAGATGTATTCAAATGTCATGAACTCAACATTAGCAGGTTATTGTATCCGCACCACAAATTAAAAACAAACAAACACACACAGAGACACACAAATAGCTGTACTAGGAGGGTTTTGTAATTGCTTTTCAGGTCACTAACTGTGATGGGTGTGTTGTGTGGATAATTTATAACACCAACTATAAAAATTAACAACAATATATTGTAATGAAAACTAAAGAATTAAATATCCAAACTATTAAAAGATATGTGCTGCTCTGTTTGAATGACGTATAATTCCTCGTATTGGTGCAATTTCAGTAAAATAATTTACACATTAAGTAACATCAGAGTTCAGAAACTGTTTTTAAATTAAATTTTAAACATTTATTTTCCTACTACAGATTCGCCACCTTTTACGTGACACACACGCACACACCCGTAACAACACAATACCTGACACGCAAAACACAAATCCAACTTTCCTGTGTACCTGCGCTTAACTAACACACACAAACTGCGGTGTTTTAAAGGTGAATCGTGGTTACTGTGATATTAGTGCGTGTGTAACCTGCCTGTGTGTCTGTGTCGACGGGCTCCTCCTATGGCTCCTAGCAGGGTTTTCATACATTCATTGGTCCGTGTGTGTCCGTGTGTGTCTGTGTGTGTGTAGCAAACTAATGTTACCGGAAGATTCTGCACCATTTGTTTAGTCTCTGCTCACGGTAACAAACTGACTACGTGAAAATGGCTGAATTAAAGAGGCAAAAAATGTCAAACAACGCAGCGAGACAAAAGGCGACGGTTAGTTCATCCGAACTGACAGTAACCGTAGCACAAACGTACCGGTGTGTCGTAGCTCCGCCACCGGGCTCTTCACGGGAAACACTCCGCTCACAAATGTAACATGAACCGGGCGGATTAAAGGAAACTTTACCTGAATGTCGTGCCGAGATTCACGTGTAGCGACGGGGTCTCCTCCTCCGCTCCTCGAGTTTAGTAACAATGAGTGAAGGTCCCTCTCCTCCTCCAGCACCCCCCCATACTCCAGCACACCCCCACCCCCCTCCTCCTCCTCCTCCTCCTCGCTGCTGACGGGCCAACGCGCGACATTTTAAAAAAGTAGTTCCTGTCGAAACTGTCAAATTAAAAGCCCCATCAGCAATTGTATCACCTCACAATGTAAAATGTGTAGAAAGACATTTTTACTAGAAAAAACACTGAAGCAACAAAGAGCACAATAAATCTGCTGACATTATTATTATTTATTATTTATACTTTACATCTAACATACCACAAAGAACGAGATGTTGCATCAAAGTGTGGACTGGAGGTTTAAATAATGTAACCCTTAAAACAATATAAATCATATGTTTTTAATCATAAGCTATACTGGGAAATTACTGCAAATTTACTGCTGCAATACAGTATAATTGTAGGTAGTTACTTTGAGTATTTACAATAATGTTACTTGAAATTTTACTTCTTACTCCACTACATATGTTAGACTATTAAAGATATCAACATGTAGTTAAACCATACATAAAAATAAAAATATATACATGCATTGCACTGATAGAAACTAAGCTAGTAGTTAAAAGTAACTATGTGTCAACAACCGACAGCAGTAAAAGCCTCTTCATGTGCTGATGGATTTTTGACTTGTAATATTATAGTTTAACGATCATCTGCTTTAATTCAAGCAGCAGATCTGAATATTTCACTTAGTGAAAGTTATGGAATATGAATATAAATCCAAATGTCGCCTGTAGTTTTACTGGATATAGACTAACAACAACACAAATCATGAAGATCCACACGTATGAGAGGACAGATGTTGTAGAATATTACTCTGAAGGCGGAGCAGCCTTGTTTCCGGTTGTGCTCTGCCTGTGTGTGTCTGACTTGACGCTCCTCTCTCTCCGTCTGCACAGCGGGTTTTCTGTCTTCGTTGCGCGCGACCGCCCACCCGAGCACGCGCATGCTTTCAGCTTTTGAATGAAAAACTTCTGTGGCTGGTGGCGTGGAGTGTTTTATCTGGGTGTCCGCAGAAAAAAAGAACTAACTCAGCAGGCCCGCAGCAGCGGGGTTCACTGTTACAACAGGCGCTTTATTTCATAGAAAAACCCGGATCCAACGTCTACATTAAATACCCACATATCACTACTACTAATTTTAAATATTAACACGTTTAAGTAGCATAAACACACTACTGAGTATTTTTATAATACATATTATTACATTTACAAGGCGTCCACTGTTTTTGTTTGTGTAGATGACCCTGATTTCAGCTACTCTGTCAATTTCTGACATATCAGCTCCAGTTGCATAGGAAAATTATACATTTTCTATCATAGATTCTATAGCTATTGCAGTGTCAGGCCTTCTGTACTACATATGTCATAATCAGAGCCAGTGGCCCAGTGTTTGCAGCACCTCCCTGTGACAACCAGTCCATGCAAGAGTGTGCACTCAGCGTTGCTATGGAAACAAGTAAACTGTGCACAGGGAAAGAGGGAGAAGAGGTGGGAATATGAGCACAGATGTCGTTAGGAGTGTGCACATTAACAGAAAGTTGGATTTACTTCTTTTTGTCAGCAGAGGAGAACTGAGGGTGAGTTTAATACTGGAGGAATGTGTGGCAGAGAGCTGAGCAGCAGTGTCCCGCTCACTCATCTAAGGCTGTGTGTCACGTTGGATTTTTGCCATTTTGGCTTTGGAAGGTTTATTATGTTTTCAAGACACTTGTATGCTGGTGTGAGGGACTTCGTGTAACTTAATATTTTAGGAGCCTTAAAGTGCACAAGCAGGTTCTTTAGAGTAGACCTTGTTGTAAACAATAGAGGAAAAAGGTTTGTCGGTGTCGAATGCTGCGCACATTCAAGTCACACATTACAGGAAACAGCATCAAGCACGCGATTAAAGTTCAGTTTTTCACCTTTACCCAGAGATGCCACTTGCACAGAGGTCATCGGCGAACTGTGCCAAGAAGCAGACCAAACTGAGCACCTGGACTCCTCTGAACCACACTGTCATCAACAGCAAGGTCACATCAGCTTGTCTATTCTGAAACAGAAAGTTATTCACATTAATAACCATAATGCATAATACAGTTTATTTTGTGGGGTGAACAGAGGCAAAAAGAGACAAGGTGTTTACCTCTTCCTCAACTTCCTCAGGTTTTTGAAGAGAGGAGAAGTCTTCTGGTTAAGTGGGTAAGCAGAGACACATGTAATGCACTGATGGTTCTTTACTGGACAGTGAGCACATTGTGAAACCGTTAGTGACCCCGCTGTGCTCCGTGGAGTCCATTCTCCAGCCAGCTGAAGCGTGTGTGTGTCGAGGAGGAGGACTCTCATTATATTCTTTCATGTCCTCATCAGTTTGACAGGTGGTCTGACTGTCAGAGGAAGGCTGTGCTTCAGGACTTTGTGCTGAGCTGTTCAGTGGAGCAGCTCAGTTTCCTGAATGTCAGCGTGAGCAGACTGCTCCCCCTGCAGGCTGCAGACTTTACCTGCCTGCTGCCTAGAGCCCTTAGCCTCTACGTCTTCTCTTTCCTGGACCCCCGCAGCCTCTGCCGATGTGCACAGGTACAAACTGACTATTACACCTTCCTGTAGCTGTTAAACCTGTGAATTTGTGCTTTAATAACACATTTTATTCTACCTGGGCAGGTGAGCTGGCACTGGAATGGTATAGTAGAGCTGGACCAGCTGTGGATGCCAAAATGTCTGAAGCTGGATTGGTGCATCAGCTTCTCCCCCACACCCTATGAGCGGGGAGTCTGGAAGCGACATTACATTCACACTGTCCAGCAGCTGCAACTCCCCCCTCCACAGGTCAGGAGATCAGATCCAGAAATAGATACTGGAGCTCAGTGGTCAAATGTTCTGTATGACTTTGCTCTCAAATGATTCAGTTATGGCTCAGAAAAACATTAAGATGCACTAACACATTTAGTGTCCATCTCATCATCAGTGTGTCGTTCCAAATCTAACACCAACCAGCAGTGGACATGACGGGTCATCAGAAGCGGCCTCCCTCAGTGACGAGCGTCCAGCATCCACCTCCCAGCGACTTGGGAGCGCCTCCAGGACGAGATCGAGAAAGGAGAAACAGTCACCTGCACCACCACCACCACCATGGAGAGACTCCGACAGACGTCCTAAAGATACACTGCGCTTCAACTACCTGGACAACCTGAACCCCACTGAGCAAGCCCTGAAAGCGTGAGACCATAGATAGATCTGTGATAGCATAGAAATGACATCTCAGTTCCCTAAGTTTACACCTTTAAGAGAAATACAATACTTCTCTCTCAGGTTATCCAGGTTTATGCTTACAAACACACTCACACTCTAATTAACAGTGCAAAATACCATATCATCATAACGCTTTATTGATTTCTAGTGCAAAGTAATGTATGATAATTCATATTATAGTTATTAAGACATGATAATCAAGACACTGTATGTGTTAAGCCCTGCAACATTCAGATTATGAACACATGAATGCATCAATAATTCTAATATAATATCATTAAGACTATTGTGCATTGTGGACATTTATGTTTGGCACTAAAAGTAGTTGCTTTTCTGCTTTTACTTAAGTAATGTTAGAGTGCAGGATTTTTAGTTTGTAGCTTTGTGAATAAGTGAATTCTTGCAGCAATACATCCTGTTTTTCACCTGCCGCCATTCGACTCTGTTGTTTCACCTGCTCACTGACAATCTCTCTGCAGGCAAATAAAAAGCAGAACCACGCTGGCGCCAGACGGACAGAGCCAGAAAACACTCTCTCAGGCCAATTACAAACTACGGAAAGCCAAATCGCTGGTAAAGCACGCTCCATTCATCAGCACCATAACCCCCACTGTGACTGTGACCTCCTTGTCTGAATTAAAGGGAGGCGATGAACGTGGCGGATTCTCTGGAGACTGTGCATAAAGCAGGCATCATGCATTATGGAGCAGCGTTTACACAGGAATGCATGTTAATGACGAGCTGCTCGGAGAAGGGAGGTGACTGGGTGAAAGCTAAATTATGCTGATGATGGTGTTTGGGGGAGGGGGAGGAGAGGGTGAGATAGAGGACACGGCAGCATTTAATATTCAGGCTTTGGTGAAATCACAAGATGTTTATTTTGATATCTTTAATGTGAAATATAAGTGAATTCAGTCAGTTTTAATGTTTCTAAATGTTTGGTTATCAAAGTAACCCCAGTTCTCTGAGAACCTTTATCTTTCTCTTCCTTCAGATGTTCCTCAGCTTCAGCTCTAAACCCCACAGTTCTCCTCTTCCTCCTTCCCTTTCTCAACCTCATCCTCAGACCCACACTCGACCTGAATGGGCATCTCGCAGTAGTGACTACCCTGTTACCAAGGAGACCGCCAAGAGCCTGTTGCACCAGGCTCAGTGGAATGCTGGGATACGTCCTGGGCCAGTGAGTTTGGCGGTGCCCCAGCTAAGCGTGGAGGCACTTAGGGCATCCCAGCGCTCACATCGTAGCACTCCAAGTAAGTAAACACTACTCCTCCATTTCTTTAGGCTGAATATGATGTAACTATCCTGCAAGAAAAGGATAACTCATGGGTTAAAAAATGAAAAGTGTGCAGTTTGTGACCCTATTTTATTGTTGTACCGTTTGTCTTGTATGCAAAGTACTAGGAGTAACTACAGACTGCAAGTAGCAAACATATTGCATCTATTCTTTTTCTAGAGTTAGAATAGAAGAAAAGAAATGAGTACGTAAAAACTCAACTCATAGAACTCAAACATATTATTATGTAGTATTAAATAAACATATTAAATCTCTTCCTCCAGAAGATATCATCATCTGGATGACACTCAATAATAACAAAATATTCATTAATCACAGCAAACAATCATTGTTACCATCAATTTCATTCCAGGCACACCACTGTTTGAGGTTCAGCCATGCACTATACCTGCTTCTCACACACAGTGATGACACGTGAAGCATGTCGCCCTCCTCATGAAGATGTCTGAACTACAGCGCACAGTATAGAAATAATCCAGGTGTAGTGTACTTAAAAGTACTTTCTCAAAATAATACTCCACACATATTACATATTACAAGTACTTTTCCAGATTACTTCCTCACGTGCATCACAAATGAGGTTTCTACAAAAATCTAAAATGAATGTGCAGCTTTATTTGAAAAACCATCCAGCATTTATTACATTTACTCTATTTGCAAATTGATACTTTTGTTAAAAAGGAAGCCAAAGAAAAACAGTATGTATAAGAAATGTACCACCTTTATTATCCAGTCCACTCATCCCATTCAGTTTGCAGTACAAAGCCAAAGCCATTAACAGAAACAGTGCATCCTAACTTCAGAGCTATTAAACAATAAGTGTAAGTTTAAGACAAAGCATTTGGTTTTGTCTCAGTATTCCAAACAACATACTGGATCCATCACACAGTCGCCTATTTTGGGCAAAGAGGGAAGCTTTGTGTACATCAATTGTGACAGAAGGTGTTTTCTTCTTTTTAAAAACACTTCAGTCAGATATTAAATATCAGTATCATACGTACACCGAGTCTCAACCATGTATGATTTTCAAACATTGCATAAAGAAACACTGCATCCAAAGTGTGGCTCACACACAAACACACACATATGTATATATTACTAAATACAAGAGGATCAAACAAAGAAACAACAACAGAAACAACGGACATGTTAATCAAAGGGCAGGAGTGTGCATGGTTCAGGATACATTATACAGGGTATATGAATTTAAGTGAAAGTAAAAGCCAATGTTGCTTCACGATAAACTGCTTCACTGCCCAAACTCTGTTAGATGCTGAGTGATAAAACTGAATACGCTCAGTTATTAATCTGGAAAAGCGGTGGTGGAAAGTTTTACCAAAATATGTTCTATCAACTGATCTAGACAATTATTAGGTGCATCCTTTAATAGACGCTCTCTTAATGATTGAGAGATTGCAGTAAAAACATGAAACACCGTTTATCCTGAAGAAATGGACAACAGTCACAGATGAGATTGTTCGACTGAGCTCCTGCCTGTTTAGAACAATCAGGAATGTTTCCGGTGTAATGTTAAGTCAGTGATCAGACACATTCACACCCATGAAAAGGTCTAGTAAGTAAATCCTCTTACATCAAATGTCCAAATTAAGGCAAATTTCAGTAAACATTACTGCCCACTTTCAATTCTTAGGTTATTAAAACATCCTGGGAGCTTAACTAACTCGCATGTGGCTTTAAATATGTCAGATTACATCACAACAATACCAAAAACGATGATCTGATCTCATTTGAGTGAATTATACCTTTATGAGTTTACTTCTGAGAGAAAGGATGTTTTTTAGTTAAGAAGAATATATCATTTATTTTGAATAATGCATTAAGGAAATGCATTTTAAGTTGAATACAAAAGCCACAACAAGAACAAAAAATAAAAAAATAAAAAAATCACTTAAAACAAGGTCAAACACACAACCATCATTCAGATCATAAGCACAGAACAGCTCAATAAAACATTTGGTTTGATGGGTTTTTGTGATTCGCAGCCTTTTCAACCAGCAAAACCTCTTAAGTTAAAGCAAACGTTGACATACTGGAGCTTACTGAAGGTGCAAAGTAAGTGTACGTTCACAGTGGATTGATTTTGATTTTTTAGTTACACAAGGCTGGAATTTGAAAAAAGAAGAAGACGACAAATACAACAACTGAAGTGAATCAACCCCCCTTCAATTACATCAAATCGATCAACCCCTTATCTGCTTTCAATATTTAGCCCTTCAATGCAACACAAATGTCCATTTAACATCCACTGATTTTGTACTTTGTCATTACATCGCATTCTTTGGGAGTAAAAACACAGGATGGTACGTCACCTTGTTTTAATACATGTTGATTCAAAAAAACAACAACTGTGATATAAATGAGAACTTGCCAGAAAAACAAATCTTGTTCACTGAACAACTGCATTGTCAAATAAAAGATTGAAACGATTTATTAAAGGACATTTCATGCTGCTTGTTCATTTTTTTCCAAGTGCTGCTTGCAAAGTTATAGAATAAGGCTGATAGGCATCGTTTGTGCTTCGACAGCTTGACAGTAGAGGCAATTCATGTGATTGATTCTTTCAATTTTTCTTTTGTTTTTTTTTGCAAAGTACATGTACATGTTCTGCAGGTTTTAATAACTTGGAGGGAATGACTATGCAAATACACACAAGTATTAACATCGCGTCTTTTTTAAATAATGTAAACATATACATCTTATTTGAGGTCAGAGCATTGATCCTCTTCAAAACTATTTATAGGTAAAAAAAAAAAGAACAGACGTTACTGGAGCATCGTCCGGATGTTCTTCGGAGTGGACTCGTCGTTCAGGTGTTTTGTGGTGAATCTGAGGAGAAAACAGAGTGAACGGTGTGTGAGCGGAGCTTTTCATACCGAGGACAAACAAGTAATGTGACGTCAGCTTTAGTACTCATGAGAGGTGCATTCGTCTACTCATGATGAGATAAGATGAATTTTTAGTAGCACCACAAAGGGGAAAAAAAGCATTTTTGACAGATCTGGCACAGGAAGGTGTGGGTGGTAGAGATATAGGAAATTAAAAGGAAGAACAAAGGTTGTGTCTGGAGTCTGACTAAGGGATGTTACAGATGTTATGTCTCTTTCATATTTAAATATGCACAAAGGTCAAACTAAATATGAAAAGTTAATTAATGGAAGTAGGAAAATGCTGGGATGAGGAAGAAAAGTATGAATAAAATAAGGAAATGAGGAAAAAAAACATAAAAACATTTCTACACCCTACAAACCATGTGCAGACCTGAGTGAACGTAACCTACTTGAGGGCATTCAGGAGACCTTCTACATTTTCTGCCGGCTGGTCCTTCAGGACTTTTATGCAGCCTTTCATCTGAAAAGAAACAAACAGAACATGAGCACAGAAACTACAGAGCCGCGACCTGATGAGCAACCATCGTGCATCTTAAATACTGCATGTTAAATTCGCGTGCATGTGTGTGTCTTACATCTATCTTGGAGGACCTGTTGAAGGCGCCGTTGGGGTGGACGTGGTCGTAAAGGATGATGACGCCGACCATGACCCTCATGCAAAACAAAAGCGTGTCCTCACTGCTGAAACGACTCGAATATTCTCTGACCACACAGAGAGAGGAGGAACGGTTTGAAAATCAAGATTAACTATCTCATCAAGGCCACAATATTATGATGAAAGAATTTTCAAACTGCGTCAGTAAATGTTGCTTTGCATCGTTTTTTTGCATTTCCTTTCACAAGCCTTCAGAGACTTTTCATCTACAAAATGCCAAAGTCTGTAAGATCTTTTGTGTTGGTGTGTGGAAACTCACGGTGTCTCCAGCATGACTTTACAGACGCTGGCCATGGTGCTGAGGCAGTCTGTCGTATTCTCCAGTGGAAGAGTCTTGTTCTACAGAACACACAAACCATAATCAATTATTGATCGATAATTTATCAGCAATTCATAATTAGCATTTGTAGTTTTTAACAGTGCAGTTGTAATAGTAGGGCAGTGCTCATTAACCGGTGACCAAAACCAAAGAGGCTTCTATTCAGACTCAAGTGTTCAGATTCTGCTCTACACAGACAGTGCAGCACATTACCAGAGCCATAGATGCAGCTTCTGTGCTGTGTGTGAACACCTAATAATAAGCAGCAATGAGTGAGAGCAACTGAACGCTTATTACAGTGTGTGTGTGTGTGTGTGTGTGTGAGAAAGGGAGCGGACACACAAACACGTCTTGACTCACCCTGCAACAAACACAGCAAGGCCACTGTACCTGTTCTGCTATAACTGTTGCAAGAAGTGAAATCACAAGAAATTTCTTCAACTGAATGTGCAACAAGTGTGTCCAAGGGAAAGCCTCAAACACACACTTTCTGCTTACACTGTAATATTTAGTCATTGACTCTGTCTGTTTGAACTCCCTTTATTTCTTTCTGCTAGGCAGTTGTCGTTTGTGGTTTATGTTGTAAAAGGTTCAGTGATATTAAACAATAAAACCACAAAAAACTTAAAAATGCAATAACTGTAGTTATGCTTTTACCAAGAAACATGGACTATTACTGAAACTTACAAAATAAAGTGTGCAAAAAATGATGAACTCTGCAGCTGCTGTGCAAGGAACAGAATCTCACACTATTACTGTGTAACAACTTTGTACCACGATGTTACCACGATGATGACACGGTGGTTTTCTCACCTCTGTCACAAAGTTCGTGGTCGCATTGCTGAGTGTTTTCAGCATCGGTGTGGCCTCAGCATAGAACAGAGACATCCTGTTAGCCATCTCGTTGTTGACTTCATTCTCTATGTCCAACTGTAGGAAAAGAAAAACTATTTTACAATGCAGCATAATTAACCCTTTAACATTATTAGACAGAGACTTTACATTACTTTCACACAAAAACCCATTTTAATACTTAATGTTGTCTGTTAAGTCTATTTATTTAACTGTAGCATTGTAAGGTTGCTCCGTCAGATATAAATACGTGGGTTTGGGACCTTATTGCCAGCTAATGTGGATCTGAACTGATATTTGCACTCTCTGGACAACTCACGTTCATGTTGTTTATCCGGTTTCGACTGATAGTTCTTCTGTAGTAGCTGAAGTCATTCTGGATAGCAGGAATTCTCATCTAAAAGAAAACGAGAAAAGATCCATTTTAATAAACAGCACCAACAAAAGTGCACTGTGTATGGTGCTATGAGGCTGACTGAGACGGGGTGTGTGTTACGGAGATTAACCCGTCAGAGTTCTCTGCAGACCTTGAGCTCATCAAAACGCAGAGTGAAGTGGAGGATCTCTGCAAACTGTTTGGCCAGCGCCTGCTCCCTCTCCAGGTGCTGAGTGGGCGTCAAGGGCGGACATGTCAGAGACTCCAACAAACTCTTCAGAGCCTCCTCTGCAGACACACACACACACACACGCAGACAAAGACGTCAGCTGCTGTGTAGGAGTCTGGCTTCTCCTACAAAACCTTGAAACCAGTTCAGAATTGATTTTGCATATTTTTGATAGAAGAAAAGCAAAGAGATAAGCACAACAGTTTGTATGCAGGACACGCACACGGGCAGATCTGCCACGCACGGCACTAATCTTCAGGTTTAATGTCTTGTCCAAGTAAACTTTACCATGTGGACATCTGACCTTTTATGACCTTTTCAAGCAAGAAATGATCTCGCTGCCACTAACAATGCAGACAGGTAGAATGAGCTAGTGAGCACACCTAGTCTAAGAGAGAAACTGTAGAACTTCTTGAGTTTGATGACCAGCGGGCAGACGGAGTTCCAGGCTCGCTCCTGCAGCCTGAGGTCGCTGGGGTTTTGAATCGCCTGCAAAAAAACAGGACAGCAGAACCACATCAAAAAACATGCGTCAACCAGTGACAACAGCTCAGTTATTATATTCTGCAGACAGGGGGGAAAAGATGTGCAGTGTTTGCTTGTGAGGAGTGAGCATGTTCTTTACATCTCTGATCTCCTGGCCGGCTCCTTTGTACGCCTGCAGGCCTGACAGGATGTTCTCAGAGTCCTGAAGGACTGAGTTCACCTGGTTCCACACCTCTCGCTCTTCTTCTGTGGGCTGTGCATCTGACAAACACACCAGGACAACAGTTAGCTAGTAATCAGTGTCACTGCAAACATATTTTAAAGCCTTTTCACATCAAGAATAACTTCTCATGTAATCATGGAAAAACAAACATATACTACATTTGCTTTGATGCTGTGGAACCAGTTGAACATGTAATTATTGTTGATGTGAAATGGCTTTAATGATACAGCTAATAAATATTATTAAAAATAAACACTCACAGAGTGGCACACAGAGGCAGGTGTGCTGAATGTTTTTGAAACCTAAAAGTAACCCATCAACTTTGATTGATTTTTCATTTTAAACATCCAGGATTTAAAGATGAGCACAGTAGAAAGCAAAAACATTCAGCGTTGGCTGACTAAAAGAACGAGCATGGAGGCACGCTGTACTGTATGTGTTGTGTGTGTTTGCAGTCTAAAACTAAGCATAAAAGAAGCATAATTCTACTATTTTCTGCCATGCCTGCAGCCTGCACACATTTCCTACATGGTTTTAACAAGAATATACAGAATATACATCAGTAGTGATGTAAATGATTTGCATTGTTCTGCAGAAACTATGGTATCTCCAGCATAAGCAGAAACTGGTTTTAATAACAGTGCTTCAATGGCTAAGGAAATGCTGCATTTTAATAATGTCTAAAAATATTTTTAAGTTGTCTACAGGACACTAAGAGTCAAAGAGAAAGTCAAACACCACAGAACAGCTCTAAATATAGAGCATCACTGACATTCAAACTCTATGTCTGGGGTCTGTTTTGCATTTCAAACTCTTCCACTCCCATCATTTCCTCTTTGCTGAATAAACAAAGCCTGGGGTTGGCTACATTGTGAGAGTGGTTGAAATGCCACTGTGGAGGCGTGCAGTGTTATTTCTTTCTGTAGGAGGTTAAAAAAACACAAAGCAACTGTGTTAAAAACATGAGGTATTTTGTCTATTTTACGTGAAGCAGAGGAGTCACGTGGTTAATCGTTTTCTATATTACCAGCACTGATACGTACTAGAGATACCATGATTACGCAGGAAGAGAAACGTACGTATTCATCAAAGGTGTCTTCTTATACATACAGAGGCAGGCATGCAGACAAGTTAGTAAAAGCAGACAGCAAAGGTCAAGGGTCAGCTCCATTCTTCTTCAACTTGGCATGCAGACAATATCATTTGTATTTAAAACCAGGTCAGTATCAATCATGAATTATAACAGCTTTCAGCTGGAACATTAGAAATTCAAAGGAAGACGGTTGACAGTTCAACAACTGAACAGGCTGACCCCTGACCAGCCAGAGCGGCCAAAGAGAGGTTAAAGGGAAAAGGAATTAGGGATGTGCAGGGGAGGACTGGTCAAGCAGAAGGACAGACATAAGCTGCGCTCACTTTCAAAGTCAAGGAAAAAGTTTGGTCCCTGTTCAAGCTCTGTGCAAGTGAGCACTTTTAACAGATTCCCCATTTGGTTTCTGCAAGAGAGGGGAAGAAAAAGAAAGAGAAGGAAAGAAGAGTATGTGTAATGTTAAGAAGTGATCACAAAAGAGATGTGAGATCAGAGCTGGAAGAGCAGCAGGTCACGACTGAGCGGTAGTACTAAAGCAAAGCATAGGAAGAGCTCCTGCACAGCTGTGTCATCGGGTTTAGAGACCTGCTGACAGAAAGGAAACAGCTGAGACGATAGGACCTCCACCCTCCCCACATCTTTCTCCATCCATTTTTTTCTCCTGTGTTCCTCTCCTCTGCCAGACTTACTTTCAAAGTCCAGGAAAAAGTGTGGATAGTTCTCTATTTCCCTTGTTAGGACTTTTAGCAGGTTACCCATTCCAGCAAACCTGGTGGTCAGAATACAGTGGTAAAAAACACACATCAACACATAGAGATGCTATACAAAATACATGAAATGTGGAGTGAAGTGTGCACTTGACATTTAAAAAACATAAATGAGGAATTTGTTTATTTTCAGTTCTGGTTTCTAATGATTCAGTTCTAGTTTATACTGTAGAAATAAGAATAACCCTAAATTCCCCCTGCCTTCTCTGTATTAGATCTCTCTGCAGCTAGCTAAAACACGTTTTCTGTTAAAATGAGGTGGTGTCATCTGGCTGCTCATATTTTGGAGAGTTGTAGTCTAGTCTTTAAATATCTTATTCAAAATTCAAGCCAGCTGCTACGGAACCATCAGAAACCCAACAAACATCAAGCAGGAAACAGTTCCTGAGTTTGAATAACCTAAGATTTCTGTTTACTTGACTAATTGTCCAAGCTAATGAAACTTTACATCACACAGCTGTGTGTGTGTCGATGTGTGTGTGTGTGTGTGTGTGTGTGTGTCCTGGTCAGTAAAAAAGCTGATAAAGCAATGTGTCCCCCCCGACCTTTGCTGAACCAAACTCCTGAGTTCCCTCCTGTGTTTGACCATGTTTCCAAACATGGTCAAACACAGCGATGTAGTTCAAAATGGGTTTACTCTATAAAGGGTTTATTGGAGGCAACAGGCAGTAGGTAGGTAGCAATTTCTTCCCTCCTCAGCCATGGAGGGTGGTCACGAACTCTGTAATCACAGCGGGCCTTAAACGTACAGTAGGATAATGTGATACTATAATTACGGTAAAATGGAGAAGGTCACGGTAAATCACAGGGATACAACTGTGAACAGTAAATCTTAAAAAAATATAAATCTAACCAGATGTTGTGTTCATGGTGGGTGGGAAACAAAAGTTGTTATCTGGAGGTGACTTAAAAATAAAATGCGGACACTAAACTAAACATGTAGCTGCAGATTCTCGCTGTAAGAAAGACATTATAAGACTCAGTACTTAGTCTTTTCTTCAAATCTAACTTTTCTCAACTTAAGTCACAGTGTAAAGTGGCAACAAAGAGACACTGTGCTGTAGCGTGCGCATGATAATCACACTGCATCACTCTGCACGGCCTCTTCGCAAGCTGTTTTTCATCATTCTTGCCTCATTTTGCACAAAACATAAATTCATACAAATGTCATAATTCAAACTGAATTGTAGCTGCTTCAAAAGGAAAACTAGCATCAGAATCTAACTGGATTAATTACAAATACATACCAGAGGGGGGCAGTGCTAGTTTATTTTACATTTCCACTGTAATGGTGTCATGTAAGTACATGTGCTGCAGCAGCGTCATTGTTTTTTTTTATTTTCTAGGCAAACCATGACCTGCAGCTACAGCAAGTTCCCCAACAGTCTCACTTGATTTGATCTCCAGCCAAACACTGGTTACACTTCCCTCAGGTACCAGTTCATCACTGAAGTTCACACCCAGTTCTACCCAAGACAAGTATTACAATAACATCTAGAGCAGTTTCTTTCTCCACGCCACCATACACCACGTGACAATAAAGGGCTAGTGATGAGTAACAGTTTCTGGATGAACATGGTTTTCATTCATTATAGAAAAGATGTTTAAGAAAAAGAAGAAATAACAATGAGAAATCTCTCATGTACTCTTACACCGTTACACATTGTTTGTTTTTTGATACACTTTGAGCCTTGAGTCATATGTGTGTATCTATGAATGCACGTGCATATTCACGTAGTGAGTGAGCCAGTTTATTTGTGAACATGGGGGAGTGTCTACAAACAAGGTGAAGTCACTGAATAGAGCTGCATTGCATTCTGGTATGTGAAGGCTACTGTTCATGGAGAAAGCTGTTTTTCTCATCAGCCATGAGTCCAAAAGACTGGCTATCAAATATTATTTCTCAACGTTGTCACTGCCCATTAACACACAAAGCAACATAAACTCACGTGTATGACAATCTGAGCATTCCAAAATATTCTGTGATAATTAACTTGCAGCATAGTATGTGTTTTATTTCCCCCCTGAGGTAAACAAACCAGTTCCAGCAGTTTACTATTTCGTGTCTCTGAAGAAGCTGAGGAGGAAATGAAACAAACAACCGGGCGGCCTGCACTCAAAACAAGCTGAAAATATAACCTATACTCACAGGAATGTACAGTAAGAGAAGAAAGATTATATTATGAGAATAATTTTGGTCTGAAGAAACCCACAATGACTGTCTGTCTAAATGGCTTAAAGCACATCACCTGATCGAGCTTTAAAACCCGTGTTCAACCCAGATTAGGAGATGGGATGAGAATTTCATTTAACGCTACTGATTGCTTTCAGAATAATGACTAGACAAGAGAGATAGAACAAAAAAGACCTGAGAATAAAGAAGTGATGAAATATGAAGAGAATGAGAAAACAAAAGAAAAAGAAAAGCGTATGACATAAATTAATGATAAATCTAGATGTTTCACAGAACTATAAACCACTCTTTACTTCAGTCTTACACCAGACAGGGAACAAAAAACTATGCAGGGAATTTTCAGTTTCTCAGTTCCTCCTTCACAACCACTGATCTATGCAGTCTGGACTGAAAGTGTGGAAACCTCAGCTTTTAAATTAAACAGGAATATTACATGTAGTGTACCATATAGACACATACAGTGACAAATATGCTGAGGGTGCATAAGTGTAGAGACAAACATCTGTTTCCCTCGGTTATATGGCCACTGCACATTTCAAAGTTTTTAACTTAACTACAGCTACAAATCCTTTCACATGACGTTGAAGCCAGCATCACAAACATTACGTGTGACTTGGGAACTTTTTATTATCCTCTCAGCCAACCTCTTGGTTTTGATCAATATCCTGCCCTCATGGTCCCACGAGTTGTCCTCGATGACTGAGAAACTGACTGGCTCTCAGAAAACTGAGAAAAACTCCTGACAGACCCACTGTCTTTTTTTCCTTCAACCTCAATTTAAACACTGAGAAACCGTGTTGCAGTCCCAACGTTATTTGTGCTTTATAATTAAAGCAAAATCTATGCGTTTAAAGCATCTAAATGAGAGCCACGTTTAAATTGCCTCTCCTGCTGCCTCCAGGAGTCTGAAACAGACACATCATTGGCACACTGGTGAACTGGTGTACTGTACTACAACAAAGTTAAATACTGATCCTTTATATGGAAAGAGGAAAGAAGCCTGTGAAGTGTAATAATCAGGTGTCAATAGAGTGTTTGTGCCATTAACCTACAACAGTGAGAAGTGAAGCCTCGATCACAGTACGGCACAGTAAGCTTTAACGTACCCTGTGTGTCTGACGGCCACAGAAAGTGTGAGACAACACGTCTCGTCCCACTTTCACATATTTCTCAAAAAAGAAAATGTATAAAATATTAGTTCCTGGTGCCACACGAGTGCACCGGAGTACAGAAACGGACGCACAAGAACTAAATGCAGACCCTGATGTATCTGAATCCAAATCATGTTTGGCTGAGATTAAAGTTGATCATGAAGTCAACTACAGGCCCTAAAAGGCAGCGGCTTTACAATGAACATCTAATGTTAAGCTTCCATCCTGTTCACTGTGTGCAGGTAAGAGAATTTATTGGTATTGCTGAATTTCACCATCATTTTACTGACTAGACATGGAGACATATAAACGATCAAATGCTCATGCTGATTATTGCTTATTCCACCTACAATACAGGAAATGTGAAGTGCACCCAGTTTTATGTGTTTTATGTGGTTCTCTTTTCAGTGGAAATAAAAAGTTAGAGAACCTTTCCTCACAGAAATCCAGAAATACCAACTGCAGAAACAGTATGTCTTATTAAACACCCTGAGGATAAACAAGTTCCACAGCCTCCAGAGGAGAAAGTTTGGGGCTTAATACAACAAGTGCAGACTAATCCCTGCTGTACGCATCTAAACCACAGCATTGTTGATGGGCCAATGTGCCTCTGCGGCAGCTTAGAGTCGGCCTTACTCGAACAAGACTACACTAGCCTGAAAAGGTCTTTTTTATCATGTGTATGTGTGAGTGTGTGAGTCATGTACCTTCTCTGGTGGAGGACCTCAGATTGTTGCTTATATCATCCGCTTTTCTCTTTGTCTCTGAAACAAGAGGAACAAAAGGAGTTTCTGTTAAAATCGATAAAGGCTGAGCAGAGGTAAGTGATATTGGTCATTAAACAATCACTCAGCATGTTTTACAAACGTGTTTGTGTGCGTTTTCTCCCACGTGCACAGCACACATCTGTCAGTCGGACAGGTGAGGTATCAACTTTCCACATTAACCAACTCTTTTTCTCCTGACGTATACAAGCATCCAGCAGACACATACAGGCCCGGTCCCATCACAAAACACACCCCTGAATAATTCAGCAGTGAAATCTATACCATTGTCTGTTACAACCAAAATAAAGCTGATAAGGCTCCGTCTGCTGCATGTTCACTGGAGTATTAAATGTCCTGTGACAAGATGTGGCTGCTTATGATTACTGGGATGCACTGTACTGGAACTCCCTTTAGGGTGAGAGGGGGAAAATAAATAAGTATGGTCCTTCTATATCACCCCCCCCTCCAAATTCATGCCTATTTTTTAGTCGTCATGGCCGTTTTGCAACTTTTAACTTTGAGACTTTCCATAGGCCTGTTCAGTAAACAATAATTAAATATGGTGCGATACATCATCGCAGTTTTTAAATCGAGCTGTATTCAGTAGTTCATGAAATATAGAATACACACAGAGACAGTCTATATTCCTCCTGCATGTGTGTTTAGCCCAGTCTGTCCTCTGTGGAGCCTGGAGCAACAAAGCAAGGGAAAGAGAGACGGATGGATGGATGGATGGATGGATGGATGGATGGATGGATGGATCTACAGGGACACCAGACACTTTCCTTATAAGGACACAGTAGTGTGTGGCAGTTCCCCACAGTCTGACACATGAGCGGACATCACCTCACGTCATGCAAGGTCCACACATGCACACTTCTTGTATCCCTTCTGGACCTCTTAGACACACACACACTTAGACAGACAGACAGACAGACAGACACACACACACACACACACACACACACACACACACACACACACACACACACACA
>JAUYWH010000016.1:3703711-3741670 GCA_034779795.1 Ctenopoma multispine
ACACACACACACACACACACACACACACACACACACAGACAGACAGACAGACAGACAGACAGACAGACAGACAGACACACACACACACACACACACACACACACACACACACACACACACACACACACACTTAGACAGACAGACAGACACACACACACACACACTCACACACACTTAGACAGACAGACACACACACTCACACACACTCTGTTGCCAAATCACCATGTGGACAGCACAGACTGAGTGCTGAGAGCAGACACTTCACACCCACTTTACTCATTACATATCCAACTGCTGTTTCTCTGGGCTTTCCTACTTCTACTTTATCCACATACTCTCGTTCTCTCCTTCCCTTTCTTCCCTTCTTCCTTTCTCTCTCTCTCTCTCTTTCATATCCCTGCTTTCTCTTTCTGTTTAACAGACTTAGAGACAGACAGATGTCACCAGGCCGTCAACTGATTTACTCAATGTGATTAATTCAATTCATTTACAAAATCAGTCAGCAGACATCAGTCCAGATTAAAAAAAAAAAAAAAAGAAGTCTGGCTAGGCAGACAGATAATCCATCCAGCCTCTCATTTAGCCTGTACGTTATCCCACTTAGCAAACTAGCCAAACATTTAACCAGACAGTCAAATGACTCAGTCAGGAAATGTGTCAATCATCCCAGCAGGTAGTGGAGCCACACAGGGAGGAGGGAGGAGGGAGATGCACGCAGACTCCAAAAAATAAACATGTTTTTTCAGGAAACATCAATCGAGAGTACGAATGGAATTTTCCAGTGGCCCAATGAGAATAACACACATAATAATAATAATGAATTCCTATTGTGTCCCACTGTGAGTTATTAAACGCTGCTACGTTGTAGTAAGCTTAACAGTCCTACAAATGAAAATTAAGTCTTCGAATAATTTATTTTTTTAAAATGCAAATTATGTTCACTAAATGAAAAGACAGGAGCTCAGTGTCCTCTTTTATGACGGTTAGGATACTGAAGTGTTTTTTTTCATGACATCTAGTAATCTACTATACAGCCATGCTCTGGAGGCTCCCTCGACGTCCGACAGAAATAAAAGACCATCGTCATGAAAACATTAACAGTCTCTCCTGTGCACAGTCACACGCCTTCGCCTGCAAGAGCTCGTTTGAAAGCTATACGTTTCCATGGTGACGGCAGAGACATTCGTTAAAACAAGGGAAGCGCATGAATAAGACAGCGAGAAAAGCCCAGAGGGGACACTCAAACACACTCACATATATACACTTTGTTCTTCAGTGGTTTACTGCTTAGAAAAAGGGAAGGTGTGTGATGAAAGCTGCTGTCACTTCTGGTTGAATGCCTGGAAAACAGGGCCCACTGAAAGTCCTACTTCATTGGTCTGTAGTGAAACTTCATACAACAAGACAAAACACTGTGTTTAATAGAGCATTAGAGAGAACACTCGCAAGTCCCTCTTATCTGGCTACCGTGTTTACACGGCCAACATTATCTCCGAACCACTGAGTACTTCACAAATCAATGAGCACATGTTAGAATCTAATGCAAATTTGTCAAGCAAGAGTTTCAGGTGTGATTTTCTTACCAACAACCACAGTGTGTAAACACACCTTTTGCTCTCTTCATGTCTAAAGTGTTCTTTTGAGATACAACGTAAGCCGCTGACACCACCTTGAAAATGTGTTCAGAAATATGTTAAGAAATCTATGAATCACCATTTAAGTTCAAATGTCTCACCAGGTGCCTTTATAGGTGTGATTTACGGTAGCCACAATTACAGCTGGACAATCTAAAATCATGCTGCCGTATACCTGGTGCAAACACTGATTACAACCAGGCCGTTACTAATACTGAGTGAAAGACACCTTGTCTGGTGTAAGACACAACGGCATACATTGTTAACAAAACTAAACACTGGTCTTAAAAATGACATATTTGATTGTGTCGACACAAAAAAAAACTCACTGAAATGTACAGAAAGATTTGTTTTGTGGTGTTTGAAAAACTTCACAATGGAAAAGGACTAATTCAGTGATGTAACATCCTGCGTATGTGTGTTTGACCAGCAGTAAGGGGGGCGTGATGATGAGCACAGAGCTACAAAGAGACAAGGTCACAAAGTATTTTTTTAAAGTCTCTGTCCACCAATTGTTCTCAGAGAATTTGCTCCAAGTAAATACAGATCCAAGGTCGTTGCACCAAACTGGAAATACAATGCTTGAAAAGGCAACCATGCAAAACAACAATGGTTCTTGACTTTGGAGATAGACCTGAGTGTGGTTAGTACCAGGTGTGTTCTGATGCAAGAGAGCATGAAAACTGAACTTCACAGCTCACTGACGCTCTTTTCTCGGCAGGAATCTGAAGTCTAACTTAGTCTGAAGTGTTATTTCAATTATTATTGAAAGAAAGAAAGAAAGAAAGAACGAAAGAAAGAAAGTAAGAACGAACGAACGAAAGATTATATACAAATATAATACAAAAGCATATGAAATTTTAATTTAAGAAATTAGGTAGGTAGATAAACAGTCGATCTGCATGAAACTTTATTGCACATAAATCAATACTGCACATGAAAATAGAAATTGAATTGGAGGTGAAAATTATGTGTCATTCAGGGCCCTAATGGCTACAGGGTAGAAACTGCTGTTTAGTCTATAATTGGTAAACTCTAGGAACCACAAGTAGACCAGCGGTCAGAGAGCGAAGTGCTCTGCTGGGATAATAAGGTTCTAGGATGGATATGAAGGAGACTGATGATTTAGTGCTTTATTTTATTTACTTTATTTTACAGGAAGACAATGGAGAGAAGGTAATCTAGGAGAAATAAGACCTCTCTTGCTAATTCCAGTCATAACTCTGGCTGCAGCATTCTGGATTAACTGGAGGCATTTCCATAATGCCCCATAATGCATTATATGGACATTGGGACATTAGTAATGAATTACAGTAGTCCAAGACAAGAGTAGCCTAGACAACAAAGAACTGTGCTACATAGGACATGGTGTGCTTATTAGCTGAAAAATGACATGGGACAAGTGCTTGTACAGCAGCATCAGTAAACTTCCCACACCTCATTGTGTCTGTAGAAAACAACATGGTTCAGTCATATGAATCATTCAGAATAATCCATAATAAGAGACATAGATGATGGATGTGCCGTTTCAACTTGTAATTGTGAAAATGCAAATGTGCGGTTTGTGTACAATGACTATACAATGGTTCAAAGTGAAATCAGCAGCGGTTGCTGTACCATTACATCCTCCTTAAAACTGTAGACAGAGGCCTAGACACAAACTCGTGACATAGCGTGACAGCTGTTGATCCAGAAGTGAACTTGTAAATCAATTATTTAGATGAATGAGCAAAGCATCATCTCCACCACTGGAAAAAGTCCATTTCTAGCGTGGTCACGCGAGGGGAGTTGGTGTGCAAATGTATGAGTGAGTAAAGAATAAGCACAAGTGAAACTACCACTGCTTTATGTTTTCCAGTGTGTAATTGTGCACATGTGGCCTTTGTATACAAGAGAGCAAAGGATGGAGTGAGGGAGTGACCGAAGAGGGAAGGGAAGAAGTGAGAGACACATCTGGCTCAGTATGGTCTGTCTTCTCCAGACACCCTCTAAGGGTTCAAACAAGGGTTAACCCTCAGTGGATGTTCAATGGGCTGGAAGACTCTAACCATGAGTGAAATAATTGTGTGTGCGTGTTTGTCTCAACTCTGGACCCTCTTTCTTCCATTCTGCATGGCAACAGCTGATGAATACTGATGGATTCATAAAAGCCCAATGACTTTAGATGGAGTTTAATACCAAGTAGCAACATTCAATTCGTGTTCAACATAAAATGCAACTGTATCTACATAAACCATAAAAGGTTAAATGAAAAACAGGAAAAACTAAAGCCCCAACTGACTTAACAGGTGCTGAAATGTGTGGGAGATGTGTTGAGTTCCTCTTTTCTTATGCAGGTAAAGCTGAGTAGCTTCACATGTGTAACTGTATGATCACAATCTGACTTCATTCCTACTGTTGTTATCAACTGTGTAGTTCCTCCTCACTAATTGGTTCTAAAATGTCTGCTGTGGCTGCATAATGGCAAAATTCATAATATGTTCTCTGAAAGGTGTTAAAATCTGAATGATAGATCTAAACCCATTATCAAGCAGCAAGATTACACTAATATGCAGTCATAACCTCGGGTATGAAACATGCTCTAATCATTGTTATATAAAGATGTTGGAGGACAGAAAAACAATTACTGAACGGAGCGGAAATGGAAAAGTTTTTTATATCTTGGAAAACTTCAAGCCAGCTAAACCTGATCAGCAGTTTCTGGAATGTGGCTCCACTTCACGTACTTACACCATCTCAGCTTTTTCAGCCTACTACTGTAAGCACAAAAGCCTTTTCTGAGGTCAAATGTAAAAAGAAGCAATTTCCTCTCTTTTATCTTAAAAGACACATTTCAAACAGTCAAGTTAATAAAATATGGAATCTGGAAGACAAAGATCCTCACATTGCGAGGATGTGTCAAAGGCTACAGATGAGTGTAAAACAACAAGTAGTGGAAAATATGATAAAGCATTATTTGTTAAGCCTGCATTTGAGTTAACCACCCAAACTGATTTCTTTCTGTAGGAGTGGTGTAACAGGCCATATTTCTCATTTGAATTGTTTGCTCTGTATTTACTGTATGTTTGACTTAATCAACCAAATAGTGTCTGTGTCATGTCACGAGTCCTCCATGCAGAGAACTTTGCTAGTGTGTCAGTTACTATTAGTGAAAACATGTTAATAACATTAGCATGTTGAGTGCTGTAGATTCAATCATGAGGTGCACAGCCATACTTTAGAGAGCCCTGATATTATTTGTAAAGTGACTGAACATAATGTTTGAAGTCTATCTTCATGTAGTTGCAGTTCTTTTTTTTTTCTACTGGGGCAAACACATCAAACTGTGACTCTAAAGCTGTGTGATAACTATACCTATTACACCTATTAGCTTTGACAGTACAGTGAAACAAGCAGAACTGCTCTATTTCTAAAATTATTTGTACCAACCCAGCAGTTCTGTTCTGTTAGTATGTAAGTCAACCTGTTTCCTCTGAGAGGAACTTTGTATAAACCAAAGGAAACCAAAATGAACACTGATGACCCAAAATAAGTTCTGTTTGGGAATGTCTGGGAAAATGGCAGGCACTAGCAGGCACAAATTATTTTTTAACAGGTGTCCCTCACTCCAAGTGTTATCAAAAGTAAGGCATTTTTGGTAACACCTGCAACTGGGCAAGTAGCATGACCGAGTATACAAAGCAGCCTGTTCTCACTGACGGACATCCAAATCAAAAAAAGTATGAAATCAGCACTGAGTGTCTGCACAATTGTTAAGAAGGAAAGAGAAGAAACCATTAGTGTGTGTACTAATGGGCTGTGACCTTTAACTGGCCAGGCATAGTCTGAGCATGCTCACCATCTGTTTTATTGTTCTGCTTTGGAAAATACTAAAACAAGTACTAAGTAGACTAGTTGTGTAGTTGGTAGCATCCAGTCACTGTCATAAGAACACACTAAAAGTGAGAAGAGTGTGACTGCACTGTCACTGCAGCAGGATTAATGTAAAGACTACTGGAACTAAGGGTGTATGCACATAAAACTATTAAGCACTTTGGATAAAAGTGGTCACCAAGTGGCATTTGGCCAATCTCAGCACAAGTCCATTAACTGCAGGCCTAAACAATAATAATAAGAAAACAGTATTAAAACACACCAGCCTGCAACTTAAAGGCAGGCCTTAACTGCATTTTTAAAATCCCTCTACTGTTTTGACTGGCTGGGAAAATAGGCCTTCAAATTGGGTTAGGGGAGCTGTGTCTCCCTCAGGCTCCCTTTGCTGGAGCAAATGTGACAGCAGGGCGTGTTGGGGGGGTTGAGCTTAGCTTGAGGGGAGGCTGGCTGAGTTTTGCCCTAATATGGACACAGGCCCAGGGGGTGGGCAGAGAAGAAGGCCAGGAAACCTGCCCAGCACCATCACAATGGCAGCACTGCTTCCCTCTGCTGTATCATTGACGCTCTTTATGCTCCCCACTTACAATCCACTTCACATACCAGCACAGGATTCAACTGATTTGATCTACTAACCGTGCTCTGAACGCTGCACACACACACTGAACAACTCTTTAGACTTGCACATCAAGCACAGTTCATTTTTGAGTACTGCTCATGTGGTTTTCACTCAGGAACTGTACATATCACACACAGCCACACACTTGAGTCAGTGACACTGAAGCACAGTACTGAGTCTCCTCCTCAGCACCACTCGGCTCTGTTCAGCTGCTGACTATGCGCCCTCTGGTTCAGACAGCTGGGCTGCCTGCCTAATTTTACACTAGTTCATTACAAACTAGCCACTATCCCTCCTCCACATCTGGCTCGTGGTGCAGAGAGAGGGAGAAGGACACTGATGGCAACAAAGACAGGCACAGTGGCCACTTTTTTTTCCTGCTCAGAGAGATGAAGAGGAGGTGGTGTCAGTGGATGTAGTAAACAACTGAGAGAGGCTTCTGTCAATCCTGAGAGAGACAAAGTGAGATAGAGGGAGCAATAAGCTGCCAAGGGACATAAGAGTACATGAAAGGAACAATAGAAGGAAGACAAGAAATCAAGATGAGACGCAAATAGGAAAGTAAAGGAGGGCGTTTGGTATTTGGAGAGGAGACGGCAGGGTGGCTGTATGACTACTAGCAGCCATCAGTGCGAGGAGTGGGACTCCAGGCGTAGAAATTCCTCCTACGTCTCTGCTCAATGCCACTTCTGTTCTGCCAAGCCCTGCATGTCAACAGCACTGCAGATACAAAAGGAACCATGTTTGTGTGCGACTGACTCTTGTGTGAAACTACTGTTCACGAGTGTGTATGCGAGTGCATTAAACCGCCGGCTCCTTCTCCGCTGGGTGGAGGTCTGGCAAGTTTTATTAACTGAAGTTACCCAAGAGCCTGGCAACAACATTTGTCTACACAATGTGCTCAAACAAACAGATTTAGCAGTGCTCAGGATTACCTAAAGAATATTAGGGTTAACAAATTCTTTAACTTGTTCCTATAAGTGGTTGTTTAACGAATGCATTTACCCAACTGCACAAAGCTGAAATTTAGTCTGTAAAGTCTCACAACTTTTAAATTTAACTGAGTTGACTGACATTGTAGTAAACAGATTAATTTGCTTTCTTGCCAAAGTGTATGCTAAGCATGATAAGCTTTATATATGTCAAATAACAAGCAGGTGGTTAGCTCAGTTGAGCAAGAGACGATGAGAAGGTGACGAATTCCACCTCTATAACTTACTAATTAACACATTATTGCTTCTTTGTTTATTCTGCACAAAAATGTAAATGTAAACTCAGCAATATCAGACAATATTATCTTTAGTACATGTGCATTACTACATACGTCAGCCTCTAAATAACACGAGACAGATATAGAGAACTAACAATTACAGCAACTAACAGCAGCCATGCTATACTATATTCATACATCACTATCATATAGCCTTACTTATATTGTGATATATGTGATATCTGGCAAAACTAACTAGACATAAATTGAACCTTGTACTGTTGCTGAGATTATTGTTCACAGTTAATGTCCGTAAAAACAGTCTATACCAAGGCAGGGACTGGGGCAGAGGGGAGATCCTTATGAAAACAAGCCAATCTATGGTTATCTGTGCATGTTGGCTCCATTGTGATGGACCAGTGCTGATCACTTCATAACGGCCTAGCAGACGACACTGAACCTTTGCAGACCATCATGCCATCCACTGGCTCTGTCATCGGATATTTGAGTTGGCCTGACCAAGGTCACACACAAGTGTGTTTGCCCAGTTAGCAACACAAGCAGAACACGGTTACGAGAAAAGAAACATGCTCCGATACATGTTAAAAGTAGTTTCAAGAGCTCCTCATCTTTATCCTTTTTACACTGGTAGGCTGTATAATTATTTATTCACACATAATGGTTTATTGTAGTATTGATAAGACTGCAGCAGGTATGCAACAGAACAAAAAATGTTTTTGCCCTGGATGGAAATAAGAATAATATTATTGACTAAAAATCAGCAATAATCAGCACAATCCCCACGTAGAGTAATCAGGATCAGAGTTTAAGCCTTTACTCTGCCCTCACATACGCATACTCAATAAATCAGTTTCAACACAGTCGCTGCCCCGTCGTGACTGAGCTGCTGTTGTTTTGGTCCTTCCGCTGGTTTCTGTGGGCAGACACCCTCCTCACCGAAGAGTGATGGCTGATCTCTTCAATGTCCTAATATTTCTGCTCTCACAGACTGTTAGTTTGTCATGAACAATAAAGCCGTTGTAACACTCTGGATTCCTGCACCTGCTGAGATCAGTGAGCATGCTACTGAAATGCAAAATGTCAGTGAGACAGAGGACAAGATCCTTCTGCCAGCTGTGGAAACACAGAAAAAACAGGTGGGGTAGTGAAGTTCGCTGACTCATCTCTGTCAAAGTTAAATATTACAGTGTTGCACACATCCGGCTAGTAGTGCTTCATATTATATCCATATTTGTATCACAAGTTTTTATTTACATTTCAATTTAATATGCAAAATCACAGCAAAAGAGAAGTGGCTCGCTGGTGATTTCACTACATTTACCGGAAAGCGTGACTCACAGAGCAGAAGTGTGACCACTTTGCTCTTCAGTAGCAACCGATACGGTAACAATTGTTGATTTGTGTGCCTCTGCAATGTAAATATAGTGTGTAGCATGACCTAAACACAACAGGTGACAAAGACTTAACTAAAGGAGGAATAGAATAAAGCTAAATCTTTTTCTAGTTTCACAACTTTCAACCTAGCTTTGTACTGCAACACATTTTCCAAGAATCTCCAATTTTCCAGTGGCCTAGAAAGTATGATGCTTTGGGCGTTTGCATATAAATAAACAGCCAAAGCAAAGAAGCATGTTGGTGAAAGTAGTTTACAGAAAAATCAATGGGACAGATGGTGTGCATTTTAAATGACCCAAAGTACCAGCACTCAGGTTTCAAAAATTACAGGTTACTTATCAGACGTGAGGCAGCGTGAAGCATTGTGAGGTTAAATAAGGCCTAAATAAAAGCTATGGTGAATAAACATCTTATTAAAATCATAATCAAAGGAGGTAAATAGTAAATGTAAATTAAATAAATCATGAAACTCTCATAGTTAATAAAAAATATTTGGTTACTATCAGAAAATAAATATAGTGACGCAAGCAAACATTATCACAAACCAAATACAACCTAGTAATAGTACTGTAAAAGTACAGAACAGACCATTACGCAGCCTAAGCACAATACTAGCCAGCGAGAGCACAGAGAAAACACACTTAGAGAGCCGCCGTCCCGCTGACAGGATGTGAGTACAAAAAGTGAAACGTGAGCGGGAAGTGTGCAGGGTCATGAGGCAGCGCAGTTTGACACAAACTAATTCTCACAGACAGACAGACAGATAAGAACACAAGCGCATGGGAGGCTTGTCGGTAAAACAGGAACTTGGAGTCGACAGTGTTTTATTCACACTGCATTTTACTGCGACACAGCACTAGTCTGACTACACACAAATCACTACTTTCCTGAGAGTTAAAAAAAAAGAAAAAAAAAAGAACGAGTGACTGGGGACACAATAAATTAAATTAATGGAAGTTATTTTTTTATTCCTGGTGAACACCGAATGCTGGAAGCTTAAGTGTTAATACACTTTAAGCTTTTAAGAGATAAGCCGTTCCAACAGCTGAGATTTATTAATCCGACTTTGTCCAACTGTGAGACTGAAAATCCTCCTTGTGTAAGTGGCTACACAATTACAGCTAAAATGATAAAGCTAATGAACAAACATTTGGACTTGTCCTGGTAGGAAAAGCACAGATGTAACACAATGGAAGATCTGATCCATTCAAGTCGTGACAGTGAACCAACATGTTCAATATGAGGGCAAGAGAGAGAGAGTCATACTGCGATTGTCCACGTCAATAAGAATCTAAAACGCTTCCAGTTCATAAGCTTTTCATGTAGACTGTCATGTTCAAAATGAGAGAGAGAGAGGTTTGGCAACTCACCTCAAGGCAAGTGGCTAACCTCTGGTCAAAAGGTCACTGGGTATGTCACTGAAAAGTTTCTAAATCCAGCGACACCGGAGCTAAATTGGAAACACTGCACGTCAGAAAGTCAGGTGACCGCATGCTGGTAGCCTCTTTATTACATGATAAGAAACCTGCGCACACACAGAATAGGCTGTCACGTTCACACACACATTTATTAAATTAAACAGCAGGTTTTTGTGGTTATGTAATCGCACAGGCAGATGCTGCGATTAGAATAATCATGCAGCACTATTTAATACTATGAACTTGAACCTGAGGCAGCAAAAACTAATTCAGCAAGCATTCATTCAGATGAATACTGCACTTATATTGTGACATGTCTACTACTAAAAAGCAATTAGTACCCATAAATACCCTACATATACCAGGTTCACACCAACACAGGTGGAACAATATGTGGCTCTCTGTGTTTTGGACTGTATCTCTGTAAAAACATTACATACAACAACAAACTGCCAGTCTCCTACGTGGGTTAGTTTATTCCTCTTAAGAAACCTCCAGCTAGTGGAGCAGTGTGTCTGTCTCCTTTTTACTGCCTGTATGGGGATTGTTAAAAATATAAAAACTGAAAAGTTATTCTTTAACCCAAACACATCTAGTAATGATTACTGAAAATATTTTCTCCTTTGTGTCTTCAGATTAACGCCTACTTTTTCTGTTTCACTTTCTCACACACACACACGCACACACACACGCACACACACAATCTGTTAGCTGAGCATCTGAGTCTGTACATCCAGTGAGAAGTCTGTTGTGTTTTCTGTTCCAGCCCAGATGGCAGCACTGGCTGAGTCAGCGGTGGCTGGTGGTCCACAGAAAAGTGGATGATTTGTCGCTGATAACAGGAGGCACAAGCATTAAGCTTGAACCGAGGGACTTTTGGGCAGGTTTGTTCTGTTTGAATCAAACGATTAGTGTTCTCAGCTTCTACTGAAAGGACACACAGACATAAATTAACAAATAAAGAAAAACAAGATACCTGAGGACTTAAATATTTTAGTTTAGTCTAGTTCGACTGTTGGAGACAATGATTTTGTGAGGGTCACACCTATAAACATTCGCCAAAGTGGTTTTGCTTAACAATAACTAACATTTATATATATTTGTCTATTATAGCCAATTGTACTGCTGTTACTTTATATTTGTGTTCTCTTTATGTATCAGTGACACTGTCATTCTTCACACAGTTGACTGAACACAGGAGGAAAAACATTTGATTCAGCCAACATTTGACACACACACAAATTTGTGGTTGAATGTGCCAGAGACTGTGACGCAAGCTAACCTCTGTTGGCATCAACAGTAAAATAATGATATAAGAAGGCTTCGCACTGCTTGTTCGGCTAAACCCTGGGTAGGATGTTAGACTTGGCACCTGGTGCAGTGGTAGAAGGAAATCCTTCGGGATTTTCATTTAGTGTCAGAAAGCAACTTGTGATTTATAGCTGGACTCCAGCAAACAAAAGCTGCTTCAGCAATCACTTTTGCTTTGAGTTTGAGAACAGCCACATTGCAAATATCACATTACTTCTATCCAGTCTAGTTAAGAGTTTAAGACAGCACATTTCAGCAGCTGAAATGCAGCAGCTATATAGTTATAGTTAGCATTTTCCACAGATCAGAAGCTAGCATCAGTACCAGCCTTCCAACAATGTTTCAGAGGATAACAGAGTCTATTTCTTTTTAATCAAAAGGTGATGTATTGCTCATGTTTCCGTATAATTATGGTTTAGATCCTTTGGTCCAGTTTCAGTTATTTTGAAATTGTAGAGGTGATAATCCCAAGCATCTTACTATGGTTTGTATTTATGCATTATTTTCTTATTAAATGTTCTTCAAACACTGTGGCAGCAGCAGTGTTAAACAAGTACAAAAAGAAAACACCCACACTGCGACACAAAGGCTTTCCCTCGTGCTTGCCTCAGGCAACCTGTAATGCAACAACAGGTTAAAAACCACAATGTTAAAAAATGCCACTGCTCGAGAGGGTGTGAGATGCCATATCCTGTTTTTCTGTAACAGACGCAAACGTAGAACGGTGCGAGTACAAAACTATGAGACTAAACTTCAATCTAATAGCTACTGCTCTGTCAGGACAAAGGTCGAACAGAGTTTTAACCACACACCACACACACACACACACACACACACACTGCATTCATACTCTGCCAAGAAACATTTGTAAAGTCTAATGCGTCTTTTGCTCTTTTTAGTGTTCTCCCATCCGCTGCACCAGCATGGCATCTAAACTCTTCATATAATTTACAAAGACCACACAAAACCAAACAAGAACAGATTAGTTAGTTTACATTAGCTGAACACTTGTAACAAAGGATGAAGTGATCAAGTGGAAATGGTATTTACGGGATTGCCAAACGGAGCTTGCAAAGACTCAGGGCCCATAGCTGGCACGTTCCAAAGCAGCACACGGACTAGTCTCTACAACAACATTCATCCACATAAAAATGTGGGAGGGTGATGGTGCTAAATAGGGGTCTGCAAAATGTGCAGTGTCTTTTGCTAGCCAGTCATATGAATGCAAAAATCAAACACCTCTTTGGCATCACAGCACAAGGCTTGGTTAACATATGGTGCCACATCATTTGTGACTCTTTTTCCATCTTGCTGCTTAAGCTGAGACTTGGCATCTTCCTTCAGGGGCTATATAAAGCCCTGCATGCCCTAACTTGCTCCCACTGTGTAGAAGTGAATACTGACGCACACCTAGGCTATGCCACGCAAAGAACATGCAAAGCATTTCAACTTCTTCCTAGAGAGATCAGGTTCAGCAGCCGTTGTCCAGTCACTGAATTCAAGCAGCATTCCAGAAATGCTGCAATTATAGCCTGGCATACCGACTGAAGCAAAACACACACACACACACACACACCTACACATGCTCTCTCTCTCACACACACACACACACACACACACACACACACACACACACACACACACACACACACACACACACACACTGTTGTTAAGGAGTGCAGCTGTTGCTGTATGTTCTCTCCAACAAAAGAGCGCCATTTCAGTGCTTTGAGAGTTACGATTAAGCACATTCCTCCCACAACTTACACAAAGTGGTATATCTCCTTCCACAGTAGAGATGAGAGCATCAAACGTGAAACACATTGAGTTGTAGCACTAAACCCTTCACGTGGTTTAGTTAAACCAGTTCTGTAATTAAGTGTCACTGTGTTTCAGACTTTCTTGAAAAAGCCTAATTTTCATCATTACCTATCATGAAAGGATAACCCACATCCCCATGGGCAATTATGTACTGCTGTTGTTCAGTCTAATTAAGTTAAAGTCCAATAACCTCACATGGACAAAAATAGTCACTCACTGGCAGCTCATGTCAAGAGAAGAGGAAGAAACAGGTGCTGTCGTCAACAGTTTAAATCAAGACATGTCTTACTGAGGTACAATTATCAGACTCTTCTACGAGTTAAACAGGTTGAGAAAGTCATCCATTAAAAGAGAAATTACTCATTTATTATGCCTGTGTGTGTACACTACACGGCTGTCACTTCGTGGTGGATGTTACAAAAATGAAAAGCAGTGATTGAGGAAGAAAATAGCTGTTAATTTCTTACAACTTTTAACAAACCGAGGTCGCCCTCACTTACTTACTGAAGTGAGTAGGAGCAAAAACAAAGCACCAACAACTACATCCGGTAAGTTGTCAACGCGAAAACTGCAGTGAAATGTGGCTGGACTTTGGCTACTATTTGTTAGCTAAGTTTGCTGGCTTGTCCGCCTGTTAGCTCAAAGCTGTGAAGTAGAACATGGTATTATATCCACATAAACGTGTGTGAAGCACAGAAAGCTTCAGTACTGATGAATAAAAGTCTTCTCACACTTGTACAAAGATAAAAAGTCACCGCAGGGTTAACAGCAGCGCCGTGAAGAGGCTAACTAGCTAGCAGGTTAGCGCTTCCTCCCCGGCATCTCTTCCCATGTGAACTCGTTTTGAGAGTCACTGATTTGATGGGGATACACTATCTGGCACAACACCAAGTGACTTAGACCTAGCGCCCACTAAACGCGAATAAAAGTTAGTTTAACCCACAAACTCACCGGTATGTCTCTTGGGATGGTACTTTTATTTTTAGGAGGTAGCGCGCAGGTCTTGGTCTGAGCAGTACTTCCACCAGCCTTGGCAGCTCTGTCTGTCCCCAGCAGGAACAGACAACAACACTCTCCGCACGTACCCCTCCCTCTGCCTGCCACCACACAAACCATCAAAAAAAGTTGCGCACCAAGCCCCGCCTACCCGCAGTTTTCATTGGTCAATATTAGGGACGAAGCGAAATGAACCAATTAACAGCTGTTGTTATCTTCCTTGACCAATAGGAAATTTCTGCCTCTACTACTCTACTGTGAAGTGTGAAGATTTTGCCTTCGAGTTCAATCTGTAGGTAAAATTTACGAGCAAATACTTTTTTATCTGTTGTTTTATTACACAATTTCAACTTAACAAATTTAATTCTTTATATAAGGATATATAATGTATATACATATATTTTTACCATGTTGCTGTGGTACTGAGAGTATGAAAATTGTGGATTAATATATATGGAATATGGATTAATGCTAGTTACATTTGCACATTATCTTGCCCACGTCTGTGTTTAATTCATAAAGCAATATCATATAGATGTAGTCAATGAGCAGTCTGTTGATTAATTGACATCAAATTAATCAGCAACTATTTTGACTCTTGACTTTACCTGTATTTTTTGTTATTCATTGTCATGCATCAATAAAAAAATAACTTATTGCAGCATTAACTAAGTGTGTGAATGTGTTATAAATTCAGCACCAATGTTGATGGATGATGTCAAAGGTATGTTCAAACATTACATCTCATGGATGCTATTCCTGCGTGTGTTGCAGTATCAGTTCTTGGGCGTGTGACTGTAAGGAAAGCTGGATGTTCTTTGTCATCCAGCAGTGTAGGTACACACAGGGTAAATTCTGTACGCCTGTGTAAAGTATAACAGTCAGTTAGGTTAGAGTAATGGGGGGGGTCAGAATACACCCACGTATCTACTAACACAACCGCTGATTGTGATGGAGTTAAGTTTCCTTACAGTAACTATAAGCATGTGTTTGTTACTCTGTCCAGCAATCATACTACATGTTGTAATTATCCACTGATGTGTTGCAGCATATGATGTGAGTTGTGTCATTATCAAACATGAGGCAATGCTGAACACTGGACAAAGTTAACACTGATATCATCACTGAAATCTCACAGCATGGGAAATTCTCAAGACAGAAAACTTTTTCTTTCCACAGCACAAACTGTAACATCTCCCCAGACTAACGGACTTTACTTAAACTCAAAAGGAACCTAAATACATATACTTCACTGAACATGTTAGTTGCTCTGTTTTTTCTTTGACATTTAATTACATTGCCACTGCCTTTAAGAAAAAGAACATGGTAATTAAGGAGGTAGGTACAGTAAACAACCACCCTCCCTGCTCAAGTGTTCCTGTGCAGCACACAATCCTCTGCAGCTGCAGGGCCAACTCCTGACCTGTCTGAAAGGGGTAAAATCCTAACTTCCCCTCTGTTCCTCACAGAATATGTGTAAAAAGGTGCACACACAGTATTGTTGAATTGTTTAAACTTGTCCAAAAGTGACCTCTGGTGGTGTTTGTTTGCAGTGTAAAGCTACCGAAACAGTTGACGTTAAAGGAACCCTTATGATGAAAACTGTTCCCCAGAAAGATCACAGTCACGGTATGAAACCTGCACCCTGTGTTTAGACTGCAGAAAGTCTTAAAAGAATGTTATGCATCTCTCTGTTCCTTGCTGAGCCACACACACTGCAGAGAGCTCTATGTCCTCTGTCTATAGGCTGTCAACTGTTGAATAAAGGTGAAAGGATGAAAAAATCAAGAGTTATGTCACCATTCACATGGGCACATATAGGTACAAGACAATACTATTTGCAACTATAGTTATACTAATTTCTGAGTTGTATGTTCTTCTCTGTGTCTGAAATCATGTGTTTTTCTGCACATATATTAAGCTGAAACTCTTGAATAAAGTGAGTGCATGTCTAAACCTGATTCCAATCAAAGCTGTTATATTTAAGGTCAGATGCTCATGCAAATGTCACGGTGATATCTTGGTTTTGAGTTTAACTTGCAAATATCAACGGTTCTCTTCCTGCAGTCACACACATACCAGGCAGAATTAACATGAAAAGCCTCTGGGAGGCAGTAGCACATCACAGTGCTGACTCAGCCTGGTTCAGCTGCTTGTGTTTAAATTGAATAGGAGGCTATAATGTGTCTAATCTTTAACATAGCGAATAATGCAGAACAGTTATTTATGGAGCGTAGTGAGCTGTATAGAGAGTCATTTAGAGATGTGCATTTATTAAAATAGTTAACAGTTTATTTTATCTACAAATGTTGTATTAAAATGCTTTATCATCCATGTTGTGCAGCTCTTATACCTTATGCTTGATGATTTATGAACCTAACACAGCAAATGTGGAGGCGGAGCTTACTGGAAGGAACCGACTGTGTTATAGGATTGCAAGTGCTTTATGATTTTAGATGTAGACTAATGTGAAAATACTGAATCCATCATTCACATAAGCTATAGATGGACATTGTTGCTGTGATGTTTCAGATGTATAGTGAATGTTACTCGGTATGTTCTCTTGATGACATGAAAGTCCATAATCCCCTAATGGTGAGAAGTGGGTGTATAACTATATGGGTGACATTGATTTTTCTGTATTATACCTTAAGGCATATTAAAAGGAAAATCTACAAGCCAAGTCTTATTGCAGCCAATGGTGGCCAGTAGTGGCCCTGAGCAAGGACATCCAAACCTTGTTTATTGCCTGCTAATCTACTCCCAGGACAGGGACTGAGCTCAATATGGTGATATAATTCAACTGCCTGTTATTTCTGAGAGGTGAGTTCAAATGCATTCCCAGGGCACAAAATAATATACATACTGATATCACCACTCAGGCTGGGGATGGAAACAAATACAAAAACAGAAGCCATGTTTGTGATCTCTTCTGTGTTCGACCTTGGCACTGGACAGGGCAGAACAACAGTTTCCACTCTTTGATGTCCCAGTGTCCATACTTGGCAGCGTGCCGGGGCAGTCTTGCTAACGGCTGCATTGGCTTGTTTGGATTACTCTGGCTGTTCTGCAATATGCAACAAACAGTGTATTAAAAAGGACAAATATTTTTCATGCTATCATCAAGCTCAAAATACTCCACACCTTGTGATTAGTTTCATTCCTAGTCATTTCCCTTTTGACTTGTTTTCAGATCCTTTCAAGTGCTCTGACTGAAAGGAAGGGAAATGTTAAGTGATATGTCAACATTTCCATTTTTGTGGGTCAGAATCTGAATTCTGCCAGAATGGGTCTAAGTATGAGCATTGACTCTAAATGTCACCACTAATGTTTGATGAAAAGCTTTCTTGTTGCGCGATGCACCAGGTGCACTAAAGGTGTCATTCCTCTCAGCTGTAGCTCGGACACTGCAAAGCAGCCAGAAGTCAGTTGTGGAAAAACCAGGATCTCCGTGGGAGAGGTGGGCTCGGTTTTTGTAGTTTCATATGTGATTACATCAGCTAAAACAACAAATGAAACCTCACTGAGCCTCAGCTCAGAGGAAGCTCCTGGACTTGCCAGAGGCATCCGCATTTGGTCCAGGTCGATGGTGGCTGTCTGTTTGAGACTTTGAGTCCACTCAGTGTGTCCTTGTTTGCAGGCCGTCATAGAATAAAAAAAAACAAAACAACAACCTTAATACGACTTCACTGTGTCACGTCAAGCTCGCAGCTGTTTGAGGGGTCCCGAAATGAAATGCTGCTTCAGCTTAAACTGCCCTAAAAGCAGGCAGTGTCTGAGTGCTCAGCTGCTCTGCAACACCCATGTGCCTCGTAGTGTTGTCGCAGTAATTGGCTTCTGTTCTGTGAACGTGCCGTGCAGTCACACAGACACACACACACACCTTTTGACAGTAAACAGCCTTCCTCAGATCTGCCAGGCTCTCCAGACTTTTACAGCACTTGTTGGATCTTTCTGGGCATTTTGATCTCATTAACTTGGTCATAACCTCCTTTGGTTTTTTTTTTTGTTTCTCTCTTTCTGCATCTTTTTTTGCAGCGTGTTAAATCATTATCAAAGCTGCTGCCTCTGATAGCAGTTTGATGCTGCTTGGTGTTATGCTCCTTTTTCTCTCCTCTCTGTTGCACACTGAGGACTGCACCTCAGTAGCGCTGAGTAGCTCTCTGCAAAGGATTCCATCTTTATTGATCGCAGCAGCGTCTCCTTTTGTGCCTCAATCGATGGTCAGAGGTCCACAGTGGACACACTGCTGCAGAGATATTTCAGAAAACAGAATGGTAACAGCAGCAGCAGCCATGGATTTAAAGATTGATAGGAGGAGTGCGAACATAAAGGAGGACATTTTACAGAAATCATTCATAAAGGAAAAACAGAGGAAACTTTTAAACACACAGCTGCCAGGACTCTGGCAGCACAATAATTATGTGATGACAAATTGCAATAATGTATTTTGTCTCAAGCCACAAAGAGAATTAAAAATTCAATGACAGACTTAGCTCAACTTGAATACTTTAGGTCTGTCTGGATCCTATAAGTTTTAGGTAAAAACTCTAGTTCAAAAATGCTGATTGTTGTTTTTACCAGAGGGGCTTTGTGGCCTATTTTTCCCCATCATTTTCCCATTTTCAGCTGAGACTGGGAACGTCAAATCGACATCAATGCACTTATACAACTGAAGAAATAAGTTAACATGAAGAAGTACAGATAAGAAGCAACTGGGAATAAAACAGAAAGTTTGAGAATGGTGAGAAAAATCCTTCATAGATCAATTTTCAATTCAGTTTATTTATATAGCACTAAATCACATTAAAAGTCAGTTTAAGACACTTTACATAGGGAGGTTATTACTATTTTAGGTTTTATGTCACAAAGTTTTGAAGATTCTCAAAACTTTACACTTGCATCACGTTTCCAGTCACTGCAGTGGAACATATGTGATGACCTCTGACACTAATTACAGTAACTTAACACCTATTGTCACATTTGTCCAACAGATATGAAGCAACGTCAGCATTAAACTGAAATTTCTGTTTCTGACCGTGACTGCTCTTGTTACTCAGTTATAGTCTCTGCCCGCTCCTGAGGGAAATATCCTGACATCTAGTTGCTAACATTGTCTGTCTGCTGTCTGGTGCTGGTGTTAAATGGATTTATCAAGGAGTTTGTCCAAAAAACACTTGATGCTGAGGCAAAAAAAAAAATGACAGTGAGAATAATCCAAAACACTAAATCTGTGGCCTTAGAGGCAAAATAATTACCTGAAGGACACTAAAATATCTGTAGAACTGAGGACTTCTGCAGCATTTGTGTTAATTCTCTTTACTTTTGTTATTATACCCAACACCCTTCACATAAGTAGTCACTTCATACAGTGTGTACATGTAACATGTAATGATTAAAGCAGCTTTAAAGCTGCAGCAATAATTGTTAACAGTGTTAACAATGTATCAGGTGACTATGTGAAGCTGTCTAAACAGAAAGGTATCATCCAAATCTGTTCCTTATATCTTTACTGAGCATTACAGTCTCTTTTATCTCATGTTTTCTTTATTCCTGCTTGCAAGTACCCTTGATCTCTGTAAAGTCCCTTCATCTCACTTTCTGCCTCAAGAGGGTGCTGTTTTCAGCTGAATATAAGTTATAGCCAAATCAATAAATTAGCCAATTAATGAATACAAACAATATATTGTTTTTAGTCAGGATTATGACTCAATATGAACACTAATGCTGCTCTGTTTTGGAACAACTTTATGAAGTTACAATATTCCAGTGTTGTGTTCAGAGAGGCAGATTTGGTCCCAATGAGTAAAGTTAGAATGGGGATTTACTTATAATTGTTTTCAAGATGGTTGTATTACTCAATGAACAGAAGGAAATTGCATCACACATGGCATAGCTTGATGAATTTATTTTTGTTTGCAAAATGTTAGAAACAATTTCAGAACCTGTTTCGAAAACTGATTCAACATTGGAAACAGTCCCAGCAAAGTCCAACCTCCCAACCAAAATACAGAGTGTGTTGTTGTGGGCAGTGGTGTTGGTGTTTTCCAACCCCCTGTTTGCTGGCAATGACTGAGCGGCCGTTTGACACCATGTTCTTATGCAATCAGCTGAGGCATCAGAGCGTGACTATCAAGGAGGTGCGCAGAACTGCTGGGTGCCAGCAAGAGCGAGAGACTGAGCTCTGTCTATGATGCTAGGATGGAGCCTGAGAGATAATGAGGGAAGGGTCAGTAGATAGAAACTCCTGTCAATGCCATGTGAGGGGAGAGGAAAAGACTGAATAAGAGAAGGAGACAAGAAAACAACAACAAGAATGACACTAAGAGTGAGGTGAGGAACAGGGATATGAGAATCAAACAAAAGGAATAAATGACACAGAGGGATGAGCGAATGAATTGGTCAAAATAGGCACATACTGTATGTCCAGACTCCCAGTCTCTCTACTAAACTTTATTTAAGTACAGCAAGGCCTAAAAACTATTTAAAATTCAACATTTCATAACATCAATAATGCTCCAGAAACAATAAATCCTTCATTTCCCATAATGCAGCTCAGTTAGATTAGTCTCCAACTCATGTTTCAACTGCTTTCAGCTCTCATTCTTGAGGAGATAGTCTTGCTTGCTTTCAGGGGATAAATGTCAACTGGCATTTCAACTACTCGCATCTGAGCCTATTCTTCAAACGACACTTCAACTGCTTTTAGTGCTCTCATTTTACCTGGCACTTAAATCCTTTAAGTTCACAGGATGTGTAAGGACTTGTACACTTGTAAAAAAAGCTTTACATTACAAGTATTATTCTTCAGTTTAGACACTTGAACTGGTACTTTTACTTGTACTGACACCTGCCACTTCAATTAAGCACTTACTACACTTGAACTGACACTTCAACTTCATTCAGTACTTACATTTAACCTAAAACTATACCTTGTTCAGCTCTTTAGGTCCTGTCATTTCATCTTCTTTGAGCAATTGTATTTTAACTCCCACACAAAAGTCCAATTTTCAACAGCAAGTGAGCACATGTCTTCCTTTTATTCGACACCCTGTAGAAACCTTGTGCAACCAATGAATGATGACCAAAAAAAAAGTGAAAGTAGTTCCAAAAGATTCATCAGTTCAATAAAAAATCCTGCCAGGCTTTTATAAGTGTCATTAAAATGAGCTAGCGCCTTGTTTTGAACCACTTTTCACTGGATAGTGAACCATGGCTCTTTACTCACTCAACTGCTGCTTGTGCCTGAAGGATAACAATGAAATTGTCTGGTTACAGAAGCCCTTGGTGTCTGATGTATGGAGGTTTAACACTATATTAGCAGACACAGGTGTGAGCCTAGAAGTTTCAGTACTTTAAGCAGCCCTTTCAAACAAAGCACAACAGAAACACTGTATGTAGGGTCCTTTTCATACATTTGCCAGCAGTCGTACCTTAATTCTAAACTAGCGTAGCTAGACTTATCATATCAGCCTTCTTCTTCTTTATGTCATCCATCACGGGTAGCTCGACTGTGCGCTCCTGTTTTATCATCTTGGTCGTGCTGCTGCTCGATTTACCAGCTTGCAATGATGCTTTGAATCTATATACTGTACAGTGTCCAGTTTGCATTGAGAACATAAAGAGGAAAATGGAAAAATGAAGTAAATGAGGTGAGAAATCTTAAACAGAGAGGCAGATGGAGGTGGAGTGTGTGTGTGATATCACCTTGATATCAACCATCAAAAATCAAGATCTTACATTTAAATAAGAATTCCTGAAGCTACTTCAGTACAATGCTTTGGGTCAAGGTTGAAAAGTGCATTTACACATTCATTCTCCCTATAATTACCTTCCTGTCACTGTTGCTAGGTACCCCTCACCATTCATAGTATGATGCACCAACATGTTTCACTTTGGATGCTATTAGCCAGATGATGCCCTGTGCTTGGTGTTCACCAGATATAGTCACTGGAGTTCAGTCCAAAGTGTTTTATTTTGTGTCATCAGACCACGGAATCTTTAACCTCGTGCACAGACAGTGTGAACTGTGGTGTGTGTGTTATAAACTCAAGGAAAAAAAATGTAAGCAAACGAGTTGCATCAACATTTGCTGATGCCTATTGTTGGGTCAAAAGATGACACGAACTCCTGCAGGTATCTGCATCCGGAAACAGATCCAGATTTGTCCCAGGGTGTGGTGCTCACAGATGCTTTTCTTCACCGTAATCTCTGACTGTAGCCTCAGAAGCAGTAAGCAGCTTCCTCCTTCGCAGGAGTTTGCAGTCTCTTGTCCATTTGACTCTTTCATGGCTCTGAAATTAATTCAGCGGTGTCAGCCCCTCGGGAGCGTGGCCGCTCTCTTAGTGCGTTTGAACTCAAGCGTGAAACTACAAAAAAAAAAAGAAAAAAAAGCAGCAGTTGAAAAAAAATGGATTTCCTTTGTGCGAGTATGCAGATGCTGCGTAGCGGTGACCTCAACGCTTTATGAGTTTTTCTATCTGAGCGTGTCTACGCTGATGATTTGCTGGTCGGAGAGGAAAACTTGTCTGATCTTTTGACAGCAGCTGTTACATTATTTCAAGGCAAATGACATTCAGAGAGCATCACTTCTGTAATGCAGGGGGGAGATTCTTCTCAGTTCCTCTAGGAAGATGTTCCGCTCATTAGTTTAAAAAAAAAAAAAAAAGCAGCATGAGAGGAAGAGAAGGAGAGGAGAAGAAGAGAACTTCCTTTAGTAAATAATAGATATTTTTTGAAATATACATGAAAGTCTCCACTCTGCTCTTGAATTATGTAATCCAGGGCTCTGTGAATCCAACTCCCAATCCCAGTCAGAATGGGAGGTACGTAACGCTCGAGACGGAAGTCAAAGACTTTGGGGCATCATTATTATTCTACTTAAAACGAACGGCATCCCCAGTTCTAAACCACCCCAGCTGTTAACATATTATATAAAAACAGATAATTGCAAATCTCCGCCTCTGTTCTCTCTGTGTTTTTCTCTTCTGCACACCCCCACGCGCGCTCACGCACACAGACTGTTTAGCAAAATGAGACAGACACTGCTGATTGCCTTGAGTACTGCTTGACTGGGACTGACGTGCAATCAGTGGTGGGGAGCACAGCGTTCTGTTTGCTTCTTTGTGGCAGTTCGCTGCCTGCGCTGATGTGGATGCAGAAGAGCCTGGGCACATTTGCATCAAGACAAATGTACAATTAAGCTTATGTTTTGATTTGTGTGTTGTTGAGTGCTGCTTGTGTTTTAACATCTCAACGCCCATAATTCAGTCCTTGTTTGTTTTTTTTTTGTCTGGGGCCTGACTTAATGTAAAAAAAAAAAATGTAAAGAGCAATTACCACACACAGCAGCTTGCAGGATTGTTTGGGATAATTGATGATGGAGCTAAAAGTCTAAAGTAATGATTAGAATTGTTGCTCTCGGTCATTAGGACAAATGAACCTCTTTCTTTTGAGTAACTCAGAGGTAGTTTGAGTTGCTGTAATGGAACCAGCAGATGCAGGAACACCACACATTTTATCCCCTGCTCTGTTAACCAGAGTCGTCGCTGTGACAGCCAGTGATTCACCCATCTGACGCTAAGTGAGGATGACCACTTTTTAAAGCTAAAACGCTAGAATGGCGAGGCTGTTTAAATCATGTGCTTCCATTTGAGCTGCGCTTCATCGAATTATCCGGGCATGGAGCTCCGGGCCGACAAAGAAAATGAATTGGAACGTTTTTACTTCGCCTCATTTTGTCCATTGTGTCTAACGTGACAGTCTCATGTGCTGTCACAGAGGAATTCCTGCAGATGAATCACCTTATTCCAAGGGCAGACACATGATTGGCACAGTGTTAGACACCACACCTGGTTGGTTCGTGCAGTCCCACCCCCTGTTTCTATCTTCAAGGGAAAGGTGACAAAGCAATGTGATGAGATATCACTTTACAATATGACAATAAATGCGCAAGCAACCAAAATGACTACTATATATTATATTACTTTACATGTAAACCAGCCTATATACTTTTCTTTGTTAACTGAATAATGACTAATTTCTTTAATGAGATATGTTGTTGCCACTTTTAGCCCTGTTCATACAGTGTTATGTTAAACTGGATAATTTTATAAATGATCAGAAAGATTAACTTCAGCCTTTCAAGGTGCCGGGTAATTCTACTGCTGAACCACACTCTTTTTTTCCACTGAGTGGTCAAATCAATTGAAGATAAGGTTCTCAATCTCACACTATTTATTGTGTCGTTTGCAGGCACTGAACATTTTTAATTAGTAAATATGTGAACTCTGAGCAGTCTTCACTTTCCACTCCTAGTTTGATGAAGGTCAGGGCCTTGCCAGACTTTGTGGGGAGCCTTTTCTTAAAGCGGTCATATTGTACATTTAGTGGTTTGATGTGAAGCTGGGTGCTGCAGTCAGAGGCCCAAAGCTTGGGGTGAACACATTTTTGCATATAAATATGCTTTTGAATGGCTGTGAAATAGAAGCATCTTAAATTAAGACCAAAACCCCAACAGAACTCTCTGTCCTCTCTTTGAAACGTGACACAGCAACAACCTTCCTTTTCACGCTTCTTCATAAGATACTTCGGTGCCTGATGTAAATTTTCGCTGGGAAATGTGTCCACGTGGAAATGTCTCTGCTCTTGTTCTCAAGGTTACATCTAAAATACAAGCTGTTGCTGGGCACAGCGGTTTCAAAGCATGAATAATGATGAGTGTGAAATCTTGCAGGAAATAAAAGAAAAGCAATGTGATTGATTTTTTTTTGTGGTAGAAATCAAAATAATAGGCTCTGAAATGTCTCCCCAGTGAGACTCCCCTGAGTACATAATACCTTTACATTTCCTCCATGAGCCTGGCGCCACACGGGTGCAGTTTCAACAGGCATCTTTCAACAAACGCTTCTATATGAGAGGGAAGGTTTTCAGTCATTTAGATTGGAGGACTTGTTGTGTTATTACCTCAGTGTTTGGCAGTGAGTCATTTGTCTGGATCAAGCTGTACCGCAGGTTAGAGATTAGCTTCTTGTGTTTCCTCTGTGAATGTTTTGTTGGGAAACTCAAGATGAATGAAGTGACAAAAATATGACACAGCCTCATCTGTCGCTGGTTTGATTCCCTTTGATTGTCGCGGACAGAATCCCACAGCATCTGAAGTTTCAGTGTGTTGCATAGTCTCGCCAACAAAAAGCGTTGCGACAGAGGCGACAGCTGCTCAGAGCCACGTTCATGCCTTGTGAATTTTTAGTTAGGTTGTAAAAAGATATTAGATAACAACCTGGTATATAACTTTCAGTTTTCCTCATGCTTTGTAACCTTGTTAAATTCATCCTTTACTTATAAATGCTTATTAATGTGCTGAGGTCACTGTAAGAAAAGAAATTAGAGATGAAACATTTACAAGACAAGAGAACTTTTGTGTTACAGTGTGGAGGGAGGGATACTGCAGAATACACCATCAAACTTATGTTGCTTAGAGCACGAGCTGCATAATCACTGGAAACATTTTTTCTAATGCTTCACCCTGTTAGGTTAAAGATTTTGACAGCACCGGTCATAACAGTCCCTCAGCTAAACATGACAGACGTGTATCCATCCTGTGTGGTTTTTATACCAAGAACAGATGAAGAAATATCTGCAGCAGTCCAAACTGCATGCACCCATGACTGATTATTGTTCGAGGCTCTCCGAGCATGAATAACTGCTGGCTATCAAATGTCAACATCCATCTCCTTCTGCACATAAAACCTTGTGTTGCTGTGAGTTACATTCTCAGCCCTCCTGCACTGCAGCTCTCATGAAGGAATATTAATCCTGGTGTTTAAACCTTATTTCACACGGTTAAATAAAGTGAATAAAGCTAATCGTTATTTCGTGACTCGAGTCCCAGTCTGCCGTTTCCACCCCGCCCTCACACACTCTGCCAGATACTGTGTCTTCCATTTTTAGCAGCAGTCAATCCCGTTATCAAGACAAAGCAGAGAGCCTTTGCTGCACCACCTTACTGCCAGACATCTGCAGCTACCTGCCTCCAACACCCCCCCCCACCCCCCACCCTTCAGCAGGGAAAGCCCAGGAAGGAGAATCCCTTTGAATAAACTGTGGAGCTGTAACCCGCTCGGCTGGGCAGAATGACAAGCTGACTGCAGAGGTGAAAACAAGGAGTGATGGAGAGAGAGAGAAGATGAGAGGTGCTTCTTCTTTTTCGTCCCTTGATCTTTGTCTCTCAGCGTTACAGCATCCCTCTCTCTATCTATCTCTCTCGCTCACTTGCTGTCTGTCTATCGCTCCCGCTCTCTGATTGGTATGCAGAGCCAGGCCTGCTCTGTTCTGCAGTGTGGGTTTTGAGAACACTGCTGCATGTCAGGGAGAGACGGGAATCGCACTGCAGTGGCAGTGGGGGTAAGCACGCACATGCACACACCGTTACCCTACGCACACACATCCATAAAACCCCTCCCCTGCTGCACCAGGAAACCCGTCTCAGACTGACTGTGTCAGGTTTCTAAATGAAAGGTTTTCACATACAGAACAGAGCTCTTGCATGTGTCGGTTAGATGTAGTTTCTCCTCTATACACATGAATAAAGGTTTAATCGTGGCTGTGAGCAGCCCCTCTGCAGCAGATGAAGGCATTCGATGCTCGTGGAAGTTCTCAGTCTTAAATCACTAGTCTGTGACTAGACGGTTATGAAACAGGAATTAATTACATAATGAAAAGAAGCAAAAAAAAAACACCATCAAAGACAAAGCAAACCAGAGTCAATTGAGTTGGATGGCAAACTGAGCGGCTAAGCATCTAAAATGATGGGGCTTTCGTTATTAGAGCCTCCCCTGCTATTATGCTATTTAGGTGTGTTCATTTCAGGGGAGATGATTGGGCTGCTTTGCCTGTGTGGTAATACCTCGCTCTGCAGCAGCAGCAGCAGCAGCAGCAGTAGCAGGGATGTGGGAGTCACAGAGGATCAACAACCTGCTGTATGCTGCACTGGAGAAGAGACTTCAATGGATTTTCTCTCCTGGTGCTGGTTGAACCCAATTACACTTGAAGCAATAAATCCTTAGCAATGCAATTTCCCCTCTAGACAAGATCTGCCAGGCTTCCCCCTCTCACGCTCTCTGCCTCTCTCTCTCTCTCTCTCTCTCTCTCACTCACTGTGAAACACCCGAACACAGTCTCTCTCCACATCTATCTCTCCTCATTCACTCTACTTATTTCTTCCTCTGTGTTCAATCATCCCCTCTTTCTCTTACTCTATATATCTTTCACTTCCTTTGTCTCTCACTCTTTCTCCCATTCTGGCCTATGTGGCTTTTTTTTTTCCATTCCTTGTTCCCTGTAATGCTCCCTCGCTCTCTCATTACACTACTCTCCCTGTGACCTTCATCTCACTCCTCCCTTTTCCCCTGCAAGTCTCCCTTCCTCTCTTACAATCGCCCTAGACCAATATCACTTCTTCACAGTCCTCTTGTTTTCTTCTATAATACACTATCACCTCATTGTACATCCACATCACCTTCCCACGTCTCTCACCCTCCCTCTCGGTCCTCAGCTTGTGCTTTCGCAGTTGGTCAGATCATTGTACATGCTACAAAATACAGGATGAAAACAAGGAAAAAAAGCAACAATCTAAGTGATCCCATTTTATCACCTGTTTTTCTATTATATTTTTAATTTGATACTGAGTATAAGACAGTCTTTAACAGAATTATTAGACAGTGTGAGATTGTCTTTTAATTTCAAGCTGCAAGGCACTTAATTAAGGTTTGCCAAGTCAATTCAAAGAAAGAACATTTAATCTTTTCTAAATGAAGAGTAGTCATTAAGTCAACCAGCCAAGGTTTAGTGGTTGGTAATGTAGTTTTCTTCCAGTGGGTCAGTGTTAGTTTATTCTCTACAATGGGTCGATAGAAATGGATGAGTTCTGTCAGCTATAATATTCCCCGTTCATTTAGATAACTAAGTACTAAGGTTAGCAAGCAAAGAATCTGATTTTAAAATATCAGACGACAGGGGTTAAATCGTCTACGGCGTATGAAGACGAGAGGACGGACAGAGGTCATACAGAGGAGTGTGAAGTGGAGCGAAGTGGAGAAATGTAATACTGACATTTAAAAAGCTTAAACTTCAATGTGGGTCCAAATTCATTATGAAACCTGTGCTAGAAGAAAGTCATTATTATACACTCGTACAATCTGCAGCTGATTTTGTATCAGTCTGTTGGATGTTTTGAATAAGGTGTGATTGTTATAAGTTTCGTAGTAGTTTAATTTTCATTAGCTACAAAGCGTTTGCAGGGTAGTTGCACAGCTGGAGAAAGGTTTGTAGTATAGCACTGCCAAATACAGTGAATTGTTACATGAAACAGCATCATTAATGCACATAGGCATAATAATAACTCAGCTGGCTCATTTAAAATACTAAATTTACAGAGGTTTACGTGTTTATGAGAATTCCCCTGGTGTGTTTTCGGCTTTGTGACTTCTCCGAGGCAGCTCGTGCATATGATCACAGCATGGAGAAGCGCAGAGGTTGTCAGTATCCTGCAGGGCATATCTGTCCAACAAAGTTAGCAGTGTTGTTTTTGTATCATTGTGACATGACACTGAAGCCGTAGGTGTTGTTACTTCAAAGAGTATACAGTAGTTCTTTTGTTCTGTGGCTGCTGGTGCCTTGGGGCAAAAGCCCTGATTTATCTATCTACTGATTATTCCCTTTGAATGCAAACAGATACCTGCTTTTTTTTGTGTGTTACTGTGGGAAATTAAATTGAGAGAGCAGTTCCCCTCATGAAAGGAAGCTATTATGAGTCTGGTTGTTGAGATCAATCTATATTTTAATGTTCAAGCAATGAAATCTTATCTTTTCCAATTAACTGCACTGATCAAAATCTAACCTTAATTCAACTTCAAATAACTGCGGTAACGATTCACACTGAACTAATATAATTCCTTTTCTCTGAGTGAAGTCACATTTTTTTTAAGTTGAACCCAATCATTTTAAAAGAGTGAGCGAAACCCAGCAACCTTTTCTTAAGTAAATATATTTGTAAGGTGTTAATAACTACAATATCTACAGTTTTCATCCTATTTAAATGGTTTTTTTTGGGCTCATTTGACTTGTTCCTTGGTACAGGTCAGAGCACTGAAGCACTGTCTGCACAGTTTTACTGAAGTTTCACTGCAGATGCAACTTGATGCAACCGATTGATTATCTTGATGAGACCAAGATGTTATTCATTTTGTTTATGAGTATATTGGTTGGTTCTCATAATTATGTTTTAACTTCTTTAATGCATATATGTAAAAAAAAAAGTTAAAATAGATACAGTGGCTTTAGATAATACATCTAATAATATAAACAGTTCTCTAACATGGTGGGAGTGATTCATGCTTTAGTGGCAATACTACAGTCATACTGTACAATATGACTGAATCATACTGTAAGCAGTGTTAAGCCATGACTACATAATCAGGTCAGAACCTGAGCCCCGCAGCAGCACGAACAACTCATGACTTACAGTAGAAAGGTTACAGTTGTGGCTTTGAACACATACTGTACCATGACTGATACTATCATTTACTAATAACCCAACATAGTTTACTGTGATATACTGTACAGTAGTGTAGCTGTGTAGAAATAGCGACTGCATTTACATGTTTGAGAAAACTATCAAACAGGAAAGCTGTATAGGGTTAAAAGTCCTCAAACATATTTTCTCAGAGTTTTCGCAGTGTCATGAATGCAACATTTGTTTCGCAGAGATTACAAGAGATAGTAATTACACATGAGTTAGACTTGGCTGCGAAGTGGCTTGCATGCGCTGCCAACACTGTCAATCAGCTTTAATCAAAGTGTCCCACACAGTCTTCATAAAGCACATTAACTGAGTTAAAGCTGCAGTTACAACTGTTTATGGCCACATTAGCAGCAGAAAATGACCCCAAAGCTGCAAAACACAAAACTAATGTGTCACCTTTTGAGTTGATTTTGAAAAAACTAGAAATAAACCTGTGTCTATGTAAACATCCAACAAACTCAGAGCAACATTAGTATTAATATGAAGTCACGTCTCTGGCAAATGTCCAACAGTCTCTTTTCTTCCTTGCTTCCACCAGCTCCTGAGAGACATATTTGAAAACAGCCACCTGCTGCTGCTGGAAATGAGGCTGCTGGAAATGGTGAGGGGAAATCAAAACAGCACAAATGTAAAGCTCCTTGTAGCTGAGGGGAAAGGTGTAGAGACACCGGCTGATATTACCCTTTACTTCATGATAACTTTCCAATTTCACATGGTTGTGTAATCTGTTGTTAAAAAGGTCAGCAAGCATATCACTGCAGCAAGTGTATTCTTTTCTCCCCAGAGGTGATTTTACTAAAGGTAAAACCCTGCTGCAGCCTTTCTTCTTTTTCCTGTGCTCTGCTGTGTGCAGGTCTTTCTGAGCCCATGAACCGCTGTTGTCATGCAAGACCTACACAAAGTGTCTAGAATTCAGTAGAGCACAGTGTTTGTAGTGTTGTCTTTGTTCAGTGAAAAAAGAATCAATTTGACCCAAAACTCTGAAAAACTCAGATTTTATTTTTTTCTAAACTGGTCAAACCAGCCTGCAGTTTTTAAGATTCCAAAACCTTTATTAAGCCTCCGTTGGATGTTTCTTTACATTGTCAACCATCTTACAGCACAATCTTTTGGCCAGCAGTGTATGAAAGTACGCGTGTAACAGTTTCTGGACTCAAACATCGTTTCAACAATCTTTCTCATTCGAACCTCACAGCAGAGCGACATACGGAAACCACTCTCCACTATCAGCCACGAACTGCTTAAGATACAGCTCTGAAAAATTAATAATTGAATACGGCCTCTTTTGAATGCCTATTTTTATCAGCTGGGCTCAATAATTCACAGTGCTCTCCTCCTGTTCTCATCTGCAGCAGTGTGTGTGTGTGTGTGTGTATGGATAATACTGAACATGTATGTTTGTCTTTGTGTTCTACCTGTTTATGTGACAGTGTGTATTTCTGGGCATCAGCACAGAGACAGAGAGGCAGATAGAGAGAAAAGGCAACAGCTGTGAAGAGGCACTTTTGTCTGCGTCTGCCCCCACACTGGGCTATCAAAGACGCCCAGCCGGGGAAATAATTTCAAGTTGTGCGTGGTCCTGACGAGCTTGTCATCACTCTGCGGGGAGAGAAACTTGCTTTCTTCTGCGGCATCTGTAACATTCAGAATGTTTCCAACAACAACTGAGACGAGAGGGAAAACATAAAGGGAAACTGATGAATTTTACCACAGCTTGTTTCACATGATGTCCCCCCGCCCCCCCCCCCCCTTTGAGTCTTAAAGCTCTTCATGAAAAGGTCTGTTTTTGAATAATAAAACCCTAATCAAGCTCAGACGCAACCAGACGCCCAACACTTGACCTACAATCAAACAGCCAAGCGAGCAATCAAAGCTCTCATCTCATCTTTTTTTTTTTTTTTTTCGATGACTAAAAAAAAAATTTCAATCAGGACATGTTTGGCTACGAAGTTTAATCTGACGGTGCTTACCTCACAGCGTCTTCAGCACAGCGGCTTTGAACTGATTTAATCAGCTGCATTTATGACCCTGAGAGGGTTGAAGAGAAACTATACAAGGACGTTAGACATCTGAAACAGGCCTCTGGACTTTGTCATGTGCCAAAGTCACACTCCATGATGTGAGAGGTAGTAACGCCAAAAGTCTTCTAAATATTTGAAGAAAATGAATTGATTAACAGTTAACAGGAAAACACTGAGTATTAATCATTTGTGTTCTTAGTTATTTTTTTTGCCAGAAAACATTTTACTCAGCTCAAGCTTTCATTCATGTTGTTCTGCAGTTTTATAGACTTTTCATCATTATTTTCTATTGTACAATACACTCACACTATAGAGTTAATGCAAGTTTGTGTTTCACATATTAATTTGCATATACATGTGTGTGTGTGTGTGTGTGTGTGTGTGTGTGTGTACAGTATATATGGACTTGTGTAATTGCATTTAACTGTACAGTGTGTGTATGGGCGTGTGCATGCATGCTTACTGCAGACGCATTCCAGGGACAGATGGCTCAGGTGCCCTCCACACCCATGTTGAAGCACTGCTCATGCCGGCTCATTGCGTCGCTCACCGCGTGTGTGTTCTGTTGTGGGTGTGTTATTCTCTGCGGCGACCGGGATTGGCGCTGCGGCCCCTGATGGTATCAGAGAGAGAAGCGCCAGCAGACAGAGAGCCTGGACTAACACGGGAACACCCCAGACAGCTCACAACAGAGGAAATGGCATTTTGTGTTTTTATGGCATTTTTTTTGTTGTTTTCTGTGAGGTTGCTGCTCAGCTGACTCACTGCTTACTTTACTGTCTAATCAAAGACGCTTTCATCCTCCTGAAGGTGCAGTTTAATACTGTATGATCTGTGGGTGTATTAGAAGAGTACATTCACTTATAATTAATTACTGGAAGCAACTGTGGCATTTAGAGTTTATTTCTGAGGATATTTCACCAACACATTTATTATAACATAGTAGCAGTTTGAGGTAGTGACTATCGACTCTAAACTGGACAGTTATTAGGTTTATTATTAGAGTTTATTTCAGTTCAGTTTGTATTATATTTAACTGTATTGCTGTTTTTTACTTTACCTTCTAAAACAACATTTAAAATTGCACAGTACAGCAGTATAAACAGCACCATTATATTTAAATTTAATTTAAATTTTAGAGACTTAGGTCCTTCTGCAAAATATATGTCTGTGTGAACAGCCTTATATCTCTCCTGATAGTTTTGCTGTGCTTGACAGAGCCCAGTTTGAAACAGAGCAGGCATCTAATGAGATCACCTGTGTGGGAGGGGGCAGGGTGTATAGATGAATAGTCATAAAAAAAAATAAAAGTTGGGGTGTGGGCTGTTGCACAAACCTGAAAAAAAGGGCAGGCAACCCCCACCCTGATGATTTCAGGTGTCAGTCGTCAGCATGTAGTTGGATGATGTAAAATATAGTAATTAAACTAACTATAAATCAATTTCACATTTGTAAATTAAAAATTAAATTTTTACTCTCAACTGTTCCTATTGTTATTGTTGTTCATCTATTTATATCTATATTTCTCTTTTTTTCGGACGGTTTTTAACATTTCGTGCTGCATTCACATTTAAATCTGCTGGTTGTTCAGTGCATGTGATGCTGCTGAACTACTCTGAATGCTGGACACAGACTCCCCCAGCTGGAGTCTGACATACACAACGATGCACATACTGAAATAATCATACATCTAAATGACAAAGCAAGGGGGAGTCTGCATGGAGGTGGAAGGAGTAAAAAAAATGCAGCAAATAAAACACTTGACTATTAAATGATTTCTGTTCCTGCCTGAAGAACCTCAGGGCACCAACCATGCAATCACACACGCACACTGCTGCGGTACACCCCCGCACTTCCATCTTTTTTAATGATACAACATATTGTTTCTGCCTGTGTTTACATATGGACACGTATTTGTTGCTCAATCAGCATTCAGCAGTGCACCAATGTGTAGTTAGTTTTTGGGGAGGGTAGACTGAGATGCAATGGTTCATTTAACAATTCAACACTTCAACTGGGTCATCGCTCTTCCGCCACCCGTCATTCATCACTGCTGTCATCGTTCCTGCAGAGGCTGCTTTAATGTAAAAAAAGATGTATAGAGAACAAACACTGAAAGCTAAATGGAGTGGCTCTACAGTTTAACTCACTGAAATACACCAGTCTATCATTCTCTGAACGAGTCCCTGAATTCCACTGTGGGGATAGGACACCATTCATTTCATATCTTATCAGTGACCCCTTGTGTCTTACGGATGGAGGCAGTTGTCATCCTGGAAAAGACCACTCCCATCAGAATAGAAATGTTTTGTCACAGGAGGTGATCGCTCAGAACAACTTTGTTTTGCATTGCTTGGACCTCACTTAGTGGACAAGTGGACCTGAACCACGCCAGCAAAATGTCCAGAACAGAGCCACTGCACCTCCTCACTGTAGGGGTCAAGCAATCAGAACCGTACTGTTCTCTCGATGTATGCCACACACGCACGTCTCCACTTCACTCGAGGATTCGTGAAGGATGACTCATCTGACCAAATCACTCGCTGTCACAGTCCGATCACGTCCTGCACTGACATTGTTTTTCCTCACATATCGCGCTAACGCACAAGCATCACCGTCATCAACCCGAGCACTGTATTTACTGACGTCTTTCTCTTATATCTAAACACAGATGTCTTTTTAGTCACTATTCCTGTTGGGAAGTCTTTCAGTTTTTTCTATATTCCACTTCAAAGACTCTACGAAGACTAATAATCACATCTGCTTTTGTGTAAATGAGCTTACATTTTATTTTGTGTAGATTTATTTTCTTGCTGCAAAGCTAATTGCTTGCTCTGGGATGCGGAGCAGAAGCTTGAGTCATTTTTCCTTTTGGACAACACCGTGGGAGAGTGTGAGGATAATTTGCAATCATCTCTTTTGTTTTTATACTCCCCTAACGGATAAATCCAAATTTCATTATGGAAATTAAATAAAGTGCAGTGTGTCACTGTCCTCGTCTTTTGTAGCAGGGAGAATGCAGCACAAATTAAAGCTCTGGAAATTATTTTTTTACAGAGCAAGTAGATGATCATCAATTAATGAAACACACTGTGCAAAGGCCTCAGAAATATATATGTGTAACTTGGCTGGTGTTAGTAACTATGACTGTAATCTCTATTTTCTTCTCAGATCTCAAAGCATTAAGGGAAATGAGAATGAGAATGTGTAATAATAATTCTATACCTTCACACACAGGAGACACGCATGCATGTGTTACACACTTTCCAACCTGTTCCAGTGAATTTGAAGCTCTATTTATTTCAGTGCAGTTGGCTGAGAGCCCGGCTCCCAGGGTCACGAGGACCTGCACACAGCCACGCAAACCCCGGGGACGGGAGATGCTAGCTGGGCCACAGAAAGAGACAAGAGCATGTCCGTAAGTCCGTGCCAGCTCCTTACTTAGATCAAACACAAACACAGACGTTAACAAATACAGATGCACATAAAAAAAGAACAAAAAACAACAACAAATGCACTCGTAAACCCATGCACACACCCCAGAAATAAAGAGAAACGTGAGGTGGAATATGTCGTAAACAACATTTACCCACTGTGACTGCAGAGAAGATCAGTGAGTACGTTTTGGAAGAAGCTCAAGTCAAAGTAAAATTAAACCGAAATTTGTTTTGAGTTCAAAAATTTGAACCAACAGCTACATCAAAATAAAATGCACTGTACTATATAGAACCTTGGATATTTATCTAACCATGATAGTAGTAGTAGTTTTTATTTCAAACATATTCACTTTTATTATAATGTCATAACACAATTCATTCTTCTGTTTGAAATAGGAGTAGGCGGAAGTATATTAATATGACCCCACCCCTTTCATATAATATATCACTTACTTAGGAAATACAAGACCGAACCAAACCAACAAACAAACAAACAAACAAAACAGCCCAAAACGAACATGATTTCTTTCAACAAAATTAAAAACAGAATAAGCTAAATGTTTCAAATCCTCTATTATGCTGAAAGAGCAGCAGGTCGACAATAGAGCGTCAGTACAAAAAGAGTTACAGTATTGATTTCTCTGTCTGATCTTTTTACACGTCATGTTTATCCCTGCTCATATGTCTGTTTGCTTAGCAGGCGTTTGGTTTTAAAAAGTATGAGTATATAGGATAAACAAGTATCAAGTGTGTCCACATAGGTAAAAGAAGTCGAAGAAGCCTGAATAAAAGAGAATTGTGTGAGAGGATCTATCAGTGTAGCATCATCACATTAGAACTGTTTCATGTAATGGAAAGTGAAGCGCCTTCACTTCTTAATTTGCTGTCTTTGAGGTTTGTGCGAAGAAAACATTTCATCTGTTAATAGAGGTGGTAAGAAAACATCATCTTGTAAAACAGCGATGGAATTTCTTTCATCTCAACTTCTTAGAACCAATGGGAACCGCTATGTTAATGTGTTATGGATCAGGTGAGTGAGTGACGTTAAGTAATGAGTGAGTTTGGCAAAAAAACATTGATTCCCTGTATAATGGCTCACATGACATTCTTAATGAATCACCGCTCTGCTGCTCTTTGTTTTTCAAAGCAAAACTGTTCAATTCTTCCCGTCAGACTTTTAACGTGAAACATCTCTGCAGGAAGTGGACTGTGTAATTTTACTTTTAAAACAAATAAAAATAAAGGTATTTCTCTATTATATGCTTGTTCTAAATAAATCCAATTATAGCTAAAGAGAGCCGGACGTGAAAGTGAATGAGTTAGTAAGTAAACGGCTGAACAAGTGACTGAACGAGGAAAGAGAGGGAACATAAAGAATAGGAAAGGAAATGAGTGGGCGAGCGAGTGGGAGCCAGCGGCGGAGTAAATCAGTGCAGCAAAGCAGCGAGTGAATCATGGACGACCGACGGGCCACAAAAGTTCTGCTGTTCACCTAACCCTGATCCAACTGCGTAGCCCGGCTGTCAACACGGCCCACATTGTTGAAGCTTCACGGCTTCATGTTTGACTCCTACAGCTTTCCTGCAAGGAGGCAAACACAGACAGAGGTAAATATTTATAATCTTCTATCTGGGTAAAAAAGATGATAAGACGTATGTGTGCATGTGTGTAGGAACACACCTTTGCCCCATCTTGTCAAAGCCAATCTGTCTTGTCCTTATTTCCTTGACTGATGCTGAAAAAAGAGCGAGGAGGAGAGAATGAACGAGACTAGTAAAATGACTGTAAGTGATACGGAGAGACATTTGATGTTGTTTTGAGGCAGAGAGCAGACGTGCCTCTAGTTGACTGCAGACCAAAGAAGAAGAATATTGCACTAAAGCAGCTGCAGCGTCAGTGCAGGGTTACATAAGACTGCACGCCTTTCTGCTGCTCTCCCATTCAGGCCGGAGCATCGGGAAAAAGTGCATTCATGTTTCTGCTGCCGCTGAACAGTGAGACTCTCTTCCACTCTGACAAAGAAAATGTTCAGTGCAGAACTGTCATCTAAGAGTTAAATGGTAAAGTGAAGGAAACTGATTGGGGTCACACTCACCTGTCACCAACTGTTTTCTCTTTTTTTAGCGATGCCTGCCTGGTCATCTGGACTGAAGTGTGATGTAAAGAAAAAGGCCCATCCTAATATACTTTAAAGCTACATCAACAGTTTTTATGACTTTATTTTCTAAACTAATTGGGCATGAAAAGTGATCTGATCTTCACTTAAGTCACCGTGTAGACGTGCTTAAGAGTCTTTAATGAACACACCCATTAAAAAACCCAGAGAACAACTGGATTATTCTCTGGCTGCGGAAATATGCGGGAGGAATTTTGGGCTGTTCTTCCTCTGCTGACATATGCTAAACCAGCAGCACCCAAAATGAGTAAAATATTCTAAATATTCTTGCCAGATGACCCCAGGGGATTCCTCTGACTTGTAAATGAGCTACCTGCACTCAGCAGGCCCAGTGATGCTGGAACTCTGCATTCAACCAGAACACAAGCAGCACACACACAGACACACACACACACACACACACACACACACACACACACACACACACACACACACACACACACACAC
>JAUYWH010000016.1:3742008-3763993 GCA_034779795.1 Ctenopoma multispine
ACACACACACACACACACACACACACACACACACACACACACACACACACACACACACACACACACACAGAGTGGATCATCTCACAGTTTATTTCTGCAGAGAGGAGCCGTATGTGGTTGTGAAATGAAATATTATGTGATATGAGCTTTGTATTGTGTTCAGCACCAGTTGGGATGTTGGCACATGCAGCACAGTCGGGAGCTAAACGCCCCAGGTAACATAAACCCAGGTGTGTTCTGTTGTTTAACACGAAAAGAGATTCACCCCTAAAACCAAACCACGATAACACTGAGACGCCTTTTTTCCAGTTTATTTCATTTGAGTAAAAATATCTTGTAAATATGACAACAATAACACAGTAACGTCCGGTCCAGAGAGGCTAAACTGATTAGCTGAGTGGATTGGCCATTTTCCTTTAATAGCAAGCGTGAGGACATTCATCACAGATCAGTCAGACATATCAATCTCTCCTCTGACACAAACTTTGAATATTAATGAAGCCAATGCTGCCACAACCTTTTCACGCACTTTTCAGCATCACTTCGGGGTTTTTTTCAACGTGAAAATCTGCTGCTGCTATCGTCCTGTCCACCTACACTCACAGCCAACAGATACAGAGCAAAGCACCCTCTGTATGAAGCAGAGCAATTCAAATACTGACTGTGATTTTCTTGCGTCAAATTCAAAGCTGTATAGGTGAAAGGATGTTCTTAAAAGGAGCAGACCGTATGTGGAGGGCTTGTTTAGTTAGCTGGAACATGCTTGTCAGATTTTACCCCACATCAACACAGAGTTATTTTATCCCTCGAGTTCTGTGTAGGCCGCCGTCATGTCCCTCCACTTTGCTGAGACTAGAGTGACAAAGCTTTCCTCGCTGACATTTCACTTTGACGTTCAGCAGCACCAAACAAGCTGCCGACTTTCAAAACATGCTGTTTTTTTGTTGTTTCTTTTTTCTTCCTTTCACTGAGTGTGTGCGTGTGTGTGTGTGTGTGTGTTTGCCCTTCTGCTCCTGTGCTGAAAATAAACCATCACACGGCAAGGCACACTTATGATTTTAATATGAGCAACCAGGGAGGAAGGGGAAAGAAGCGGAGGTGCAGAACGCTCACTGTGTTGCACAATGTTAACACAACAGAGGACATTTCCATTGTGTGTTTTCTTACTTTGTGTTTCTGCTGCTACACCCTGTACTTGTGTGTACAGATGTACATGGACGGAGCGCGCATTTGAACTCATCTGTGTTTGCTGTTGTGTGATGTAATGTAGGGAGGTCATGGACAGGAGCACCACTGGGGTAATGGAGGTCAACCAATCAAACTGTCACACTGATGGGGAAGGGTTGTTTTTGCCTTTACACACATACATGTGATAATTGTGCACATGCATGCACACACACGAAAACACACATGGACAGGCTGCAATGAATGCAAATGCCACATTGGCCAATGAAGAAAACATTTTACTATGTTTATATGTTCATATTAATTATTGTTAGTTACAGTATAGAATAATAACACATTTATTATAGTATTACTACATTACTACAGTATTACTGCAGTTTCTTGGAAAGAACTATGACATTAGGAAATATTGCCTTGAAAGAAAAACTCCCTTTAAATCGTGCTAAATATTCATTCATTATTCTTTTATCATTGAAAACCTCACTCTTGATGTGTGTTGAACTGTTTGCTTGCTTGTAGATAAAAGTTAATTTTTTTGTCTTTCAGTCAAACAACTTGATTAGAATTGCACTGAACACTGTTGCTGTAATTGCAAACTAGCTATGATAAACGTTGGAGTCTCTTTCTGTACACTATACTCACTGAGGCTCTAACAGTTAGGCTGAAATCTCTGAAATAACACTCAACATATGATTCACTAGCAATCACAGCACATTAGAAATTAGTAGAACTCTAAGAATGAACAGAGATTTAAGAGAAGAATGTCAAGGCAATAAGCTGCGACGCTGATAAATGTTTCCATGACACCACGTTTGTCTTCCCTCCTTGCAGGTGAGCTGAGCTCAACAAATCCCGCAAACAGCAAAGCGGATGACGACAGCGACTGTTGTCATGAAGACGTAAGCACAGCTGGCACATTTGAAAAATGACACAGATGTTGTAACAGCATCAATGGGTTTCGTGTCCTGAAATACTGAAAACAAGCTTCACTGTGGCAAACTGAATGATGGGTAAAGTGTCTGGCTGGATAAAAAGCCCCCTTTGCCAGCCTGTGGCCATTACGAAGCCTGCATTTCAGCAGCTACGTGTTGCACTCTCGTTTCTACTTGTGTGTCTGTAATTATAGACTTCAGCAGCAGCGGCAGCGGCGATAGTTCTCCTGGTGGACCAACTCTCATGAGAATCCTCATTCACATTTCCTTGTCACACTAGACTCGTGTGTGATTGCATCTGGTGATGCGGCCGCACACTAGCTGTCAGGATCAATCAGCGTGATGCCTGGCTTTTCTCAACACACTCAGCTGTGTTTTCCCAACACGACATGTATGTTTATTGTATGTTTGGGGTGTGTTTGATGCAGGAAAAGAGAGATAAAGTATGTATGTTATGTGAATTTCCCAGAACTCTGGGCTTCAAAAAGCTAAAGCAGGATGAAAAGCACACTGATGAGTAACTTTACAGTAATTTGCAGGTTGCAGTTGTACTGTTGATGGGCCCATGTATGACAGAAACTTACTACATACAACCAAAAAGATGTAATGTAAAGACTTTCTCTCTATTCTGGATTCTGGATGGAGCAGGAGCATATGGAATATACTATTGGTCACACAATTTCCTGCACATTTGCAAACCTAGTGTGTGTGAGAGCTGTAAAAAGTGTATAAATCACACATAACCTTTCCTAAATCAGTAAGAATGATTAATAGCTGTTTCAGCTGAAGCTGCAGTAATGGACAACAGGGTTGGAGATTGATCTTCTGCAATCCTTTACAACTTGACAGGTCCCCATCGACACAGGAGAGGTTACATGTGCTTTAAAAGCTGGGGGTTGACATGCTTTTCCATGCATAACCAGCTGCTCATGCTATCAGTTATATAACTGAAGCCCATGGGTGTTGGGAGGTGTGGCCAGCCATACACAGACATTAGAGTTACTGGTAAACAAGCATGGACAAAATACACCGGTCACTCGTCTTTTTAGAAACATAGTACTGCTGCATATTAATAGTACTAAGTTGCAAACGTTAATATGAAATAACATTTTAATGGTTGAACTTGAGAAAGTAGATCAGGCTGTTATAAGATGATAGAATTAATTCAATGAAAATAGGTTTGATGTATTGGAGCTTGATGATGCACCACAAAAGGAATTGCCATGATTAGGTGCCATTTGAACAGGTGACGGTCACCAGCAGACACCGTTACAGATCAGTAACTTTCTACATTTTGAGTCACTTGGTACGTGGAGAAATCAGGTGACATGCAAAGTTAATACAGCGATTTTCACCAATATTTAAATGCTATGAAAAAGATCGTTCAAAGTTTGAAAGTCGTCTGGACTTAACTAATAATAGTTTAACCCCAATCATGATGCTTCCTGCACCACACAGGATGAAACAGTCTGATGAAGGGATGAAGAATATGCCGCTCTGACAGTCACTAAATGTGTGAGGGACACTTTACATTGCCTCCCTCTGTGGGGCTGGATGATGGGTCAGAACATGAGAAGGCTACCGATCTTCTGCATCAATGCTCACACATTTTTAGTAGATTTAACTGCGTACTGATAATTGCCAAAATAAAGACAATCACTTTCAGGACAAGCTAAGTAAAGTCTTACAAAATAGAAGACCATCTATGCAAAGATATGTGGTTGCAGATTCTCAGTCATCCCAGTGAAGTTAAATCAGGCACAATTCACACATCCACCAGGTTGGCCACACTTAAAGAATTCACACGTTCAGGAATCCGTGTAGTCACATATGTCAAACAGGAAAATACACTTAGACCATATAAATATGCTTCCAGTCACATTTGCCTGTGTACAGTGGGAGTAAAATGCAAGTCTTCTTTTTGTAAACAGACTGCTTAAGATAGGAACGGATGTGACAACTGGAAAAGCTCACATGTTTTCTGTTTAGACGCGGCTTCAGAACCAGTGCATGTTTCTCTGAGCAAAATGCTGTTGAATTCTTCATGACTTCATTCTGCAGGCCACGCTCTCTCTGGACAAGACACATTTACTGTGAAATAGCTTCCTTTGATTTGACCCCTATAACAACACACACAGCTAAAGTCTACAGTAGCAGACACCTACTAAAAGAGCTCACTGGTGGGAGGCACTTTATAGACGACTGAAGTTAAACAGATGAGTCAGTGAGGAACATGTTCGTAGTGCTGGTTCCCGGTTTGTTTTGAGACCTGTAGCTGCAGCACCCGAGGAGAAATACTGGAAGTGACATTTAACAGGCAAATCCATACAGTGATGACTCAGTTCTGCTGGGCTGTGTGTCATATATATTGTACATCTTCTTTGCTTTAGTGGTATTTTGACCATAAATAATATGTCCCCGTGGCTCTGCTGCAAGAGAGTGAAGTTAACAAGTGCCATGACGTGTAGTGTGTCCCCTGATGCTGTGTTTATTGGGGTATTTTAAAGTTGTCATTCATCTAATGTAGTTAGTCTCATTTACTTTTTTTTATATTGTAATAGCAGCAGGATGTGATATCAAACAATACCTGCGAGGGCGTTCGTTACTGTGATTATGTTTGTAACTGTGAGGCTGTCAGCAGCTCAGTGAAAAGCATTGTGTGTCTGTGTGGCCTCGTACAGTTCAGCCACGTTTCATAACCATGTGAAAACAGCCAGGAGCAGCCGTGCACTGACGCCACCCCTAACTTTCATGCCAGCATCCCTCTCTGTTTGCCTTTACCGCCTTGTTTGCAGCGTCGTTTTCAGAGTGTTTGATGAAGCAATGACAGTGACATCAGGTGATAACGATGCAGCATCCTGTCTCAATATTTAAGATGCATAAAGATACGCTATCAATCAGAGCTCTTTACCCAGGTTGTAAAAAAGTGTTTTGGTCATCATCCTCCACTCTCTCTCAGTGAGTATTATTTCAGATTCGCTCCAGTATGAATCATAGAATTGAACCAACCATTCTTCAGTAGCGTCAGAAATAAACGTCCGGGTTCATGCTCTGTTTCTGGTTGACGTTGCGCAATCGTGATTCACCCTACTGTATCTTCAGTTCACTGAAACATTTGCTATTCTGGGCGCTAACCTTAATAAGTGCAGCTCCTCCAGTTTGATCCAAATGAACCCAAAGAAAATGTGTTGCTCCAGTGAACAGATGACATCAGAGAAACATTCAGTCATTCTGCTCACACGGAATGATACTGAGTACAGTGCAAAATCTCCATACCAGCATTTGGAGGTACTCTGTGTTCATCAATCAAAAAGACAAAAGTCTCTCACTAAGGAACATACTGTTACCACATTGCTTATCATTTTCACACCCCTCTCACTCACCAAAGATTGCTTATAGCTACATCTAATTAAGAATATGTCTGGTAAGATGTTGCAAATGGTAGTGACATTGTCAGGCCTTGGTATTTTGGTAGTTTCATGGATTCGCTGAGCCGAACAGCCAATCAGGGTGGTCTTTCTCACCGAGAGGCCTGCTGCGCATTCAACATGCTGAATTGTCTGAAAAGCCACAGACAGAGGACAGACTAGTGCCAGTGGTGCAGGACACCCAGACTGTGATCTGAGTCTTAGCATTAGACCAGTGTGGAAGTGTAATCTACTGTCCTGTTTCAGATAAAAACATACTTCCATTGCTCAACCAAAGATGGTTACCTCCTGCTGCTGAAGCCTCATCTTATGTGTCAGCTGCACTTTGAAAGTGTATTTTTTTATGGAATGAGGACTGTGAATTGTGTCCTCTAATTCTACACTGTGCGTTAGTTACGCTTGGATAAGAGCCCCACAGCCGGCGGGGACAAGGCAAATTATTACCATCACAAGTGACTATGGAACTGATTGACTTACATAGTGTTTGCTTTAATAAAAGATTTAGGCTTCAGCTGTATCCGTGAATCAAGTCAAGATGCTGGAGTTTCAGTAGACACTGAAGGATTTGCTGAGAGACCCAGTCGGTTGTGTGGCCTTATTTTCTCTATACATTAGTAAGATACATTGCTGCTGTCAGAAGTGTCGACTCGGTTCCTTTATACATACAGTACTCCTCCAGATTACTGAAAACTAAAAGCAGTTCGCCTGCAGCACCTCCTGATAGACTTTTAGCAAGAGCACTAAAGACAAAAGTCAGTGATATTTTTCCATCAAGTTTAAAATTATTTTGCATCTATATATACTTATTTCCTGTCCAAAATAAAACAAAAAGCATATTTTTTCTTGCAGTTTCAGTATTGTGGGCAAAACAATGCAGCTTTGAAGATCCTCTCTGTAAAACATGGTTTATGCATTTTTCGTCACTCTGATTTTTATTACTTATAACGCTGTAAAGGGGCAGTGGCAGAGAGGTGCCTGAGACAAAAGCTGATGTTAATGTGGGAACAGAAATGATCTTTCAAGAGAGAACAGCAGAGTACATATTATTCATAAGTGCTTCAGAATACTTGCAATTGCTATTGCACCACCTAATAATGAATCAGTGAATACCTCATATACCTGTAGCATGAAACTGGGATGTATTATTTGTTCTTATTCCACTGACTGCAGAGTATCAGCTCCCTTCATTTCAAACTGCAGTAACTCTGCAGGGAGCGGAGCTGTGAGCCGTAGCTGTGTGTTTGTAGCCTGAGAGATTCTTCACTTCAAAGTCTTGTCTGCTTGTTCAGCACGCTGGCACCTATGTATACAGCTTTGCTGCCTTATCATGGGAAGAGAGACCGTGTGTTTGTGCGCGTGATTCCATATCATAAAATATCCAAACCACAGTGTTCTGACAAAAACCTCCAGTCACTGCAGTTTGAGGATGCTAGTCCTACACTGTTATATTTATTATTTTTAATACAGTCTTTCTTATTGATTATGCAAATGTGGACACCATAGTTTCAATTAGGCTTATTCATATCAGTGCCTATATTTTGCTTGGTGTCATGTGATGACTTACTGTATGTAATGAGCATTGCGACACTTCATTTCATACTCATTTCTGTATTCCTGAACATGTGATTTAACTGAGATGCTTTGTTTTCATCTGTTGTCCACCTAATGCTACTTTCCTGCTGCTTTGTGTTGGCTGTCAGGAGACCAAAGCTAAAATTTCCACATTTATTGGGGAGATGGTGTGAAAATCTTTTTTTCCTACTGAATTGTTATTGGACTCTAATGTGATTTCCCGTAAGAAGAAAAGGCCCCGGCTGATTTTTATGCAGCGTAGAGGCTCAGAATATAAATGGCTGTTGAATCCATGTAAAGGTATTATGTTAAGCCTGTTCAATACCCCTTGAGAAGAGGACATGAGAACAGCCTGAAATAGTGAACTCAAGACTATAACAGCTGTGGCAAAGAGAAGACTGAAGCCTTATTGTCTCTTTAGCTGATAAATTCCCCATATGTTCACCACCTACTTGCTAACTGTGTCTGTTAGTCTATTTGAGGCAGGCAGGGGGCATTTACAGTTTCTTTCTTTAGGATTTTCTGGAGATTGAACCAAGAGATTTTATAAGCTGTAAAATCAAAACAATAAGCCGAAAGACACAAAAAAGCTCATTAAAGCTATGGGGAACTACAAGGTCAGATAGTTTTAATCTACAGACCGAATCGTTTTGTTGTGCTGACATAGTAGAGTCCTTTACAGTGTGGGGACACCTGCCTGATACTAAGTCTACAAAAGACACAACTATTTTCATGGGGACTACTCTCTTACAGAGAATTAGTTCCAGTAAAATCTGATCCCATTGAGGTTTTTAGATAAACAGATGACTGACATGGAAATATCTGGCAAAAAATTAACCAATTAGTGCAATTAAAGAGATTATGTTTCTTAAATCATAGTGATTTTGGGGAACATTACGAAGCTCCAGTACTAAATCCTACTAAACATAACATGGCTCCACTAAACTGTTATGTAAGAACTACTTTATAATGGCAATCAGCAAATTCACGCTTAAATAACTCGATATTAGTCTTTGAAATCCATACAGGTTGAACTAATTTAAGGGCAGATCCCAGGTCAGATCAAACGCTGCTTTAGTCAGCAGGATCAAATGCACTGTTTGAACTTTTGAAATCAGCTAGCATAGCCAGCATTTCCAACAACATCATTACTGATCATTAAAAGCTCGTCAGGCGAGGACGTGAGCGTGAAACTAGAAAGGAAATGTATGAGTGCGGCAGACGAGTCTGTTCTTAATTAAGTTTGTTGTAAATTATGCATGCATCAACCATTCATGGAAATTGCATGGAGGGCCCTGCTGGAGGGCCTGAATGATTCATTGATTTTTCACACAAATTCCTCTTTTGCTATTGATTACCATTAGAACACTTTGAATTAGTGATCCCAGGGAACATTCCTGCCTTAATTTAGGTGAGTAATACACCGCCAGAACTGTTTGTAATCAGCTTCATCAAATTTTATTATACATATTCCCAGAAACTCACATCAGATCTAATTTGTTGTATCTCAAACTTATTTTGCTCCTGCTAAGACGAGTCAACATTAGGGTTACGGGTGTCAAATTCCTTTGACTCATCTCTAATTGGAGGTTAAAATGCAGATAAACACACTTTTTCTACAGTGTAACCAGATGAAGATGCTACTGTAAGCCTAACAGGCTAGCAGACTGCCACCCGCAGCACCCACACATTCACTGAAAGATCTGATGAAAGGCTGGCCGGGGCAAACACACCTGCTGCCAAAAGCCCGGAACGTGGACCAGAGGGATTTTACGCTTTGAGAGGAAAACAGAAGGCAGGAAAGAAGTTTGCCTACTTGGCTGTCATAAATCTTTACTAGCAGTGAGAACGCTGGCTGACTCATAATGTGTTTAGAAGCCATCTTTTCTGTGCAAAGAAATCCACATGCATGCTACAGTATATGGGTACGCATAGATCTGTGTGTGCATTTGTGTTTTTGTCTCAGTGTGTGTGGAAAAATACTCTCTTGAAAATCTGCCTTTTGTTATTTGTCTTTGTCTTTCGGGGCAGTCAAATATGTTTTGCTCCACTCAACACTGGCAATATTAAATTATGGACCAGTTCCCAAAGCAGAAGGAACAAAAGGAAATCTTTATTACAACTTTAGTGTTTGTCTTGGCTGTGATTTCTTTTGAAATTGATAATATTTCAATTCTCCATAGTGATTGTTGGGATGTGATATCTGGCATAACTCAAGTGGAAAGATGATCAGACAGAGCCAAGTTTTAAATAGACTATTTAAAACTTCAGTGAGCACACCTGGAAGTTATAAACTAGACAGTTGGTCTATAAGCTGATATATTTAAACTGTGACGGATGTTGAATATGTACTGTGTCACGGCTACCAGTGCCCCTTTGATCTAGGGGACGGCACACAGGAGGCCGTACATACCAGAACCAGTCCCTGAGACCACAGGTGCTGCCACACCAGAGAATGAGACCATGTCCAACAGCTCATTTATTTATTTTATTATAAACTGACATTGGTGCCAGATTTGAAGAAATCATCTAAAGGCAGAACAAAGATAGTATGTTTACAACAATGGAAGGGGCAGAAGGTCACATTAGGATCTAATCAATGAACGTCTGTGCAGTTTTACAATTCCCTCAAGGAGTCTTAGAGATTGTTTTCATGAGAAAGGGATGGACGGGCGGGGAACCTAAAACATAAAAACAAAATAGCTAAATTTCAACTCTAAAGATAAACACAAGTCTCACTGGTGTAAATGGGGACAAATTCACAACTGTGAAATTCTTGATTGTAAGTGTTACTGCTCCCGAAGTGGCCTGTGTGAGAAGAAAACAGAATGATTCCTGGATCAATTACAATTGAATCGGGGCTATGTAAATGAATTTTGTACGTGGCCCAGCGGAGGAGAGATCAGTAATTAGTTTTACACACATTCAAAAGTAATGAGGTTTGGAAGATGTGGTTTAAAACAAGAAAACACAAACTAGGTGGGAGGTTTGCAGACAAGCTGCAGGTCAGGAGGTGGATTGGATTCTGCTGTCTCACTCTTACTTTTTCCTCTTGAGAGCTGTAAGAAATCGATACCTCAGAAAGAGCAAATATTTTACCTGGAGATAGGAAGTATCATTATTTACACAGACCAAGCCCCTGCCTCTCTCGCCGCCTACTGTTGTTCAGTTCACAGTGAGTCATCAAAATACCAAACTGATGCAGACGGACAGGTGTGTGAACGATGGAAATGCCACTTCTGTGGCGCAATAGACGTCGTCCACTATCCGTCATCAAGAGCCGGAAATGTGATGCTCCTAAGGATGTTTGAGAAAGATCATGTATTATAAGTGATCAATACAGAGAGATGCACCACCTTACCAGGTTGTGTGTCGTCATAACTATACGTCATCAACGTCTTTATGTGAAGAAGTGTTTTTTCTCTGTGTCCATCACTGAAACCAAACAGCAATGACTCAACTTCCAGGAACTGTCAGTTATAAAGAGTGTTTTTCACACCAGTGAGAAACATTTGTCTTTCGATTGCTGCACCAAAAGTGATTCAGTGTGTGTGTGTTTCATTTCAATGTACACTGGGTAAAATATTAAGGGAACGCTTGAAAGCAAGGCTATCAGCAACACTACCTGAGTGTTTATAGCCACAGCAGCAGCTCTGTGACATTGTACTTGCACAGTGGCAGTTTGAGCTAAATTAACATGTCAGTACACCACCATGCTCACAAAGACAATATTAAAATGCTAATAGTTAGCAAGAATATTATTTACTATGTGCACCGTCAATTCAACATTTGCTATTTGCACATATGTAGCATACCTTTTTCCAGTGACTGAAGCAGTTAATGAACGTCTCACAGCGGTAGTCGACATCAAGATCTAATTCTGCTGCTTACTGTTTGGTCTCCCAGGAAGACACATTATCATATTTTATACATTTTGGGAATGTAAACACTGCTGCGTTCCACACATTTGCACTACAAAACATGATGGTAATCAGCACTGTAGCAACAGCAAGAAGAAGAGAACTGTGCAACTGCTTCAAGAATAGTTTCATGGATGTCAAATGAAACATTCGGTGCATAAAACGAGCGGCTGGTCTTCTTATCTAGCACATGCACCGTTGGTGCTCCTGCAGTGCAAACAACCTGTTGCCCAAATTATTTAGGCTGCATGCGTGTCTGCAGAGAGTCTGTCCTGACCCTCAATGACATGACAGTAGATGAAATTTTTGTCACGGATACCGTAGCAGACATGTGGATGCAGAATAAACAAATTGGCCCAGAGGGTGTCGTGCTTAGAACTTCTTGAGGCAAATGTTGGGGTGATGTTGGCGTATATAATGTGGGCCAGTATTTCGGCCCACCGTTGTACTTTTCGAGGGCTAATACACCTTTTTTTAAAATTGAAAAACAACGTATTGCAAACAGCCTAAATTAATTTTGCTTGGGAAGCAAAAATTAAATTTTTATAATTAATAATAAAAAATGTTGTCGTTAAAAACACCAGCTTTAACAAACTACTACATTAGCACCAAAAAGCAACACCTAGGCGTCTCTGGGTTGAAGTGTGTACGTACGACATTGTTACATCGAGTTCAATCCATGACTTCATGTTTAATTAGTCCCTCCAACAATCTTCACTCTCACTTCTCAGCGTACGCCGCTTCAAACTGGACAGAAAACAACTTTTAAGTACAAAAGCCCACACAGACTCCGAATACAGCCACAGCACAAATCTAAACTGTTTGTGCCTCTACTGTGCTTTCCTAACAGCTGCAGGAATAAATTAACTGTCAGTCGTCCAAGATAAATGGCTGCTTTTCCCAGATGGGGTGTGGGATCCATGGCAACAGCTCTGCCACCTTTTATAATGCTGCTGTGTTTTCAGGTATGATTTACCAATCTGGGCTCAGACTTCGTTCCATTACACTTTAATTAGATTCTAACGAAATGTATAAAAATGTGCCCAATCCAGCTATGCTGCTGCAAATGGGCCTGTCGTTTATGTTAGATATGAATGTACCGCAAAACAACCACTGGCAACAGTGAGAAAACTGCTGTTATACATCTGTTTGTAGTTCTGGTAATAACAGTTTTACTTTTAACTCCATGACACAACTGTCTGCATTACAATATGCATACATTAAGTTAAAAGTGTCAAATAGCTACTACTACTACTACTACTACTAAAGAACTTTCTCTGAGAGTTATACAGGAAAATCAATGTCACTCTCACGTCTGTGCATTGACCATGGAGCTGGAGCCGGAGCTGGAGGGTGATTAGTGCAGCTTAGCTTAAAGATTGTTTAGCAGGGAGAAACAGCTAGCCTGGCTCTGTCCCTCCCTCAAACATATTGTGTTTTTTAATCTGTACACAAACAGAAATATAAGAATGGCAGTTTGTGGAGTTAAGAGTTGGAATTATTTCTTGACAAATAGTTTATCCATCTGTTCAGCACTTAGTTATGCTACAGTTTGTTATGTAATTCCTCTGCTGCAAAGGAAAAAAGCCTGCAGGACAGTGTTTAATGAACATTTCATAGACTACTATGTGCAGGTTGTGAACAGTAAAACTTCAGAGTTTCCGCTCAACTAAGGTAATTACACATCTTTGAGTTATTTGATTTGTTTTAACCTTTGCAAATGTTGCAAGGTAAACCAAAGAAAAAAGAAAAGAATAATGAATTCTACTAAAGTAGATTTGATAGTGGATTTAAATGTGATTAAATGGTATCAAAGCTCATCCCATATTCAGTGCCTTGACACTGCAGACCTTTTAGAGAGCAGAGAGGCAGCGTCCAAAACAAAAGAAATCTATCACAGCCTGCAACGTGTGCTGCACCATCCAATATTATATAATCCTGCACAGCCAGAGTACAATGAGTTACGCTGAATAAACTATCTTAACTTATTACGTATACATTCATTTATTCCCTCTTCTATATATAAGAGAGTGCACTATATGACAAATGAGGGATTTCACCGTGCCGCATACTCTATTAGAAAAGAGGTTCTAATACTTTTTCTCAACATTATTCTTTACATTAGTGCAGCCATGAAATTAAAACGTTAAAAATCTTGACATAAGTAAGCTCTTCATTAATTTCCCTCCTCAATATCTATCTGCTAGTTGAGCCTAACAAACAGATGAACAGGTGACCTGTGACTACAAGACAAAAATACTGCAGAGTAAAGGAGAACAGAGGTAAGAGTGTGGAAAACTGGATATAGACAAGTGGGTAAACAAATGTATACTTTAACAGTTAAGATTGAGTTTACTCAGTATATTCACCTCAATATAACTCTGACCTCATTGGACATTGGGGGCTTATGCTTATATGATATAGGATGGTGCATCACACTGGGCTGTGAAGGTTTCTTTCGTTTGGGACTCTGCTCTCTAAAAAGTCTATAATGTCAATGCACTGAATATGGGATGAGTTTTGATAGCTTGATAGTTTTTTTTTTTATTGAAATCCTTATTCAGTCTTTTTAAGGTTTACCTTGCAACATCTGAAAATAATAAAATGACTTCAAGAGTATTATCATGTGGCAGCAGCATAACGTTATTAAAGTTTCTATGTGTCTTGGAGCAAGTTTAATGGCCACTCCTAGCTGCCTGTATGCCTAAAAGTACAAACATTCTTCACTCTGACTCAGCCGTCTCCTCTTCCTTCCCTTTTTGCTTAAGCAGAACACTTGTTAAAAGACAAGCAGGAAGACTCTTCAAGGACAGACGAGGGCAGTTCAGAAGTAGGTAGAGATCACAGACTAGGGTTGGGGTCCAGTTAATTGGTGTACCCTCTTCTGCTCCAGTGTCATAGTGGTCTTTCAGAGTCTCCTTGTTTCTCTTCCTATGTATATGGGAATGTCTCCCAGGACAAACAACCCTTATGGAGGGTGGCAGAAAGAAAATGTAAGCAAAACTTCACATCCCTTCGCCTGTGTTTTTTTGGGCACTGGTGTTGAGCCTGAACAGACATGGCAATATTACTACTTCCATTGCCACAATTACGAGGCTCAACAATGGGCCCACATCCCTGCTCTTTTACACAGAAGGAGACGACGACTAAATGCCGTCATAATCCCATATTGAAAAGACCTTGAGAAAGAATACATCTCAGATCAAGAAACCTGTGATGATATGTGTAAGGGAAGAGCCACATTTTAGGTTTCAGGCATTGATCTGATGCTTTTATCTAGTGTGACTCTCACTGAGCCGAGATCATAGAGCTCAACACTACCGCACCTTTTTCTTTCCCAGCTAAATGCTTTTATTTGCTGTTGACAACAAACATCTTTAATCCAAACTGTATTTTTGCTTCTTTTCAATTTCTTTATTTGATAGTTTTGACAGTAGAGAGCTACATAGGAAACATGGGAAAAGGAAGAGAGAGAGGGAGACAGAGAGAGAGGATGTAACATGCAACAAATATTAATATTGTACTCTCAGACATCTATTGTGCCAAAATTCCAGTTCCAAAATATGGTTATGGTAATGTGACACAACTATGATTTTAGAATCGATGGCGCGTTAACACCATTACAAACCCATGTACTGGTTGGTTTTCACACATGATGATTCATTTTCATGATTAGAAAAGTTACAGCAGAGTAGAATTTAACCAACTGTGCACATGCAGGCATATTATGCTGGTGGATTACCGTTGTACTCAAGATCATCATGACCAAAGATGAAACTATTGGAGCCATGCTAACTAACAACGTCAGTCAAACTAGAACCAGCCTTGAGTGAACCTGTAGCAGCTCAGCTCAGAGGGTGGGCGGGATGGCAGGCATCGGTGGGTGTAGAAGCTCAAAACACACGGCCAACTACGGACTTCCACAACGTTTGGTGTCAAAGAATATAGCAATTTGAGTGTTACACTAGCAGCCAGCATGCCAACACGTGTTCACGTCAAGCTTTGGGCTTATGACTGTGCATGGGCACCCAACTTCACAAAAGTGTTTTCCATTAAGCCAGGCCACGTTTTTAGTAGTGTGAGTGCACGAGTGCCTGTGAGTGCCTAAACCCAACCATAAAGAAGTTTAATATCACTTTTAAAACAAAACTGAATGTTGTGCTGCATGATCTCCTATTCTGCCATATGTATTCTACTGCTGCATTCAACTTATGAAAGACAGTGAGGATGCATCCTTAACCTTCGACATCACTTTGTACATATATTCTAAGTACACTGATTTTATACTTGTCTCTTTACAGAATCTGTCCTTTTCTTTTTGAATGAAACATTACCACAAGGAGAGGAGTTAGCTTGATTACTGTAGCCGCAGGGAGCAGATCAAAGTGTCAGTGCCTTCAAAGAGCAACTGCTTCTAGTTCTGTACTGCAACTCGGTCTTTTAACAAGTGTTCTACTTCAAACCCCGTGAAGAGTTTGTTCACTACAAGGTGGTTGGATTTCATCTCTTGTTTACACTGGTCACCAGGGAGAGAATATGAAAATAATTATCATGATTACTCTGTGCCCACATTAACTGGCATGGTCTCTGTAAACCACAATTTATCAAATCAGTCCTGCTGAAATCAGAGGCACTCCCCTCGCTTGCAGCTTCAGAAACAAATAGGCTAAATAAACAACAAACCACACTGTGCTCACTCAAGTACTCAGTGGGGAAATAAGCATCCGGTTCATCTTGGCCCCCTTTTTCTTCCCCATGTGTCAACATGTAGTTTGTTTTTGTTGAGGGAGGGTGAGAAAGAGTGAGAATTGGATAGAAAAGTGAGACAAACAGAGAGATGTTAATTAGAGGGTGTAACGTGTCCCCTAGATGTTGTGGTGGGTGATGGGAGGGTTAAGCAGGTCTGTCACCTTGTGAATGTTCAACAACAAATGTGGGGCTAATCCTCAGACAGCAGCAGAGAAACCAGTGGCACCTCCCCTGGATGAGTGATGGCTGTGGGAGGCAAGGGGGGGAGGAGCGACAGGACGGGGGAGGTGGAGATGGGAGGTGGTGTGGCACATGGCCTGTTACCATGGCAATGAGTCCCGTGTCGACCTGCAGAACATAAATTAATACCAGTTCTAACAGTTTAGAATAGAAATTCTCCTACTTATCTCTCTGTAGCGTCCCTCAGTTGCTCATCTTCATCATTCCTGACCTCTCACCTGCCTTCTGATTCCAAATTACGCTGCCAAATAATAAGAACAACAACGCTTCGAAATGTGTGTCAGATGACAGTGAGACAACTCTTAGTCATAGCTCGCATTTATATTCATACTGCTGTAACCTGTGCTGCTGGCAGAAACTCATTTTGGCACTTTTAAAAATGTGTTGACATGAATTCCATTCCATTTCCAATGCAGCCTGAGGTGTCTGACGGGTTGGTGGCTGTGATTTACGGTGGTGAGACCTCTGCAGGTGGCGATGAAAAAAAAGAGACATAACACAGGCATAGAAAAACAGACCATAAAACTAAAAAAAAACAACATAACCTTGATGTTTTGGCAACTCATATCAACAGTGTTGTTGGTAAAACTACTGTAAATCAGGTTGTTTGTGCAGCAAAACAACGAGGAGATGGTGGTTCAGGAATGGAATCTTGTTCCCAGAGTTTGGAAAATATCGTCAGTCTCTGCAGTCCACCTCAGTTGTGGAGCATTTTAGCATCTTTCAGCTCATTGTTTTGGTTTTGGTTTAGCCTGGAACTTTACTGGTTTGGTTCAAGTATGTACAACATGTGAACATGGATGCTTTCAGTCTGTCAATGTCCACTTTGCACATTGTTGCATTCATGAGTGCATCACCTAAAAAAATCACACCGTGCCACTAAGGGCATGATTATCCGTATATATCATCATATATCATTTGTCATCTCTTCATTCAGACTCGAATACCACTGAAAAAGCTGAACTGGAATTGCTTTCGTTTCTCCTTTGTGCAATAAGTAGCCTGCAGTGGTCAGTAGCAGTACACATTCCTCCACAGACACCACGTTCTTTACTACAGTGATCAAAAACTAACACGAGCCACTTTTAAACAGCCAATACTCAAGCTCGCCATTCTAAGAGGTACCATACTGGTGAGCAAGGTCCGAGCGTCTTTTAAGTCACCTCAATAGCTTGTGTGTCAGACAATATTGTCTCATAGTGTATTTAAGTGGCCAGACATAACACCGTGCTAGAGAACTGGAGAAAATGTCCTAAAGGCTGAAAATGTCAACCTTGTTAAGGAACAGGGGACAGAGACAAATTTGAGGTGTTAGCAAGCTCAGGTGTTTGTGGAAAAAGGAATTCTAATTTGTCTTAAGTCGTAATGTTTGATTACCCCAAAATCTGGCGTGACATGTTTAGTGCAGATTATAATATTTTACAAAACAAAGTGTCAAATAAAGACATTGTTAGGAATGCGTTCCTACATTTGCTAATACAAGTAAAAGTGTGGCATTTATTCAGAAAAACATTCATATTTTTGTGTTTAGCTTAAAACAAACATTTAAATTTCGTATTACTATGGCATATTTACAGTATGAGGCATTTTAGATTGCCATGTATAAATTATGGTGTCTGTTTTATATTATTCTTTAGATTCTCAGTACAGTATGCCTGAGCTTTCTCTCTTGGCCATACAATATCTCTCTGAAAATGACTACTATATTTGACAGATGCTTTGTCACACATGAACCTTGAAGGGAACAAAGCGTGTCCTGGTTCAGCCTGTACTTTAGGTAAGTGCAACAACACAGTGATTTGAAATGGTGTCCTGATCAATTCTATGTCAGTAATGTCAATATTGACCTTTCTTTCGAATGTACTCCTGTGTTATTTTTCGCTTCCGTGATTACATCAAGTGAGAAAGTGGATTTTGTATCGTTTTATCTACAATTTTGAATCTCCTTTTTAAACATGACCACAGAGAGCCCGCTGCAGAGGGAGCAAAGTAAAAATGAAAAAAAAAAGAGAAGCAAGTGACAGACTATGTCCCGCAATCACAAACGCTTAATAGATTCTCACAATTTGTTTTGCTGCATTGCAGCAGTGGTTCCCTCATGGCCCCTCTCACTGGAAAGGAGGGAGAGTTGAAAAAAAAAAAGGCCGTTCTAGTAGTCAACCATTTCAACAAGCTGCTCTCTAAAGTGGTTCTCATTCTAAAATAGTTTAATAATCTAATACTGTAATTTCTATCTGGATTACAAAGAAGATGTTTTTTTGCTCATCTATCAACTCCCATATTCATCCATCTTTATTTTTAGCCTGTCTTTCCAATCCATAATTGTTTCATTTTTTACATTTGCTTAATTTACCAAATGATTTTATCAGTAGCATGGATATTCTTCCTGGCATTTCATTTCTCTGACCAGATCTAAGCAATTTATTAGCCTCTGTGCCAACACATACATCAATTCCCAAAACATCAATATTACTCTGTAGAAGGTGTCTGTTTCTTCATGATTAGACAGATTTTCCGATTCTCTCGTTTTTTCCTGAGATATTTCAGCTAATCCCTGTAGGGATGTGTGAGATGGCTGACTGAGGAGGCGTGATCATGGGTTAGAGTATTGACTATGCCTCCTGCAGAGGTCAAACTTTTTCACACAATAGTGTAGTCCTCATGACAGGATGCCCTGGAGGGTGAGAAAGTACTAACCACACCAGAAATGACAATTGCCCTCTATAGTACTGAATTCTTATTTTTATACAGTTTTCCCTAGGGCTAAGCTCACTGTAAGTGTATTTTAGAAGCACTCAACAATGACTTAAACAATTGCTCAGAACACATTGGAAGGAAAGTAGATTTAATGTATTGTCCTCATTTACTCTTCCAATTCGAATTCATTCAATCATTCAGCTTTATCCCGTTGCTTCAAGCTACAGTGCCGCTAGCAGTAACACTCATAGATAGATACAGATACGTTCTTATTGTCATTGTACAGAGCAATCTAGCAGATGCCCAGCAATCAGTATAACACTATAAAAATAAAACAGAACTATAAAATATAAACGTGAACACACATGATATATACATGGTGAATAAAGCGCTAATAGAACCGTGTAAAGATTTTTTTGGTGACACACTTGAAAATAACAATCAGTGAAATCGACCTTGTGTAGCTTGAAGCATCTGCCTTTGTATATTTGCTTGAACCATGTTTGGGGCGTTAGTCTTATGACAAAGATGGAGCGATAAAATCTACCAGTGAAGCAGACATAATTGATCTTCGTAGCCGAGTGGTCAAAGCAAATGCCACATAACAGCAGTGCTTGAGTTCAGCTAGGAAAATTTACTGCACGCCACTCACTCTGCCCTCGCTTCTCCTCTGTCGCCTGTTTCCTTCCTCCCTACTAACACATTCAAATAAAAAGCAAACGTATGTCTTGAAAAAAAAGGGGGTGAGCCTTGCTCAAACAATGTTAGAAAGAAATATCTTTGCACTGCTGACAGAGTCTGGATCCCAGAAGCCTTGGGGGAACACCTACCAAAATAAAGAAACCACAAATTATTCTGTGTACCTGCTCTGTGATGTATGTCATCTGTTTTTTGTTCAATTCTGGTTTGGTTAAAGGTGAACAGTATTTGTTCATGTGGAACAGGAGTGACTGACCACTTTCTTCCACTGAATATAACGTGAACTGTGACAGAACACGTCGATTTGCCACCGGGTCTCCAAATAGGTCATGCACACTTCTAATCTGCGGAAGCAAATAGTGTGATGATGTCATTTTGATCACCTTTAGTATCCACATAATGAGAAAATATTTTTTTAAATGAATGTGCCTGCAAAGCTGCAGTGTGTTCATACTGGCGTCACTGACACCTCGCCGACCATGTAATTTATTTGATTTATTTTTAGCAGCGAGACACCCTACATGCCCTAACTCCACCTCTCTGTGCAGGTGTATAAAACCTAAGGCTCTCCTAAAACAACAACAGTCTCTGTGGCGAGTGTTCTGTGCTGTCATCATGCTGCAAAGTGCTTTGCCATTAAGTTAGAGACAAAAGGCAGACTGGGTCAGACCATTTGAAGCAGCTTTGTCTTTTGGGATTTGAGTGGAATAGTCTTGTTATGTAGCAGAAAAATGTTTCCCATATGGTTTGCCCAATGGTTAAAGAGTATGTCACTTAAATAAAAGGCTACATCAGTGTGTTGGGCAGCCAGAGAGAAACACTTGTGAAGTACAGATGTTAAATAATCCACTCTTTATAGATTTATTTGTGAGCTAACAACAAGACATCCCCAGCATTACATCCTCCACACTGATGCAATGACACAGCAGTTATTTTCCTATTCTTATTCTTACATCCGTCATTCCCACCTCTCAGCTCCACCAAATCCATCTCCACTTGCCATGACTAATCACCCAACTGGTGGGAAACACTGCAATATATACACAACAGTTCTGTCGTGTTATGACATGTACTGAGGAGCAAATGTTCTTGATACCCTGCAGGTCAGTGAGGTGAATCAGGCATCAGGTTTGCGTGGAACGAGAAATTGTCTGGCGGATCAGAGCATGATAAACTGTTTCACTGACAGCCCCTTAAGCCTCCCCCCTCTCGTTCAGAGCTGAAATAAATACGCCTAATTACCAGAGGGAACGCTGACTCCAAGACCCCAGCCAGACAAATTAAAACGGAGCAACAGATGTACAGTGTGCACGGTGTAGCTCTGAACAAATCAAACATCACTTATCAACATTAATACCACGGTGCTGCTTTAGTGCATGTTTAATAACTGTGCACCTCTGAACCGCACTGATGTTACTGAAAGTCAGAGATGGTAGCTTTGTTGTGATGTGACTCACAAAGCCACACTGGTGTCTGCCTCGCAGCATGTTTTTCACTGATAAATATCATTGAACAATTTCAATTCAATAAGTGTGTAATCGCTACAGGGTACTGAGCCAGCCGTGAAGATTTGGAGGTGGTCATCAAATGCCTCCAAAAGCTAGAACAAAGCTAATATAATCTCTCCCGTATTCATTGTTAAACTGACATTGTGCAAGAGCACTTTCACAATCCCTCAGATCACACAGGTGATCATCGCGTCGTTCGTCCAAACGCACACCCACAAGGGGTTTGAAACATCGTGACGGTGAGGCAGTGTGCTCAGTAACAGGACACTAAATTGTCCACTGTGTGAATTTTGACTTTGCAGTCACCCTCCATGGTAAATGATTAAATCAAACATTACAGCCATGCTAGCATGCATGCTGTGAGGTTGTTATAAGAAGCATTGCACAGCTACGTGCTAACCTCCTCACAATGACAATACTACCACCATATTCACATCACTCACATCATTAGATGGACGGTACAAAGGGGAAATACTAGGACTGTATAATTACAAGAGGATTGAAAAGCTGGTATAATAGACTTTTGGGTGGATTAAGGTGGTGGCAGGGATCCTGCTCTGGTGTTAAAGAATGGTTGATAATCATTAGGTTATGTGAGGTATCATGGTTTTTTTTTGTACGTATGCACATATATCACACACTTTCGACATAATTCAGTTATTGTATTGATAGGAATTACACTCTGGACCAAAGTGGCGGGCCATGTAATTACACTGTACAAAGCAATGTTCAGTGCTGCTGAAATCTCAACGTCATTGACCAGAAATGAGGAGTGTCTCTGGATATTTATGAGGACTGTGCCAAGCCAGTTATTTAAAAAATAATTCTTTACAGTGTCTGAGGAGGAAAACCATAAATCTTATTAAAAAAAGAAGAAAAAAAAACACATGTCATCTGTCTTTGCTTGCATCCACTAAGCTTTTTGTGCTGTAGTATTTCCTCGCTGCTGAACCAAGTCACAGAAATACAATAAACAGATTAGTCTGAGGATTGAGTCATGGCAACTGGACTTCTTTCTTCCAAGTAGAGACGTTTCGTTCTGCATCCACAGAACT
>JAUYWH010000016.1:3764093-3794654 GCA_034779795.1 Ctenopoma multispine
AAGAAAGAAGTCCAGTTGCCATGACTCAATCCTCAGACTACTTTACCTGGATGACTGAGAATCTTCACAGACAATAAACAGATTAATTGTCATTTGACTGGTTCAGCGAAATGGCAGCCATAAAATATTTCATAAGACTCTCTTGGAAATGTTCATAGCTACACTCTGAGAGGTTCAGAAAGCTGGCATGTCTACTTAGAAACAAGCATCAAATTTCGACTCAATCCTTCACAGTTGCGCTGAATGTTCCAGCTTTATCAAGCCGTTTCCCTAGAACAAGCTCATCCCTATTGAAACATTATCACATTTCTAGGGCAGCAAATCAACAGGAGTGATTGTAAAACAGACCGACTCTGCAGGATGCTCCCTGACTGTTTCACTGCTAAGTGACTTGTCTTTTAATATCATTTAATATTAGCAGCTCGTTAAAAGTGGTCGCTGTTTCCAAACAGATTAACGGCACAAACTGCAGTCGTGGAAGATGAGGGAACAAATTCCCCAGCTAGGCCTCCGCAGATTAATGCCCTCTCCCATCATGCCTGTGGGGTTAGCTGAGAGGCAGACAGCGATTAGTCACTGGGTGCAGTGAATTTATGACAGCCCCTCATTTTCATGTCAGCTCAGTGGCTGTGTGCACAGCATTAAGGCACACTTTGAATATCTTGTTGGTTAATCAGCTCGGTGTGAACATGCTATAAAATCTGTATTGAGTTTGTAGACTTTTCTGATTCCAGTCAGAGGTTTCTTTTTGTATATCTATGTATAACAGCATGATTTATTTACAGTTCTATATATCTGAATAGCAATGCACAGTGTTTAACTTTAAACCTAAACTCTGGAGACAGCTGGGATACAAAAGGCCACTGTTCACAGTGTGGGTGGATTAAAATGGTACTGCAGCATGTACGTAATGAAGTACCATAATGGAATTATGAGAGATTTTGGCACTTGTTAATTCAGGCCATTACTAAATGGCCCCACCTACGTTCTTTTAGCTGATAGGCCCTGGCCCTGATTCAGGCTTCACACACTCATCTGGACTTCGCCTCACTAAAATAACCATCCGCCTCATCGCTCTGCTGCACATTTCACTGATGCCCACAACAGCACTTGATGTTATGGACCCTAATGATGATTTATTGTATGGCAGAGCCTGTCCTGTTCTGACCTACAAAGCCAAAGCATTGTAACTGTGAAAAATAAGTCATAATTTAACTCCATCTATAAAGCTCCTGCTCCATGGTATAATATAATATATGACTTCACTGCTGTAGGCAGCTGTGCACAAGAACTTTTAACATGCTTTGACATTTAAAACACTCAAACTGTTTGTAGTAGTGTAGTGTGTAAAGATCAGATAAGCATCTCTAAGTTTTGTCTGACACCATCCCTCGCATATGATGTAAATGCAGAACCACATCACCACTGAACCTTTATGGGAGTTTTGAGATCTCGTGGTTGTCCAAAAATTCCACTAGAGGCTCTTTTGTGATTTTCAGGTATCAGCTTGTGTCTGCCAAAAACTGGCATTAGATAATATGACTGACTGTAAAGATTTTACCTTATTAAAACCATGTCACAACGGGATGTCTCACTGACGTGCAGTGAACGAAACTTGCAGTGCAGATGGATACCTGAGTTACTGCATCATCTGTGGGGTTTGACACAACAAGTCATGTCATGGCCGTTGGCCAGCGTTGGGGTGTCAGTGAGAGTCTGTCTGCCTAGTTTTTGCGGTCTCGTAGCGTACGGCAAATGCTGTCAAGTGCTACTTTGTGTATGATTTGCCTATGTGCAGTTCTTCTACTTTCCTTTTTAGAGTGACAAATACAGACTACCGCCACCTGCTGGTATAGAGAGGTATTTCCTAGTCTCTGTGGTATGACTGAACTGTTGAGTATCTTTTTTAAAGTAAAAGAACAAAAGAGTGATTTTAGATATACAATAGAATATACTAAACTAAAATGTGCCTCAGTTTGCTAATTCAACAATAACTGTACACTAATATCTTAAATCTTCAAGCACAATTTATGGTAAGTGTAAACAAACTCAACAAAAAACAAAGATATAGAAACGTGGCGTGTTTGACTTCAGGATAGCTGTCCTGGTCACCCACCTCTCCCAGCAGTGACTCACTAGTTGATTCAGGATCTGTCATGAGTCAGCGACGACCCTGCTTATTCAACCAAGCATTCAGCCAGGTCTCCTGTTCAGTCAATGCCAATTTAATTACAGCTTTTCAGTAGCAGGAAAAACAATAAGGCAAAGTTGTGTCATAACACTCAACTGTGAAATCCTCTTATTGTGTTCCTCTCGGCCCGCTACCCTTCATTCTGCACTGTGCCAAAGTAGAGATTACAGTGTGGATGAGTGAAACTGTGGTGGGATATATTTCGGGTGTTCGCAAATAGTTCACTTTGGGTGAGGAAAAATCAAGTGTGATTCAACAACTTTAAATTCACGAACCCCCCACTGAACACTATTTTTGTCATACAGCATATCACCCACGATAGAAATGTCTATAAAATGTCGTTTGGAGGATCAAAAGTGTTTAGTTCTGTTCACTTTGGTAGTATTACAGTTCAGCAGTGAAGTCAGTGGTGTGGAGAGACAATGGATATTCCAGTGTATTTTTAGTGTTCGAGTCGATCATCCGATTGTGCCACTGTGGCCCAGTGATTGCTATTGATCTGAAAAAGGCAGAAAATACAAGTGAGCGAGGATACATACAGTACTGTAATGTGTGCGAAAAGCTTAAGCCTTGTTTGCTTTTGGAAAGATGCTGCAGTCTGCTGCAGACAGTTTGATACCACAGCTCCTCCTTTGATAATAACACAAAGATGCATCAGCTACAGAACTGAAACACTGTCAACAGTCTTGATATAAACAGATACCTTAAGGCCCCAGTGTCTTCTCGATATGAAAGTGGAATGAAGATAAAGCTCTGGTGTTTTACTTGCACAGGAAAACCAAGCCCATATTTTCATGGCATTTTTTGCTTTTTAATCTCAGAGTTGCTCACATTTTCATCTTCCTCTTGATATGCAAAAACCCTGAGACAAAAAAGAGTCAAAGCTGAATAATAACTGGTCTTGCTAACTGTTGAAATATTGAAGACATATCAGCTGATGCCCATTCATTATGCTCTTGCTTTTCAGTGATAAGCTTTCTAAGTATAGACCTTTGTAGTTCTTCCTACACAGAGGAGCCATGCAAATGATTCAGGGGGCATAAAGGGGGAGGAAGCGTGAGTATTCTGCATCTTAAAGGTATCTCCACGAGCATAATAACGTTACTTGGACTCTCACACTGGGATAATGCTCATCTTCCACTTGCTAATGAACATTAACAAATGTGTCTGTGCCTAATCCCTTTAATTTTGGTGTTGGGGAGGAAATTAAAAACACAAGAATGTAAATCACTGCCAGGTTTCCTTTGTGATATTGTTTGAAATCTTGGATGCCTGGGTTGTGCTATGAGCTCATAATTTCCCCTTAAGTGAATTATACAGTAAAGCTGTTGTGAGAAGGAGGAGGAGTAATTTTTAAGTTAAAAAAAAAAAAAAAAAAGAAAACTTCTGGCTTCAGAGGAGTCTTTGAAGCCTTCTCACTCTTTCTAGAGCTGTAATGTGTGTTTCATGTTACACAGAGAAGAAGTAGATACAGAGTTTCAGGAAACCAAATATTATATCTAACATAAAAGGGAAAAAAATTTTTACTTTCTCCCACACGTCAAAACATCTCCATTATGAGCACTGACGTGTCCTATCAGCACCTAACTGAATAATGTTGACTTGAGATAACAGATGGAAAATTACAGTTTATGCAAAAATCAACCATGTACCCACCACCACTTTTACTGTTACTGCACCTGTTACACTTTCTTTTTGCATGAGACATCCTTCTGCCATTTTCAAAATGCTTGGGTCATGGTTTCATACAGAGAAGTAGCCTGTTTATTTCGAGCCGGCAACCATGGTTTACAACTAAGGTAGCTAGATAGCTAATTGAAGATATTTTACTCGAACAAAAACAGCACTGCCAGAAATATTAAGTTGTAAAGTTTTTGAGTGAGGTACGCCCATTTAACCGAACAAAGAATTCCTCATATACTGATTTCATAACGCAGACAACCTAAAGTGGTGCACAGAACATGGTGGAGCATAGCAGAGAACAGCAGAGCAGGGAGAGACAGGAGATTGATGTCATAGTAAATGATTGAGGCTGAAGCTCTATGTCCCAGGTAGTTTGTATCATAACCAAGTAAGACTTGGACAAAGGTCAGATTGATGCTAGCTTGTATTTTGAAACAATATACTGTATTTCATTTTAATGCTACCAGAGAAAGGGTTTTTAGGATGAGTACCAGCGACAATGTGCTGGCTGAACAACCATTTCTCAGATAACAAGTTTGGCTTATGTGTAATTACTAGACAATATCACTCAAATTAGTCTGTACTCTGACATAGTAATATCCAGGACCAGGATCACACAGTAGATCTGCTAGAGCTTCTTGTTTATTCCCACAAATAAATCTCTAATAAATCCAAAGCTTGACTGACCTGATGTGCCGAGGGATAAGATTGGATTGGACGATCCCTGCCCAGGGGATGAGTGCAATCGGTCATTTATGCCTCTGGTATTATTAACCACATCATTATCTTGAGTTAAGGGTCATACAAAGTCATATTTAAGTAGCGTGTGTTACCGGCCCAAATTGCAACAGAATACCGAGTACAGCTTCTCGTCTGAGTCATCAGAAACATGTCAGCAAATATTATAATGTGTACAAATTGAAATATCTGGGAGAGTGTGAATGTCAATATCTGGTGCACTCACCACACAACGATATGACGAACATTAAAAAGATTTCAAACCTGTAGCATTTGTGATTATAGACATATTTTGATATCCATATGTATGTGGAATAAATGTTCAAAAGTCTAATTTACATAAAGTAAGTAAGTAGTTTAAGTACATACAGTATTTAGAGCAGAACATACTTCTCAATAATAGTAGTCAGGTTCAAAGTGCCTTGAATTGTTTTGCATGTGGCAATGCCTGATCATAATTTAATTTTGAAATGTGACAAATATGTAAGAGTAGCACATAGGTAACTTCAGTGCACCTCAAGTGCTGCTAAAACACACTTGTGTGTAATCAGTAGGAAATAACATAAGATGAAATGTTCTTCCAGTAACTGGAGATGGGAATTTGATTAAAATAAAAACAAAAAATAAACATTTAATAGTTTGAAATAATTAAATAAATTGATATATATGAACAATACATTAAGGTTTTCAGTTTGTTGGAATAAAAACTCATTAGCGGTGTTGCTGCCAGAGAAGAATAGGTTTCCAGCTAGGGAAAACATAAATATCTATATTTGTGTGAAGATTAAGCCTGCAACAAATCAGCAGACAAAATGGGCAAATACAGCTCAGACACAGCCAGCAGTGACAAAGTCATTATCAAAAAAAATCCAACACCCCCAGTCTTCACAGGCTGCACATGATTAAAAAGGTAGATTGAATGTGTAGCGTCTGAAGCCAATTATTTTTGGAAAGCCTTACTATGGCATTGTTTCTTTTTTATTTGCTCCTGCGTCTCTGCCAGCTGAGGCACCTTGTTCATTGAAATATGCTCCCCGAGAAATATCCCACCTATTAAGAGAAAAATCCTAAAAAACATCAGAGATTATTGGTGCTAACATAAAATGAACACTTTGAGCTAGTTGTAAGAGAAAAGTCCCAATTAACCTTCAAAAAAACTACATTTAAATTTCTCGTGTGATTTTTAGCTTTTCCTCCTTTACAAAGGCAATAAAACAAAGGGTTAAAGTAGTTGTTCAGTGGAGTTTAGTCTGCTGGCAACAGCTTGGAACAACACTGCATTCAATTTTATATAACACCTCCAACCTGACTTCCAAGTTCTACATATAAACAACTGTCTGACTTAAGAATATAAAAAACTATTTGCTTCACATTCATTGAGTTGGTGATGGCAGGTAAACAAACACTGTTGATGGCATCGTTCAACTGTCTGTGGCCACTATAGCAAGTGCTGACTCCATGTTCCAATCAATTCAGCATCTCTCCTATCTGCTGGATGTGGAGACCAGTTCAACTTTTAGCAAGGTACATTATGTGTTTCAATGACACTATCTGCTTTTCAGCTACAACTCTGGTCTCAACATTGAGACCACTCACAGTTTTTCCTAAACATGGAAAAGTAAGTCACTGAATTCTCCCTGTTTGTTACAGTAATGCGAGTTGATGTATGTTTTCCTGACTCGTGTACACATGAAAACTGTACTTTGGATGTTGCTATAATATTTAATTCCTAGGCAAAGACCATTTCAAAACTCTGGCTAGTCCCACAGAACTGCTTGCCCACATGTGAACCCATTTAATGTTTAAATCAGAACACAACAGTAATAAAACATCTTTAATTCATTTACCCTGGCTGAATATGCCCACATATAACAGGAACAAACAGCATATTGCATTAATACAACCACAGTATAACACATTAAAATTAATTGTATATAACTGCTAATTAAAAGCTCCATGTATTCTTATACAGTGTGAAATATGTAAACACTAGTTTAATAAATATAAATAAATATAATTATAAATAAATAAAAAATGGGGAAAAATGTACATGTTATATAAACATTTTCATAAACACAAATACCGTTAATGCCGTGGTAAATGAACATATTTGTTGAGTTGCTCAGTGGACATACAACCAAAAGCTCTGCTGTGAGAGGGTGCATGTAAATTATAGAAATGTGATCAGGTTGCCATTAAAATGTTAAGAAACGAGAACTACTCACAATAATTGTCAGAGATTAGATGCACATAAAAACAACAGTGGGAATGAGAAAACAGAGTGTTTCAGGAGGTTCATATGTGTGTCACCTTGACTGAATGTCCAGTGTTCATTTGTAGGGGTGGGGACGGTGAAGGTGTTTAGTCTTGGCTCTCTTTGAAAGGCCGACCCGGATCGGACGTGTGCACGTTCTCAGTGGTTCCAGTCTCTTGGGCTGCTCTGGTGGCCCTGCACACAAAAAACACAACACAAAAATAAAGCATTTCATTGTATGGATCAGTTCTTCATGCCTGCCAACATCGAAGCTTGCATAATTAACAGCAACATCATTAGTGACTTCATCCTATACTCTACTCAACACTGGTTTTTGTTTTAGGCTCAAAACCCCACGGAGCATTCAGACTTTTCTTTGCTGTTAATGGTTCAGCACAGTGAACAACAAAGAAACTGACTTCCTGCTTTTCCGGAACTTTTTATTTTTGATACAATTGACAAGACTACAATAATGCTCCTCAATGTGAGGAGAAAGCAGCCGTGCTTTTAGAGTGCTCAAACTGCCGAGGTGAACACACTGCATCTCTGGGTAGGCAGGTGGTTAGACTTGTTTTAAATATTCAGAGGACAGCTCACATGCATGGGTTCATAATTTACTGTAGATCACTGGAGGAGCAGAAAGGAAAGAGCAAGACTGGGCAAAGCAGGTTTAAAGGATACACCTCGTAGTTTTATGTTTATTTATTTCTTAATTGTTTAACTTTCCGCTATAGTAAAAAATACAGCCACAGGAAAACACAATTATTGATAGATTACCAAAATAGCAATAACTGACCAATGCCATTGTCCACTAACAATTACAAATGTGTAGACATTAAAATACATTAGCAGTGTCCTTTCTTTGATATCCAAAGACAACCCCCCATTTTACCAATAAAATGCACAGAGGCTTTTAGCCTTTGTCAGTCATGACAACTTGAAACTCACTGTAGCTCAGTTGTTCCAAAACAGGGAGACACATGAAAGATGGAGACCACATTTTCCTTCTCTGCTCCGTCTCCTGGGGCTCTGAAAGCAAAACAGTCAGACACAGTCAGAAAGGACTGGCTAATTCAGTTTTATTTGTATCCCCATTTAGCTTTGAACATTTTTGCATTCATGAAGGTGTTGTTATTCCACAGTGTCTTACTGTGGAAGGGAAATTAATATTTGAACAATTTTACACAAACAAATCAATGGACTTAAAGGACAGTTAGGTCTTTTTCAGAAATGTTATTATTGTGTTTAAATTTTCAGGTTGGGCTAACTTTTATTATACTCTTGTTAATTTTCCTTTTTACCAATTGGTCAAAATAAAGAAAAACTAAATTCTGAACCTCTGTGTTCCTCTGCTGTGTACAGGCATGTTTCAGGGCACACGTGGCTGCTCGGGGGCACCTCCTGCTCGCCATCACCGCTACCAGCGTTACAGGAAATCACTGAAAGATGATCACCATCATCTAATGACAGACATTATATTTTTCTGGCATCACTGTGTGAACATTGTCATGGTAAAAATTAAAACTACTAATATTCATTTAATAAAAAACATCATTCTTAGTCTTTGACTGCTGAATGGCTGTAGAGTTAAATATTCAATATTATACAAAGCTGAACTATGTATTTGACTTTGATTCAGTTCAATTAAGCCGACCATTGCGTTTACACAGTGTTCTCAGAATCAACTCTAAACTACTGCATGTATGATGTTTCTTAACTTAATCTAAACTTCATTGCTGTGTGGTGTAGATAGTTAAAATAATCCCCTATACACTTTTATGCTGACAGTTAGATGAGAAAAGTTATACCACCTTTCTGTATTTTAGTATCAGTCAGTGGCACCAGGAAACAAAACTCTATAGAGGCTTTCTCGCTTCAAAGTGGACAAATATGTTTTGTCATGGTAATGTTTATACTGATCATTGTAATTATAAAATAATAAAATAGTGAACAAAACACAAAAAGTATTACAATCACTAAGTCAATTAAACATGCATAGTTACTTTACTTTAGTTCATTTGGCAGACGCTTTTATCCAAAGCGACTTACAAGGAGACACAAGCAAATTACAATTCGGGTTCTGTAACTATGAGTTACTTCCAACTAAGAGCCCTGTTAATTAATAATGAATATGGTGCTTAATGTTGTAGCTGTACCTCATGTGAGCTATTAATACCACTGGAACTGGTCTTTGACCAGTGAGACAGAGCCACTGAATTATTCATTCACTACATACTGTACAGCGAAGTTTATTCGTACTATAACAGTTACCTGTTGATGTGTTTCTGTGGCATCCTGTGTCTGGGCTGCGGAGATGTTCACTGCAGTCTGAAGTATCTGCCTCCAATGGTTCAGTGATATCATGACACTGCTCAGGTGATGATGCTCTGTCACTTGCAAAATCCCTTATACTGATATCAAAAAATAAGTTCAGCTCTTTTAAGACCATGTCAAATTGCTTTTTCATCTCAAACTTAGGGTACTCGTCCACATCAGAGGCTGGACTCTCACTCTCAGAAGGAGCAGTGGAGAATTTTGACTGTGTATGTAAGTCACCCTGGATGGACTCACAGGAATCCCACGTGGAATCACAGTTGGGCTGCTGCTCTGACCATTTGAGAGCAGTAACACTTGCTGCTGAGATAAAGTTTGGGAGGTCATTGCAACTTGAATCACTGTTTAAAAATCCATTTGCCGTGTGTTCTGTAAAACACTCCTCCTCGTCCTCTTCACCCTCTTCCTTCTCTTCTGATGCCTGATCATACCTGTCACTCTGAGCCCCTGGCAAAGAGTCGGAAAGTTGCTGGTGGGGTGTTTTCAACAGCTGCTCGGGCAAGCTGGTGAGGAAAGAAGTGTTGCACAGGCCAGCATCATCGTCATCGTCATCGTCATCTGGTGAGAGATGGATCTTTTCAAAAGTATCAAACCCCCCCGGCACCCGCTTGTAGAGAGTGAAGGCAGATGGCACTGGGGAAAGTCTGCCACTACAGTTTAGAGTTGTAGAGCTGTTAGCATTTTGTGAATGACTTAAATGGTTCTGACATGGCACAACAGCATCACTTGTTGGAGGAGAAATTAAGGCCACATGGTCATCTGTATTTTCAACCATACATGTCTCAGCTCTTTCTAGGTAGTCAGGACAAGAAGTGAGCATGTTTCTTAGTTTGTCTTGGTTAACCAGGGTTAATTTCTTACCGCTTGTACTCATGTTGCTCTCTGTCCACTCACTCATGCATTTCATACGTGACACTTCCATCGTGTCTGTTTTACATTCATCTTGTTGCTGCAAATCACCCTCTGATTTCACTACTATCTTTGAGTTTTCATGCTCATCAATTTTCATTTCTCCTACCACATCTGTTGCTTCTTTTTTTTCCTTGTCTACAGTTGTCTCTACCATCATGGACACGTCAGCACTGTATGGGTGGTCAGAAAAACACTCACATTTCTTTTCTTTAAAACATGGTGACCTGTCATTACATTCACAGATTTCTCCCTCTATCCAATCACTGATGCAATCACAAGATGTGTCATCTTTATGTAACCCGTTTTGATGTAGAACTTCCTCTGACTCCACAACTTTCTGTAACTTCACATGTTCATCAGGTTTTATATCTTCAAAACTTGTCATATCTTCTCTTTCTTTTACCGTAGCTATTGCATCCATTCTGGAAATTTCAGCCTGTGAATGTTCAGCGACCTGTGTCCTCAGGTAGTCATGGCTAATAGGAAAAGAGTCAGACTGATCCTGTTCTTTCAATTGAAGTCCCACAATACCGTGACTTTCTTGTCTTTCATCCTCAGCAGGAGGAAGCTTTCCAGGTGTGCATAGACTACTGCACTGACAGCTAGTCATGTTGTGTGCTTCACTGGAAGTGATGGAACAACATTCTGTACATGACTGACATAAGTCTTCTTTTTCATCTTTCATCTGATTAAACTGCCTGATCTGGTGGGAAGCTGAAACCTCCTGTGATGGCCTGACATCAAAACAGAGTGGAGGAGGAATTTCCATCTCACAGACATTTATTGATGGAGATAATTCTACACCTGCACTACTCGCAGGCTTACAGTGTTTCTCTTCAGCCTCCCTGTCAGTTTCACTCCAGATTGCAGGGTCAATTACACTGAAAAGGTCTGCATTATTATCTCCTTCAGCAGGCTCTTGACTGATTCTTGCAGATATTGTGTGATCAGCCATTTCATTCCAAGCTTTGGTGAACATTTTGCCAGCAGCATGCTCTCTTCTTACCCTACAGAGGCCATTAATTTTGATGCTCACATTCTCAGTTCCTGTATTTCTGGCTAATACCACATCATTAGGAGCCATTGAGTCCTCAGCACATTCAGCAACAGAGAAGATGGTGTTTTTGCTCGTCCCATTCTCATAAACCTGGCCTTTTGTCTCCCCATCACAGACAGCAACATTTTCGTGCAATTGTAAATTTTTTTCCCCATTTCTTACATTTTCTGCAATGTATCTTGTGAGGTCGTCTTCAGGTTTTGAGTAGTTCAATTTACAGTCTGCACAGTGACTACACGAAACAGGAATGTTACCCTCCTCTTCTTCCTTACTGACAAAGATATTCTCTCTGAATTTGTGCTCGTCCAACTTCTGACTACTCACTTCAACTTCATCATATTGGCTCCACATGTTACAGAAACCTGTGTCAAGCAGCACATTTTTATGAGAGCAGTCAGACCGACATCTAACCTTTTCATCACTTGAACTGAAGGTGAATGCTTGGATTTGACTGATAGTATGTTGCACCTGCCTCCCTTCATTGTCATTTCCAGTGAAAAGGCAGCAACCAACAAGAGCCTCGTCTTCAAGTGATTTCCCCTGCCATTTGCAATCAGGATGACTGGACATGTCAGAGCTGGTGTCTTTTGAAGTGTGAGAATCCACTAATACTTTGCTTACCTCATCTGGCAGGTATGAGCAGAGCTTGTCACTTTCAGTAACTGGAGGGTGCTCATCTTTCCCTAAACGTACGAGGTGTCCTTCAGCAGTGACATAGACGTTGGATAATAGCATGTCAGCATTATCACTGACAGAAGTAGTTACCTTAGTTATAGGGTTGATAATTAATTTTGTGTTTTGCAGTTTCTGATAAGGGTTTTCATTTTGAATATCTCCATTTCCTGCTGTGCCTACTAGGAACAGATTATTCTGCATGGTACTTGTTGATGATGGAAAGTCAGTGGTGTCACATGTCAAAACCTCTAAAAAGTCAAACCTGGTTTCCTTATTGTTGTCATTTGTCACTGTACAATGTGTCCTTGGTCGTTTTAGAGAGAGTGGTGAAGTAAGGTCTCTCTCTGTTTTTAGTTTGTTATCTTCCTCTGTGATTTCATTCATTTTTGTTACCTACAAATTTGAAAATAAAAACAGCTGAGTGTGAACTGTGCTGCTCAGTAAGTATTACAATATCAAAAGAAAGAAATGTTAGCAATGTTTCTAAAGCATAGTTTTATTTTCTTAGATGCAATTTTGACTTTTCAAACAGTGATTTAGCATACTTCAAAACTGGCTGATGGACCATGGTCATGTAAACCTCAGTCTGTCTGCGGTGCTACAACAACTCACCTCACCCCAGAACTGTAGCTCAAAACGCACAGAAGTAATCTCACAGTGGAACTCTAGGGGAAAGGACGCAACAACATAACATTCAGTGAGTGGATTTCCTATAGCAGAACAGACTGATTCACAGCATGATGGTGATTCACTGTGTGGATTACAGAGATGGCATTGTAGCACTAGCGCTGAACTGTTGTTTCCCTGCTTTAGCACTCCAATCAGAAACTGGTGTGCATCAGTTTAGAACAATGTACACAATAAACCTTTCTCACATCAGACATTTTTATTTGCCATTGTAGCAAGAAAACAGGGGCTACTAAGGTCATCATTAAGGTATCCCTTCAGTTCAAGTGTCTGAGTAAGCAATGTCAATGTCACAGTGAAAACTGAAATTTCTGGTCCCTGAAACCTAAATTAATCTAGCCATTGTTTATTTTCTAATTCATGCATGTGATTTTTGTATGTGTCAAAGTGTATTCTGTGGAAGATGCCTAGCTATGTTTCAAACCCTTGTGATTCTTTCAGACATGCAAATTAACCAAACGTGAAAAGAAAGAAGTTTGGGAGACCAGGTTTCTGGCATCAAACTTGTTTAATATCTGTTACCTGGCAGACCACCCAGTCACACAAATGTGTGTTAATACATTTTTGTTTTTTTATTTACAGTCCTAGATTTGCAGGACTACAATATATAAGAAACATTATAATTGCTACAACATAACAAAAACAATGTGCCATATAAAATATAGTGTGATGTTTCATGTATGATTCCTAGCTGACGTGATTAAAATTGCCTGATGAAATACTAATATGTTTATTAACGTTACCCCTCGGTATACATAACACTACACACAAATTATCCAGTAATATAATATAACACAAATATTTAAAAGTTATATTTTTACTGGTGTGTGAACTTACTTATGTCACCTAACATGTTAATATGACCAAGTAAACTGTTTTGTCTTAGCTAGCTGCTAGTATTATCTTGTGTGCTTGATATTATCCACAGTGATACACAGCTACAGTACAAATTACCTGCTTTTTTACACACACACACCAACTTATTGTTTGTTTTTCCTTTAACTTTACCAAACCGTATGCATCGTGTGATATTTATAATAATGAAAAAAAACATAATGACATTGATAATATGAACCTTACGAAGGGTGACATTAGCAATGTCAGCTAGCATTATCTTATCTTAGCAATGTGTATTCTACACTAAAAAGCGACTCGTTTATTAAAACCTACTTAATCTATTTATAAGCTGAGATTTTGTTGTTAGCAACATCACTTACTTCTTCACCCAACTGTAGCTTGTTGCTTCCAAGTTCCTCACCTACTAAAATAAGCTAACACGTTTTAGCATTAGCTGCTCCTCAGGTTGTTGTTGTTTATCCGGTAAGTGGCGCGAAAATTGCGGCTTTGAACCAACAAAGCAGATAATTTCCTTTAAGTACAGATTTTGTTTTAGTTATTTATTTAGCTTTTTTTTAGCTAATTTGTAAAATTTTAGTTAAGAAATTCTTACATTTAACACCGAACAAGAAAACTCCTGTACGTCATTTCTTGTTGTTTTTATTTTTTATTTATTACATGTAGCATCATCCTCGGTGGGTGAGTGAGACGCACTGAGATGTACTGCTCTCTCTCTCTCTCTCTCTCTCTCCGTGTCTCCTCCTCTCTGTACAGCAGCAGCAGTGTGTGTTTAGCAGCATCACCCTACGGACCTGTACCTCTCTTACTTACTTTCTGTCGAGGCTCACTTTTCTCTCGCAGAAATCAAAAATACAAACGTTACAGAATTAAGAAACCCACACAAAAGATATTTTTCGACGGGAGAGTATTTCCAGACGTTTGAATCGCTCCCTTTTTCCGTGCTCGCAGGTTTTCTTTTGGACCACTCCAGACATCAGACCGGACTTCTCCCGTCGACTCCGCACTCTCTCACGGTAGGACGGATGGATAGATAGATGCTCTGTGCAAATATGTTGAATGATGCCCAGGCACGTTTATTTATGTCTGATTGACACCTCGTTTTTTTTAAATACATGTTTTAACCTGATGCAACGTGGTGCGTCACCCATTTGGTTTCATAAGGCTAATTTATATATTCACCGGTGGGTTAATAAGTCCTTATTAATGAATAAATATTGAATGCATAATGCAGATTATTATAATGACACATGTGTCATTTGTCAGTGTCGACTCCACAGCTGTTTCATCAATTCCTGACGTCATTTGCACGCTCTGCACCTAAAGCCAAGACTTGTCAACATTAGATGAACATGATTGTGTGTTGCATGAGCTTACTCTCACTGCATACACTACCCCATCTCTCTCTCTTTTACACACACACACACACACACACAGACACACCAGGATTTAGATTCAGAAAGAAAAGTGATAAGTGAGACACATCAGCAGACTGTTATGCGTTGATCAGATGATTATGATTGTGACTTTGCGTGGGCTATCTTGGTACAGCATGGCTCCATGATGCTAGTGTGATACATCCTGGTGTAGTTTGGCACTGCTCCTCATGTTGTAAGGGTGTTCAGGCAGGCTGTGTGTGTGTGTGTGTGTGTGTAGTGAGCAGGTGGGGGTGTGGTGTGTCTCTTCTAACCTCATCATCCTCATTTGGGAAGCTACTTTTTAGTCTGCAAAACCATGAACCCGTCTCATCCAACTGCCCCTCCGTGCTTATTGTTCCTCCACCTCTTGTGCACGCACACACTCGCTCTTGTATTTCTAGATGAAGACAACGGGATTACACAGAAATCTACCAGATTTGTCTGAATCACACGTTTGAACTACATCGCTCCTGTCTGTTGGTGCCTCGCTGGGCAGGGGCTCTGCCTGCCTCTCAAGGTCATCCCCTGTTGGCAAATGATGGCAAAGAGACATTGTTATGTAATATCCTGGCACTGGCAGGTCCGCTGGTTCTGTACTGTAACAGCACTGTTCCAAATTTGTCTATACCTGTGTGCTCATGTGTAACTGCAGCCAGAATTCTTTCTCTTTATTTTGGCTCTGACAGGGCCCCATTAGACTGGAACACAAAGAGCTATGACTCAGGTTAAGAGTCAGCATGGTGCCCTGCTCTGCATTGCACTGCAGACTGACCCAGCATGTCTTGTCCACGACTCAGTCCCGCTCACTTCTCCTGCTAAAAAACAGCACTGACATTTGCTGATTATGCACCAGCTGTCTGCTTTTTCCCTCCTCTTGATATGAGCAACAGTTGCAAAGTATTACCATGCATAAAATAGAGAGCTAAGATAGGGGCAGGGTGTGTTCTGTGCTAACGAGAGTGTCCTCCCTCTGCACTAGTCACTGATCACACTTTGGTTACTTTCATATTCGTCTTCCTGCATGTTGCTTTCTCATCGTCACTCTTCTTTTCTTTGTTGGTCTGTCACTGTTGATGCGCTCGTCTTCCGTGTCATCCTGTGTACAGACGGTGAAACTCCCAACAGGCTAAGCTGGAGAATGCAGAGTTTCATTTTTCACACTTAAAGGCTGGATGTTTTGTTCAGTTTTTCTTTTTTATTCCAGTCTTCATTTATTGTAGCACACAGCTGATAATAAACAGCAACAGAAGGGTTGAGGGAATGACAGGGCTCATAGGCGGCTTTGAGAAGTTACAGTGGATGTGTTGACACGGGATTGAAATGTATGCGAGACAAATTAAAAGTAAGCAGGGGCATTCAATTAGAACCACACTGACCATCAAAATCATTCACATCAGTGGACATAGAAACAAACTGAAGAACCTAAGAAATGATGTTGAAAAATGTGTAGGAAGACAGTGTTTTGAAATTGCTCCACCTCACCATGTTCCACTTGCGTCACTTTAAAGGTTGTGCAGTTGCAGGTTTTATATAAAGTGAGCTGAGGGGGTGGTATGAAAATAAAAGTGTGATTTAGTTAAGCGTCACTTGGCCATTTGTACACAGAAATTAAACATTCAAGATTTGTTTTCTCAAGATTTGATACTGATTATTAAGGCTAAACAATATGATAAAATTGTTCACATTGTGACAGCAACAGCAGCACACTGACACTGTACGAACGCAGATTTTGCTCTGCTGCTTGTTGCATGAATGAACAGAGACAGACTACTGAGTAACACTTACATTATGATGCAGTGTGAACTATTGTAAACACATTGTGAACATATTACAAATGAACGAACGTTTAGTACCACAGCACGTCGCTTCTTCCATCAAAAATGTGTCAGTTCACTAGATGTTTTTTCTGTGTTGTGTGCACTGCGGCGTCATATATGTGGACAGTATGCTCTGAATGTACTTCTGATGGCCTAAAAAATGGATACGCTCAAATCTTAAAGGGCAACGTCACCCATTTCAAACTTGCTTCCAGTGGTTATAGTTTATGAACATCATCTAGAATGTCTTCTAGATGATGTGACTTTGAAGAGTTTTTTAACTATAAACAGTAATATTGTGATATAGGGAGGACAAAGAGAAGAGATACTAATCATATAGATATGTATGTAAGTCGAATCTTAGAATGAAGTTCTTATTAATAAACACACGCAACATAATCTATTGCACAAAATTATGTATAAATACAAATGAATTTACTTTGTCTTTCCATTAGTCATTTATGCACACACATTTGTCTACACACACCTACACAGTGACATGAGGGCGAGGCTGTCACGCATCTTGTGCTCACATCTCTCCCAGGACACATCCGTCTCCTGGTGCTGCTGCTGTCTTCAGGTCCAGTCCGTCTTGTCTGACAGCCTACATTGTAACAGAAAGGTGTTAGCGATGTGCTGTGCACTGTGCACGGCCTCCTCGGTTTTACTGCAGTGGTTCATCTGCAGCAGATTTTTCACGTGTAGCAGGATATTTTGCATCACTAAACTTGTAGAGCAAAAAAGTGTAGTTTGTATTTTTTGGATATTGTTAAAGTTGTTTGATTTGTATTTTGTGTAGATTCCTTGTTAGTAAAGTGGTCAGTATCTCTGCCTGTCACATGGAAAACTGGGGTTCTGTGCATTGTGCATTGTTCAATTCACAAACAAATACCAAACAACAACTATCTATGCGCTGTGGGCCGCATGAAATTCTGACTGCCTTTAGCCTGCTCTACAAAGTCGCGTTTCCAATTCTCCTCTGCTCTCTGTATTGTCACTCAGTTCCAGCGGACAGAGTGCGTCGGAAAATATGTTGCGTCAAACACCTGAAAAGCACAAAAATATCTGTGTTTCCTAAACACTCCGCACTCCCCCAGCATAGATAACCAAGCACTGCATAATTTATGAATTTTACATGGATGCAATTTTTGTTATTACTAGTTTTTATTTTTTATCATGTACCGCTGTTTGAGAAACACTGACCTAGAGGGTTAACAATGAGATGACCCTCAAAATTGCATTTGACCAGGGTCTGTGTCACTACTGGTAGCATGAGGTGATACCTGGACCCTACAGAGGTTGCACAGGCAATCCGACTTCTCCAGGGTGACACATCAATACGTGGCATTGCCAGAAGGTTTGCTGTGTTTCCCAGACAGGCAGTTACTCTAAAGAGCTGAACAGGGCTGTAGAAAGTCCTTAACTCATCAGCAGGACCAGCAGGAACAGGGTAAGCACTGCAAAAGCCCTACAAAGTGACCTCCAGAATCTCTGACCAAACAATCCGAATCAGATTTCATGATGGTGGTCTGAGGACCCGACGACCACTAGTGGGCCCTGTGCTCACTGCCCAGCACCCTGGAGTTGGACTGGCATTTGCCATAGAACTCCACAATTGGCAGCCTGCGCTTTTTTCACAGATGCGAGCAGGTTCACCTTGAGCACATGTGACAGACTGAAAGGGTCTGGAGAAGCCATGGGGAATATTATGCTGCCATTGTTCAGCATGATCAGTTTGGTGAGTTGGTGATGGAGTTGGAGTCTGGGGAGGTATATCCATGAAGGGATGCACAGACCTCTACAGGATAGACAATGGCACCTCGACTGCCATTAGGTATTGTGATGAACTTCTTGGAGACACTGTCAGATCCGTCGCTGGCGCGTTCATTAAAAGGATGACATTACCCTGTCACTACATATCCAACATGATTTTTTTTTCCTTTTAAAAACTCATGTGTTGTTGTTAAAAGTATATATATTTATATATTTATATATATACAGGCCAAATGTTGTTTGGACACATTCAATTCATTCAATGTCTTTTCTTTATTTTCATGACAATTTACATTTATTTTCATGACAATTTACATTGGTAGATTCTCACGGAAGGCATCAAAACTATGAATGAACACATGTGGAGTTATGTACTCAACAAAAAAAGGTGAAATAACTGAAAAGATCTTTTATATTCTAGTTTCTTCTAAATAGCCACCCTTTGCTCTGATGACTGCTTTGCACACTCTTGGCATTCTCTTGATGAGCTTCAAGAGGTAGTCACCTGAAATGGTTTTCCAACAGTCTTGAAGGAGTTCCCAGAGGTGTTTAGCACTTGTTGGCCCCTTTGCCTTCACTCTGCGGTCCAGCTCACCCCCAAAACACATTGAATGAGAAGGTGTCTCCAAACCTTTGGCCTGTACTGTATATATATGACCTAGAGTTCATGGACCTGTTAAATGTGTTTTTCTATACCTTTCTGTGTATATAAATATCTATAAATATTTTTGCATTTATTTACAGATTGTTGAGAGTGCATGTACAGATCGCATGACGCATATGGATCAGGTTACATTTACCTGCAGAGATTCTTTTCATAGCCTCCTCATCTACTATGCAATGTGCGGTGCATTAAAGTGCTGAGGGAAAATGTGGGCATTCAGCTTTTTGTTCAGGGGAAATGCATTTTTTTCCAAAGATGAATAAATAGCCTGTCACTGTATGATTAGAAATGTAACAAAAGCATAACACAGAATATTCTACAGTATGTATAGTAATAGGTTAAGTATCTTTATGCTTCATATTAAGATTTAACTTATATTAAATCTTATAGGCAAAAGTCTATGTGACAAAAACAGCAGAGCGAGTTAAGTGATGCCATTGAAGTTAAAGCCACATAACACCAGAATATTCCATGTAAAAGGTAATAAAAATAATTTGTGTTCTATAGGTTGACAAGCTTTTTCATTGTAAAGGCTTTTTCCATTTTGAACAAAATATAAGTTTTGGTCTCTACAATGGATGCTGTAACATGATTTCCACATTTGACTGAGTGAAAACAGACTATTAAAAGTTTTTCTAGCTGTTTTATCAGTTTCATTGATCCACAGCTGCTGATTATAGTTGTTGAAAAGCTAAGTACGCCAATTTTGTTGAAAACTGTACAACTTCTACATCGTTTCAGAAGCACTCGGTGGGTCACACGGACTCTGTTTTTCTGTCTTCTTCAAAAGATCCTGTTTGAGCGTTTTATCTGGACATTTTTGTACACTTGTGTTCATAATGACTGCTACAAAGAGTACTGCCTCCTCAGGTCATGACACCAGGGCCTGCCAGTCCATGGCTACAGATCCAGCCTGTGTGGATAAAGGGTGGGGTGGGGATGTCATGGTACTGTGACTTTTTGTATTGAACTTTCTCACCTTCATAACTAAGAATTATGATCCATAGTTCATAGTTGAGCGTTCACGATTTCCGATTTACGGGTTTTGAAGGTGAATGTTCTGTAACCAAGCCTTTGTCAGACATTGTAAGTGTCCTGTGTCGGCGAGTCACAGACAAGAAGAACAGGGCCTTGCTTTGCACAAATGCAGCTGGCCAAACAGACTTTTCAAATGTAGTAGAGATGTCATTGAGTCACAAACTGAAAATGTTGCTTATCTGTAATAAATTGATCAAAGACCAGCTAGAAGTGACCAGCCCGGTCGCAATGCTCCATAGAGCTCAGCTGTTTCTGAAAACAACAAGCCTGGTTTTTGGTCCAGAGGGACAACGTACTACATACTACATACATGTCTATGGCTTCCATGATTGGAGGGATCTCACCATTTATATATTTATATGTCTGTCTATGCCTCTTAGCTTGTATCTGCCACTCCCGCTCCTTGATTTTGGCTGGCACATGATGGATTCTCATCTCCAACGCCATGAGCTACAGCATTTAATAGGATTGTTTCTTTTTTATTAAAATTATTGCATTGCTCTATTGATTTAATTGCATTTTCTGTTTGGCATTTTCACGTTAATTCCAAGACATATTACCATATAGATAGCCTTCATACCAAGTTATGTATTTGTTATGTTGCTCATTTTGTTCACTGGCAGAATAGAGGCATGATCAGTTGTTAGATAACTTGATTTTCAATTTGAGTTTCTTTTTCATCTTGGGTCATACTGATCCTCATTGTAAGGGTTTTTCAAAATTGGATTTCACGAAGTAGTACATTTATATTTTTTAGACAAATTGTTCCCAAGTTGTGGTTTGTAGACTTTCTGAGCTGCACGTGAAGGTTCTAGGTGTTGTCACAAACTGGACTCTCCCAGATAGCAAAATTGTTGTTAGCCAGATCTGACACTTTCATCCAGTTCACATACCATGTGGAATGAGGACACTTGAGCAGTCCACTCCTGTTTGCCAGATCTGAGCCACATGTGGACCAGAGCATGACCCCATATATCAGCCATGACCTATACAAGTAAACCCACACGCATCTTTGCCAAAGGTGACCAATGTGTAAAATAGCAAATATCTCCCAAATATCCCAAATCAAATTACTTCTGCAGCCACATTATATGGCTCAGATGAAGGACAGATCGTTGCCACATCATCGTCTGAAATGGCCCAAATCGTGGTTCTAACTGGGCATGGTCTACAGTGTGGACAACCATATTAGATCAACCCACTACTATATTATGTGGTTATTCCAGGTATGGTATTACATATTTTAGTCCAATTAATGATAAATAATGTTGCATTAGTTGCCATTTGTTGCTGTTTATTTCACTGCAGTATCAACATAGACTTGCAGAGACCTGCTTAAGATAATCTATCACAGTAGTCCTTTTCCATTTTTAATCTGTAGTAAAGTCTAGGTGTGCAGGGACCATTTTGGAAACCTGCATCGATAGTGTGTACAAGATAATTGGCATTGACATTTGGGATATAAAAGCTGGCTGCTGAAACGTGGAACTTACCTGAGCCTTGTTGTGACAAAATCCAACCCAGTAGATGATCAATAAACGCTTGGATGCTGCGAAGAGTGTCAGTTTTAATTTAGTAATTTCTTGCAGTAACAAGGTTGCAGCCAGCTTTAGATTTGGCTGATGGAGCGTCTTTGAAAGTACAACAGGGAGAGTTTTTAAAACAGCTCCTACTCAGTGTCATTAGCAGACAACAATAATACAGCACTGCCATTAAAACAGGAAGCAAAAGCATATCTCTGCCTTTAACTTGCTGCATTTCGATTCTTACAGCGTATTGAAAGAAATGGAAAAGAGTAAAAACATGTAAGGTGGAAACCAATCTCTAAACTTATGACAAGCTTTGGAAAAATATTGCTTTAGAAGAAGAAATGGAGCTTAGCATAAATCTGGCAGATCTCAGTATATGGCTGCAGCACGTCTTGGATGTTTGCCTGACTCTTTATTCCTCACCCGTGAGCATAGAGAGACAGATTGGCACCACCCATACTGCTGCTGCCTCACATTTCCCTTGGTGTTGTCAAGCTAAAGAGGTGTAATAAAACATCTCAGCAGAGAGTAAGTGTAGAAATGTTCCAAAACTCCAACCATCTTTTGCAAATTATGATAATTAGGGGCTGGTTAATGAACTAATGGAGGCCATAGAGTGGCGGCATCGGCACCGTGCAGATACGAACAGTTAGACACAGAGACAGCTGTGTGCAAACAGCTGCACTGGAGAAATTAAGGGACATTAAAAACTAAAGCACGCTTGAGTTTTTCTAAAAAGCTACAGCAGGCCAACCACTTTAGGATGTCATTATCACCTTTCCAAAATCCTAAGTGTTTCATTTGAAAGTGAGATACTCCCTGTTTTGTACAGTGAATAGCTGAAGGCTACAACAGGAAATGGATAAAGGTTGGATTGGAATAAATAAAATAAAAAAAAGGTTCACAGATTAACATTGCTTGGGAGAAAGCCTATGTACAGTATGTTGAAAAGCATTTAGTTTGTTTTGGCAGGTAATTAAAAAATATCTTCATGCTTTCTCAGGGAATGTAATATAAGAACTATGTCTGAAAGGATGTCAGGGTCCAGATTTCCTCTAAAAATTAAAACAACAGCAGACAAACAAAATTAGGACAAGCAGATGCTCAAAGAAAGATGAAAAAAAGCAAACACGTCTTTGAAAATGACCCTAATATCTAAAAAGGTAAAACATTTCCTGCATGTGACACTATTCTGGATCCTCATATCACAGACCATTTGTTTCAAAGCTTATTTTTAGACGGAGCCTTGGTTGCACTTTCACAGGTCTGTAGAAATCTCTGTTTTCAAACCCTGATGAATCACTTTTCCAAACACCCTCCAGACATTTACTGCCAGTTGATACGAAGTAAAGGAACTTCTTAATGTTTCGTAATTATTTAACATCACATTTTGTGTGTGTGTGTGTGTTTGCTTGTCCATTTTTGCAGACAAAATGGGGAAACAGAACAGCAAGCTGACCCCTGAAGTAATGGCCGATCTCGTGAAGAACACAGAGTTTAATGAACACGAGCTGAAGCAGTGGTACAAGGGATTCCTGAAGGATTGTCCCACCGGCCGACTCAACCTGGACGAGTTCCAGCAGCTCTACGTCAAGGTGAAGCTCCACTGACTCACTTTCAGGCTGGCACCAAACTTAATGGATTACACACATACAGGATGCTCCAATGTTCATTAATGTGCTCACCGCACACGCACACACACACACACACACACACACACACACACACACACACATGATCAGGTCCAACACATTCTCTGTGGACTTACCTGCAATTAGTACTAACAGGGATGTTTGTAATAACATAAAATTCCTTCTGCATCACCACAAAAACCATTGAGGGTAATTGTATTCCCATTATCAAACCCCTGCTTGATTTTAGCAGGCATCCTGCCATGTTCCCATTCGTCCTGTATCTGGGCAGAAAACCAACAGCGAGGCAGATATCACAGGAGCTCAGATGATTATCTTCTCCTGCTAATATGTAGCGTACCGTATCTCATTACCTCTGACAGAGCAGTGTGAATTTATTCCATGATTTATTCATTTAGTCTTATAAAACAGGGAGGAGCACATTCATAGAAACAATGGATATTTATAATGAAAGAGAATGAAATACTGGCTTTAAATATACACTGAACAAACAGTTTTGTTATTCATTGTGAATATATTGATATTATTCAGAGTCTTTATACTGCTCCTAATAACAGTAGGCTTTTCTTACCTCAGCTGTGACCTACTGAACCCTAATTGATTTATCTGTAATTAAAAAATAAATGTGCACATTCAATTATAATACTGTGTACATAAAATGATACTATGCCCCCATCTTGCAGAAACATCAGACTTATCTCAGCATCATGTGCCCTTTAACGTCCCGAGAGTTCTCGTGGAAGAGAGCACTCTGAACAGTGTAAGAACAGGCATTAATGTTTTATCACTGGTGCCAGGAAATGCCTCATAACCAGAGGGGGGCTGTTGTTACATAAGGCACGCCTGGACACTGAGGCCATGGGTGCGCTTCCTCTAAATGCCATCGGAGCGCATGTGTCAGACCAGAGGAGGAAAAAAAAAAATCTTTGCAACATCAGAAATAAGTGAAGGTACGGCTGCGGCTGAGTTAAAGAAATATCAGAAGAAAGCACAAATCACCAAAGGGACTGACATTTTCCATTTGAACTAATCTGTCCCATTAAAATCTATTGAAAAGCATTGAAATCCTTTTAAAATTGAAGTATAAAAAAATAAGCTGGACTCCTGGGAAATAAGAGCGACTTGGCGGCTGTGATAGAGGGATACAAACACAAAAGAAATCCGATGGGACATCCCCTAAAATCTCTTTACAGCACAATATGGCGGCATGTGAGCAACAGTGGCAGGAAAATATGCAGCCGTATAAAGGAGGGGTGGGGTGGGGGTGTGGGGGCAACGAGGCTCACATCTAAAGGGGTCTTGTAGGCTTCTGGGTAAATCCCATTATTGATGCATCCTATTGTGTTTCTAGGCAACAGTGTATCAGTGATAGGGCTTTATTTAAATCCAGAGGGCTGATAAGTGGAAAAGCGGTCTGCCGCGGCCTCATATTAACAGTACAGATTGTTCCTGTGAAGAGTGACTCTGTGTGTGTTTGTGTGCCGGTGGTGGGGGGGTCATATGTTTAGTAGGAGGGAGAAGAGGCCAGAGCAGTGTTTGCGTCGGCTGAAAGCGAGAATCAGATAGGGGCAGAGATGGGAAAAGTAAGCAAGTGAGAGAAAGTGTTTTTTGTACATTATTTATTAGTCATTAGCTCAAATAGAGTCACACAACAGAGTGATGAGGAATGTGTGTGTGTGTTAGTGTGTGAGTCTGAGCCCTCACCGTACATGCATCCACGAGACAGGCAGAGCTCAGTTTACACCTGTGTGAAAAGACATTTCGTTTTCTACAATCCCACGCTCGTCCCCATGGCTTCAGATCTCCCCACATTTGTGACAGGTGTCCAGACGTCCTCCCCTCCTAAATGCCGTGTTACCTCTACCCACCTCAGTCAATTTACTATCCGACTTGGGCATAGACTTTTTTTGTCTCCCTTCTGTGCTCTGTGTCTCACTCCTTTACTTCCCTCTGCCTTTGTGGAGATAATCATATTTTAGGTTGTGAAAAGGGAGAGACAGGAAGAGGTGTTAAAAAACAGGAATAGAGGAGAAAGCAGGTGGCGCATGTTGGCTGGAAATAATCCGAGCTACTTTTATTGATGCCGGGTGTTGGATTCAGCGTTTATTAAGATTTTAGATTGTAAAATGTAATGAAATTGAGATGTTTTTCAAATGATAGCGTAATTGAAATGTCCATTGATGTGGAAAATGAAAAGGGAATATCATATTTGAGTGGATGCTGATTTTTCACTGTAATGAAGAGACTGAAAAGGAGGTTCAGATGAAGCTTTTGTGGAAAACCTGAAAGATCTGTTGCACTAAAAATAAAAACTGAAGAAGTTAGTTCAATCAAAATGTGCACATGCTCGACCACACAGTGATTTTCATCAAGGCATGGTTGCACAACTAGTGGTGCTAGAGGCTTGGTGACACTGCTATCAGAGCTAACTTGTGAGCAACTGTCGCTGGCAAGCTAACAAATACACTTGCATGCCAGGAACATGCTAGTATCATTTAACAGCTGTCTAATCTTCTCTCTGTGTTCCCTGTGCTGTGCTATTTACTTCACCAGGCAGAGATAGTACACAGCTTCATTTGCCTACTAGCTCATAACTCTACTATTAAACAACTATTTTTTGAAGCTGTTTAAACTCTTAAATGGATGGAACAATACTGCTAAAAGGCAACAATAGCTTCCTCCTCCATTTTGTTGTCAAACTCCTCCAGATGATGTCATCTGGAGGAGTTTCTATTCACTTGATGTCATCTGCTTCCTTGGACTACAGAGGTTGTAGTCTTGATCAGCCTGCTCCTCCAGAGATCATCTGAACTGGAAACTCTTCAGGATATTTTATATTAGACATTTTAGACAAGTTAATAAGAGAAAGAAAGAGGGAAGTTTGAAATCATTCATATCCATGTTTTCTCCAAACTGGAACCATAGGAAGCAAGATGAAATTGGTGAACTTGGCCTTTAGCCAGTGGTAAGTATATACAGTAAGTGTGAAGCTACACACAGGTTGTAACAGCACAAAGTAACATGTTGGCTGATTTATTCAAACTTATGTAATGTGACCTGCCACAGGTTTTGTTTCCCACTGGATTTTGGATTTTTTGTGGCGTTGCCGATGACACTCATATAAATATGGAAGAGATGCTTCTGTGACAATTCACACTCAAGCGCTTGCGCGCCACACTGTGTGGAATTTCTCATCCTTGACATGCCAGCTGCTCTGGGAGCCATTTGTAACAGGATAACAACACTCCCTGAAATGTTAAGGTGATAGATTTTGTCACAGGATTTTTTTTTCTTGAGCTTGATGCACACAGAGACAGGAGGTACAGATAACTATGAAGACACACATGAACACATCTGCCACTGATCTATGCACGTCCACAACAGATTTGTCTTTTGTATAAAACAGCAATATTGTATTGAAAAGCTGAATATTAAACATTAAAATAGTGTTGGTCCTGTTCGGTAAGTTGTCAGGTTTTCCCTGTGTTGGTAGCAGTAATGTGAAATGAGCATTAGTAGAGTTGGTGTTGAACTGTTATTGTGATGAGGTAGCATTTTAACGTCAGATGGACTTTAATAGACTTCATTATGATTTCTGCTACACACAGCAAGCATATTACTCTGTTGTGGTTTCAATGGAAAACACATCAATGTAAATACAGGAAAAACAAAAGCATTTTATATTATAACCTTTTTTTTACCTGTAGTTAGTGTCATGGCTCCTGTTCAAGTCAGGGAAGATTCAGAACGTTTAGAAAATGTCTCTTAAAAAAAACGTGACAGTTTCACTCTTGTTTCGTCGTGTTAGGTGGAAGACAAGATAAAGGAGGGGAAAAAAAAGGCCTTAGGATGGAAACATCGTTGTGACACTGACCCACACACACATACAAATGCAAACACAAACGCACACAGATGCTGACCTGAATGTAAATGTATGGATGGATATGGAATGCGCTCTGTTGCATCTTGCTTGCAAAGCCTCAGGGCTTTTGCTGTTGATGGGTATGGAGTGTGTGCGTGTGTCTGCATGTGTGTGTGCGTGTGTGTGCCTCAGTGACCATCCAGCAGTGCTGACTGTGAGATCCCCTATTGCTTCCCCAGACAGACACACAGACAGATCTCCGAGCAAAATGATATCAAGGTAAATGGAGCAACAGACGGACATTGACATCATCTGGCCAGCAGCCCGTTTCTGTGAGGAAACATACGCTGCCTGTTTACAGGAGACAAAAGACAGGCAGGAGATAGACAGGCATGTTAGACTGTCACGAAGAAACACGGCTACAAAGAAGACGCCCTTTTCCACTGGTTACTGTATGTGGAACATTGTTTTGTAGTAATTTGAAAGGAAGTAGCTGCGTTTCTGCTGAGGCAACAGGAGCAGATTGTTAAGAGCGTTGTTTTCAACAATCAAGACGTTTAGTGCAATATAACCTAAACATTATGACCCTTATATCAGGCGTTATATTACAATCTAATAAATACTGGATTTTTCAAGCTGACCAATATTTGACCAATCAAAAAAACATATCAACTATCAGCTGTCAGTGATTTCTATCAACAGTCAAATTTGGTTAGTAAAAAAGATGTGCTGAGTATGGCATTTAGAGTTCAAACTTGTGAGTGCTCTCTGGTGGGCAGATGACGTAGTGGTACCAGTGTTTGGTAAGTACCTCAAAGTAATGTTCTGCATTAATGTGCTGAAACCTTCAGAGCAAACACACAAGAGAAATTACTTTTTATAAGGTAGAGCTGTAAAGGAGGAGCATTTAATCATATCAAACAGCTAACTAGGACATTATCCTTCTCCTCAGTGGTATGTTTTGCCAGGTTTGGGGTGTTATACTCCAGTTCCAATTACATAACTGCAGGAATTCAGAAACATGCAAAACGTTTTGTACAGTGACATTTCTGAACACACATATCTCCGTCTCAAAGTAGAACTTGTGCTTTAGGTGTAAAACCTACAAAAGTATAGTTTGTACTGCTATTTTAACTGGCCAGCACAGGGCGAGACCTGATCCAATGCAGCATCTATGTGTATAAATTGAAGTATATCATAAATCTAAAACATTTTCAAAATGACGTAATATAAATATCTAACCTAAATTTATCATAAATGGAGATATCACTCCAACCCAAAGGATAGTGCAGTATTTATTATTTTATTAGTAATAGTATTTATCTAGTGTGGCTGTGGGGGAGTACACGGCAAAGCTTCTGCGTACTCCCTATGCCCTAATAATGTTGCATAATTCAGATGTCTCGCCATCTCTTCTCTTTCCATCTTTCTTTCATCTCGGTCCTTTCCTTCATGCCTCTCTCTTTACACACTTCCTCTCTCACCTCTCTTCGTCTCCAAGTGGGCTTGCGGCTGCCGCGCACTAAAAATAGCTTTCGTCGTCCCAGAAGCTCTCATGCCTTTCTTCATTGTTGTGACAACACACACACACACACACACACTACGCACAGAGATGCACACGATGGCAACGGAAAAACCACAAAATTCTCTTTACATGATATAACAAACATGAAACATTTTGTGCTCGCTTGAAATTTAAAAAAAAACAAACTTGTATTTGTGAGATGCACTGTGCTCAAATATAGAACCAATCCTGATTCTCTGTTCCTGTTAGAAGACATCAGACAAACTCAGAAGCTTTGAGTCACACCAACAGTAATGACAAAATGACGCACTCATTATGAGAGTGGGTAGTTTACAGTGTTTATAAAGAATGGAGAGAGGGAATCTGACACTGAATTAAAAGACTGTAATTGTCACAAAGACAAGCTTGGAGGTTTGTCCACAGTATTTTCTCCAGACTTTCAGAAAGAAAAATTGCTATTAATTGCTGCGAGTGACTGTGTCAGTGTTTGCGGATGAGATGGATCCAAAATGAGCTGCAACAGAGAAAACAGAAGTTCTCCGAGTAGCAGAGAGGAAGGGAGAAGGTTAGATAGACAGTGAGTGGGAAACAGATGGCTAGATTTGTAATAATGGATTGCTCTTTACCTGTCAGCTGCTCTCTAGCCTCTCTGCACTCTCTGTCTCTCTTAGGGCCTTAAAGTTGTAATTGAATTATTCAGCAACTTTCAGCTAGTTTCCCTGCTGCTGCTGCTGTTGCTGAGGTGTGAAAGGAAGAGAGAGGATGCTAGTAAGTGCCCTTAGATGCGCAAAACAAGATAATAGGTCTGTTCTGGGGGGAAATCATATTCAGATTGAGCTATGTATAACCATTAGAGCATCCTTGGTAAGAAGAAATCAATTATTGCAGTTGAGTGGTGAAGGCAACAGGCCACAAAGCTATTAGTGTCAGCATGCAGGTTCAGATCCCGTGGTGCAGGCGGGTGGTAAGGAGAATGACCTTCAACTGGTTAACAAGAGTTCAGGCTACAGTGTCAGCAAGCATCCACCTGTGAGAAACACTGAATCCTCATCAACCAGACCTTTGACCTTCACGTGGAGGGAGACGGGAAGTGAGAGAGCTACTCACCTCAGAACCGTGTGGACCAGTGAAGAGCTCTAAGTCACACGTCTATCACGGATTAAAAGTAATTTGACATTTGTACTGTATCAGCATCTAAACTAACACACAGCAATGAGAATAAGAGCTCACAGAGTCAGCATAACTACAGCTGCCACTGCTGTACAGCTAAAGAGAGCCACAATAGAAAGCCCACTAACAACATTTCAGCTCATGACACAGCTCAGACGGTGTTATAATTGGATTTACATAATTTGAACAGTTAGATAAACACATTAGTAAAGTAGTATGAATCCATCTGTGGTCATGTTGCAAGTGTCTCTTCATCAGCAACATCTGAATTTCATTCCCCTGTGTCAGATATTACGGCTGTCAGATTCTAAAATGGTTTTACAGGGAGCGTGTCTTTCCAAACACAGTTACTAAAGAAACATTTCATTACACAGAGCCTAATTCAAACACAAGATGCATACTACACAGTTACCTAAAGCTGCTAGGACACCAAGATTGAAAACCCATCTTACAGTATTAAAGGCAAAATACAGTACAGGAACAGGAAAAATGAGAAATAGCAGTCAGCAGAGAGTGGCTAGGATGCTGAAGTACTGTTCATCTCATTTTAACATATTAATACACTACACAACATAATCAGAAGACCTCTCATAGTACAGTGGAGCTTAAAACATGTTCCGTTGCTCTTGGGCCACCATGTAATGAGAATACAGAATAGATAGATAGATAGATAGATAGATAGATAGATAGATAGATAGATAGATAGATAGATAGATAGATAGATAGA
>JAUYWH010000016.1:3795873-3873216 GCA_034779795.1 Ctenopoma multispine
ATAGATAGATAGATAGATAGATAGATAGATAGATAGATAGATAGATAGATAGATAGATAGATAGATAGATAGATTTCCATGTAGACTGAGAAGGATTTCTTTCATGCTTATGCACACATTCAGCCACCACTGAGCAGCATGATGTAGGAGGAACAGCCCAAAGGTTTGATGACTCAAGTCCAATGAACCCATAATGTAGACATCCAGAGAAAATCCCAGCAGGTTGTGTGGACCTGTGAGAGTCCTCCTCACACACAGACACACACAAATACACACTGCTACGTCTCACTTCTCTCTTTTTTCTTCCAACCATCACCTCTTTCTTCGTCTCTTCCTTCGCCTCTGGCGCCGTCTATTGGTCCTGGCCGAGCGGACCGAGCTTGATTATGAGCTCTTTAAAAGGTGGCTTCAAACTGAAGCTGCTGTGGATTTATCTTGTCAAGCACTTTAGAGACTAGCCGTTCTGGACATACCACTGGAAAGTGAAGATAAAACTAGCCCTCCCCTTTTTTTTTCCTTTCTGTTACTCTGACTGGCTTTGAATTGCATCACAAGGAGCAGAGGGTAACTCCTTGGTCTACCTGCCAAACCTGGCAGCCAGCAGTGAGTCACACTCTGCTTCCTGCCCCGCTTGGCTACTCTTCTCTTATCTGATTTAGATCGGAGTTGCTATTGAAAAGGCAGTAAAATGGCCATATACAAGACTTGACATTTTTTGTGCAATATTTTTTGTCAGCTTATTTTAGTACCAGAATGAATAGTTGCAGATCTGGGTTGTTCATGGGGAATATTGATATGTAGCTGGTGTGATGTATTCACCTCGCACGGCAGCCTCCTCTACTCATTCTTAACTCAGTGCCAATAACTGCTCTCCTCACCACCTTCTGAGACATGAAATATGTTGCCACACTCAATAGTGCCATCTGCTGTTGTGCTGTCATTTACACACTTCGTGCAGAGTTAGTGCTGCCAAATGGGTGTTTTGTAACTACAGATAAACGATGGTCAGGGACCAGCCTGCTCCAGATTCCTCTTAAATCACCGGCTGAACGATTGTGTGCAGGCTGATTCCTGGACTGCACACAATCGTTCATAATGGAAAGCTAGGGTGCCCAGGCAGCCATTCAATTCAGGTGAATGTGTGGTTTGCTTGTATAAGCCTGTTGTCACTGAATTAAAGGCTCATCCCTCAAGAGCGGAGCAATCTTGCAGAACTCGGGCTATAAACAAGTGTTGCACGTATGCGTATTTAATCCCGTCTGATTACAGTGCAGTAGCCAGAGATAGACGCCTGCCACGCTCATCTCATTGTAGCATGTTCTGGCAGTCCGACACAGATGAAGCTGAAGATGTTCTCTGCGGGGTAATCGTCGCATGATACAATTACATGTTCACAATACCTCTGTAGCAACCGGAGCTCCTCTCTGTCTAAACCACTGTGTTTCAGGCCTTTTTATTTGTTTTAATGCCTAGATTTTACATCTGGAACACGTCTATGTCTCTATTGTGTCAAAGTCCGTTCTCCCTCGTAACTACAGTGTTTCCCTAATGTTAAGAAGAAGAAAGCTGGGTTGGATGTTTCAATCGTTTGACTCAAAGATGGAGGATTTTCAAAGCAGTGACGATGACTTGTTGACTGTAGTATTTATATATTTGAAACTAGGGTGTCAGGGGTCTGGGTGAAGAGGGAACTCACGCTCACAGTTTTGTGAAGTTTTGTGTCCCAGGGTACGCAGATTTTTTGGTCAACATAACTGGATGTGACAAGGACAATAACTTCTGTAGGAATGAACTTGCTCCAAATCTTAATGTTGAGACGTGCTGTCAAAGCCTCTTGTGATCCAGACCTTTCTGTTTGATTAGTAAGTTCTCATTTATTGTAATTTTATAATGAAGACGTGCTCGGACGTGTTGGCATAAGTAAACTTTGATTGAACTAAATTGCGAAAATAACCAAAAAAAAACAGTGATACTGATGTTGATTAAGTAAAACTGGATTATATGCATGGCTTATTTTCTGGGAATTCCTGCTGTGCTTTGGACCCACGTGTGCGACTGGCAGACAATAACAATTTCAACAAAACTATTCTTCTGTACAATAAATGATAGACGTTTATAGCTTTTACATGCTGTGTAACATTCTGTTGTCTAGGTGGTTATTTATGAAGTTTAATAAGATTACTTCATGGTGATGTGTTTATTCCAGTAGTGCATGTTAACTGCTAACTTGTTTAATTTTGGTGACACTGACATAGTAGCAGCCACCCACACAAGAGTAACAAGAGGATAATTTCAAATGTATTTTACAGAGCTGCGTGGATTGACAGGGTGTTTGCATATGTGTGTGTGCTTTGTATCTGTGCAGACCCTGAAGGTATGGAAGCAGTAAGAGCTACAGCAGTGTGCTGGCTTAGTTTCTGTAGCTGCCTGGCATGTCACTGTGGGTTTATGTAAGAGCACACGCAAGACCCATCTCTCTCTTTCTGACACACACACACACACACTGTAAAATACCCAGCAGTAGATTATGCATTTGTTCCTCTCCCTCTCGCCCCATGAGGCCCTTAGCATTCAGCTCGATGAAGCAGAGACGCTTTCATGCCGCAATGTAGCTGGCCATAGCAGTGACAGTCAGCACTGCTGAGCCAAGGTCCTGCTGGTGTGTTTCTCCAAATAGACTTAGTGCAAAAGAGAAAACACTTCAGAAACAGTAAAGCCAGTGACAAACCTTCTAAATATTGTTTATAGCAATAATGGCAAGTCAATTCAATTTATTTATAGAGCGCCAAATCACAAAAAAAGTCATCTCAAGGCATTTACAAAGTCAGGTTTAAGACCTCACAGAATATTACTATAAATGGTACAAAAACCAATCAGTTCCACTCTAGCACAGGAGAACAACTTGATAGCAAAAGGCTCTGCCTCCCACTACTTCATTTGGAAACTCTAGGAACCACAAGTAGACAGTACTCTGAGAGCGAAGTGCTCTGGCAGAATGACACGGTACTATGAGGTCTTTAATATATGAAGGACCGTGATTACAAAGTATGTGAGCAAAAGGATTTAAAACTCTATTCTAGATTTTACATGAGGTCCATGTAGATATAATGATATGAGGCTTTTGAAGGGATTACTGGTACAGCCTACTTACAGTAAGTAATAAATGCATCATACATGGAACAGGTGAAAGAAGGCAGTTCTAGAGGTGAAGGAGATATATACAGTTCCATTGTCTGAAGCTAAAAGAAATTTGTTGGTGCTGTGCAGTGCACAAAGTGTCTAGAGACAATTATGTCTCCATGAAAGTTGAATGGGAGCATTGATAGTTACTTGTTTTCTCTTTGGTTACTGGTTCTTTAACAACAAGGATTCATTTTTCACTTGACATTTGTCCTGATGCAACATTTATCCATGAGGTAAAACAATATTAAACAATCCATATTGCTGTGGGAGCTGCTGGGAACCTGAACATAGTGAGCTCTGAGGCTCCCAAAGGTGTGTACAGCATGTGTGTGTGTGTGTGTGTGTGTGTGTGTGTGTGTGTGTGCACTTAATCTGTTTTTAGCATGTACTGTATCTTTTGACTATGGAGAGGGATTTGAAATTAGACACTATCAGCAGAAAACAGTGAAACACATCACAGAGAGTGACATCATCATGGCAGCGGTCCAGGGCAGGTGTTATGAGATAGTGAGTGGATGAACGATCACTCGGGTCATCTTCTGGGAGATGGCGTGGATGGAGAAAGGTCTGTTCAGGCAGGTCTGCAGCTTGTCAGCTTTCATGTCTGCTGGCTTCGTCGGGTGTGATGAATTACAGCAGGTACAGTATATATACGGAGAAGGTTTTGGGTCTGACATTATTGGACTAGAATTAATTGATTAAAACCTTAAAGTGCTGCACTTATGATTTTTAATAATAGTAAATCAAGGTTCACTTTTTCCTGACCTTTCAGTCCTGCAGTCGTGGAGAGGGTCCTGAACAGAGTTTGGAGCTTTCTTAAGTCAAGTCTCTCTCCAGGAGGTCAGAAGTTCAGACCCGAAACAGCAGGAAATGAGGCACAAACAGCTTTTAGAGGTAGAGGGGTCCCAGCAGAGAGGGGCTCTCTACTATTAATCTGAATTTAGCAGCAGAAAAATCTGTGACATCCAGCTTTTCACAGGAGACATTCAGACATCCAATTTTAACACTGTGAGAAAGACCATAGTGGCGAGATGTGACTGAAAGCTCAGGGGGGAGTTTGTTTGTGAGTCCTTATTAGCAGAGATGCCTTCAAAGTACATCTGTGGGGATGCTGCAGAGGCAGAAATGACTTCCTGATGGCTGCTTCTGATCAGTTTCACTTATAAGGGCTTAGATTAATGTAGATTTTATTATTTTTTGGGACTCAGATAACAGTAATCCAGTTACATGCAGCTCCCAAACGGCAGCAGAACATGCATATAGTTAATAATTCTTCATCACATTTAAATCCGGACCCTCGCAGGCTTATCAGTGGAGGCTTTTAAGCTGCAAGATGTCTGCCCGGCTTAACTGTTATCTGAATAGCTGGCAGCACAGGCAGGGCAACTAAATACAAATCTGGATCAAACTTTGCTTGTTACCTAACTCTGAAGTTATTTTCAAACCAAACAAGTCATTTGTCACTTGTTACTGATGAGCTTCTTATTTGAGGGTTGCTGCTGAATCACTCATTTTTTCGCCGTTTGGCAGTGCTCTCATCCTTCTATCCGCTCTTCCCCTCCCTCCATCCCTTCCCTTTTTCCTTCCCACTCTGACTGTCCCTCTCCCAGTTTTTGGACCAGCACCAGTGCCAGCTTGCAGGCTGATTACGAAGGCTTTAATGTTCCATTTAACAGCAGCATGTTTTGGGTTGTGTGTGTGTGTGGAGGTTGGGTGTGGAGGTACGGTATCTGTTTAACAGAATAGGTCTCACCATACACTTGCAGACACACAAACACAGAGACATTAGCCTTCATTAGGCCAGCTGTGCCTGTCCGCCTGGCTCTTCCCTGAGAGGACTGGGTCTGGGATTCAGCCTGTTCTCTGATGGCCGACTCCAAGCAGCCATATCAAACAGCCGTAATGACAAGTGAGAACCAAATCAGAGAAGGAGTAAGACTTAATGGAAATGTTAACCAAGTAGCTGTAAAGGCGAGGTAACAGTCGCTTCAAGTGCTGACTGGGTCACTTTGGTTGTGTCACATCTGTTTCCATGGATTTCTCGGATGTCTGACAAAGCTTAACATGACGGAGACAGGAGAGACATTTCACATCCTCGTCACCCTGTGCCACCCTCTGGTATTCCTTTCTTTGCTCAGTTTTCACATAAAGTGTTTCATAACTTGCCGAAGAGCCGCAGTGTCTCGTTCTCCCTTCCTCCCCTTTCCTTACTCTCTAGCATCTCTCCTGCATCACATCCCTGACACCCTTTTCCTCCTCCTCCTACTTTGTCTGTCCACGTGCCTCCTTCTGTTCCTCTGGTGCCGGGCAGATGAGCCAAGGTAGGGCCATACAGGGACAGGGTGCCGCACTCGTGTGGAGGAAGCCACGTTGCATTTGTGCAGAAAGCATCAGGCGGCATCCCGTTTATGCTGTCAGCTCAGAGCTGGCCCCCTGTCCCAGGGGGACTTCTAGGGAGCAGAAGGACCTAGATCAGGGGAACTGAGCTCTATCACTGTCACACCCCTTCTAACGATCGCTCTGACTGTCACAGTTATTTTAGTTTGCACATCGGTCTTCTCTTTCCCATTTCCATTAGTTTGTCTCTCCTCAGCTTTTCGTTCATCAACATTCCTTCTCTCCCCACTCCCTCCCTGCTGTCTGTTAATTTCTTACTGCAGTCTGATCAGTTTGCTACTGCAGCAGAATTTACATGGGTGGGACCTTATTGCAGATGGGCACTTTCCCAAGTCAAACTCAATCTCACTTTCTAACCGCGTCTTCCTTGTCCTTGTCCTTCTTCTATTTCACTCTGTGTCTTTCTCTGTCTCCCTCCCTCATCTCTCTTTTCATCTCTCATCCACTGCAATGTCTCCTCTCCCATTAGGATTCATGGTCTCGACTCCCACCCCCTCCTTCGTGACTCCAGACAAGTTGTGCGTGCTGGAGCTGTTGCTCCTAAGAGAGGCTAGGGCAGCGTCCTCGCCTTTTTCTGTGTGTAATGAGACTGTCTACACACACATGGGCAAGGACACAGTGTAGAACAGTCTTGTATTGCTTGAAACTGAAGTACACATGCCACATGCATGCTGCATTAAACTGCAGAAGATCTTTACCTTTAATTTGAAAGTTCTTGCTTGTTGTTTAAAAATGTGTATATCATTAATGGATGCAGAAGGTATGTAATGTGATATTGATAGCTCACAGAGATGAACCTAATAATAATTATCACCTAAATGCGTAGTCCCCACCTCAGCTTTACCGCGGCTTTCAGCGTCTTAAAACTAATTGTTTTGGTTTTACAGCCACAGCTTTACTGTTTCCATTTACTCTTAATACTGTCATCAAACATCATTTCAACACAGCAGGCAGTGATAAAGCTTGAAAATGTGCCTGCTGCACACTACCTGTTCAGCACTATTCAACAACCAGCTGGTGAGCAGAGTGGAGCATTTAGCTACCAAATCTCCCAGCAGACTCGATATACTTAAAATAATGATCAGAAATACAACTGTTTACTAACATGCCATATCCGCTTTAGACAGTGATCATAATATGTCTACTAATATCTACTAAGGTGTTTGCGCTGTCCTTAAACTACATTAACTGACTTCATTTTAGCCTCAAATGTCCACTGAGGCTTACACTGGAGACCCCCCGTCCTTACCATCTTGTTGGCGGTGCAATTAACACTTAGAACTTAAACAAGTTGATATGTGCGTATAAAAAGTCTGTTGACCCTGACAGATGAAAGGTTAAAAATATGACGGTCCTGACTGTACAGTTTCATGCTTTCAGTGCTTTCAGAATACGAGGTAATGCAAAGTTCAACAGCATTTAAGTCTTTTTTATGTTGAATGTGTAGTTTCTAAGTGTGATTGTGACATCAGCAATAAAACTGCACTAAATAAACGTTCCCACAAATAATACAGTGGAATGGAAGATCTCATCAAGGTTGACAGGACTTGATGACTGCTGCTGCAACCAACTCTCTCTTGTTTACAAAAAGTCTTCAGAGAGCAGCTCCGCTCAGCTTACATTACCCATCAGCTCTAAGAGTTTTTAGCAGAGAGGTCAAGTGGAGGGTTAGATCTAATGAATCGCTCGGCTTCTTGTGGCCACCCACGGGGCTCGTGATATACAGTAGATGGTGAGTTGAGCAGGACCTCGGCTGACCTCTGTCATCCACAGAGCTTCTGCATTAACCCCTGACCTCTTGTATATGTAGCACTTTGCTGCACGCAGATGGGCTTCAAGTCTTAGTCGGTACTGAGGACAAAGCTGATTCATAGTTAAATTTACCAAATTATATAAAGTAGACATGGGTCAGAGAATTTGGCAACACTGGACAGAAACAAGGCCATGTAAAATCCATTTTTGGAACATTTCTTTATATGTAAATTAGGGCTGGGCACGTTAACGCGTTATTATCGCATCAATTCAACACTTAAAACTGTGTCTGAATACACACACAGACATTGACATTGACCTTCGTGTGCAGGGGCCTGATTGAAAAGACAATTTCCCATCAGTGATCAATAAAGTCTACTATGCAATAGCTGTTGGCTATTTTAGACGTGGAATTTCAGGAAACACTGCAGGCTGTAGATGAGCTGATTTCTTAAAGTGATCAAAATATAAGGCAGATCTGAACTTCTTGAAGTCACTTTACAGTGAGGATGATAGCACAGACAGCACAGTGATAACATTTGCAGAGGTAGACCTTAAAAGCACAGGATGGGAATAGAAAATCAAAGTTCCATTAATTACTTCAGGGAATGAGTGACCATTGATCTGGAATGCAAATCATTCTTTTTCATTATGTTTCCAGAGAACCCTATTTGTTTTCATTAATCTGCCACTTTATTGTAAACTGCCACATGGTCTGGTGAAATCCCTAACCTCACAATCTTTTATTAAAATGTTCTGTAAGATGTGCATCACTTTGTCACAATGGAAATCTTAAGATCGATTGTAAATATTTATTCAAGCAGGTTTTACCCACCTGAAAGTCCCAGCAACTCGGACATTGACAAAATTAAAAACTATTTGTGTGTTTCCACCGTCTTCTTCTTTTACCTTCCAGTTTTTCCCTTATGGTGACGCATCCAAGTTCGCCCAACACGCCTTCAGAACCTTCGACAAGAACGGCGACGGCACCATCGACTTCAGAGAGTTCATTTGCGCGTTGTCCATCACGTCACGAGGCAGCTTCGAGCAGAAGCTCAACTGGGCCTTCAACATGTACGACCTGGACGGGGACGGCAAGATCACACGGGTTGAGATGCTGGAGATCATCGAGGTAACATAGCAGAGAACACGTGCTACATCTTTTTATACAAAATAATTGTTTTGTGTCATCAGTTATTTTGCAGTTAATTCCATATGTTCATTTCATTTAACAGTACCAGTAAATAACTATTTTACTATTTCAAGCTTTAATTGGTTACAGTTGAACATTTATTGGTTCTTTGTAACACTATAGCTCCCCTGTTTTATTAGGTGGCTGCTATGTGTTACCAAATGTCTCGTTTGCTTTACAACTTGCTGAGTCACAAGGATGCAGCATTTTCTTTTTGTTTAAGTTATAGAGCAGAGGGCTGAGCTTTTGGAAACAGATGAACACAAATAATACAAAACAAGCAAAGAAAAGAGGCAAAAGTGCATGTTATCTATTAAATATTAAATTTTTTCTATGTTCTTATGCTATTAAATAACAGTTTTACAAATGTTATATTCATACGTACAGATGGATGTACTTGAACTGCAGGCTGTAGTTACTGTAACTCTAATAATACCTTATTACTCACCACCATCTGACCTCAGAAACATTCACTCACTCCCACTTTTTAAAGCCCAGCTGTTTAGGACTGCATTATCTCTTTGATTATATGATGTGCAATTTTAACCTTTTTGTTTATTTACTCATAATTTTTTTGTCATTGTTTATTATTTATTAATTTCCTGTCACTGTACCTTCATTCACTGTACTGTATTCTTGAATGTTAAAAAAGATACCTGTAAATAACATTTAGTATTATTATTATTATCACTGGGACACTACATCAACATATAAACTCTTAGACATTCACGCAAGACGCCACAAAGCAGTTGAAAACTGTAAACTGACAGTTGATCAGTTCATAACAAACGTATTCCTCACACCTCTCAGGAAAAGACACAAGTGAAGGAAAAGCAGCCTTGGATATAATCTGCTGTCCTCTTTCTCCCCCTGCAGGCGATCTACAAGATGGTGGGCACAGTGATCATGATGAAAATGAACGAGGACGGCCTGACGCCTGAGCAGAGGGTGGACAAGATCTTCTCCAAGATGGATAAGAACAACGACGACCAGATCTCACTGGAGGAGTTTAAAGAGGCAGCCAAAAGCGACCCGTCCATCGTACTACTGCTGCAGTGTGACCTCCAGAAATAGGCCGGAGGGCGAGAAGAGCGCTACACCAGCCGCCACGGACTGCACAGAAAGAATTTTCATGTTCCATTCAGTTTGCAGCTATTTCCACTGAAAAAAAAATATGCTTGGACTACCTTTCAATGGATCTGCTTCTTGTATTTGAAACACTCGTGTGCATGAGAATGTTATTTGCTATAAAAAAAAAAAAACATCAACACAACAACATACAACAGTGTGCGGGGGTGCAAGAGTGTGGGTGCACGCTCACTCCAAAAACACACTCACACTCACACTACACACACACACGCACACACACACACACACACACACACACACACACACACACACACACACACATAGTCTCCCACTACATATGAAAACCGCACACAAATGATATATATAGATATATAAATATGAAATATATTTAAATTATTTAAAGATCAACTGCCAAAATGTGAAGTGTGCAAAGTATTTTCCATACAGTTTCATTTTACTGAAGCTTGCGCATCAGTGATGTGCTGCGTTGAATTTGCCGCTACTCTATTTATTGTTCCAGTTTACTGATGCTAGCTGTATGTGTTTCACAATACTCAGTAATGTCAACCAAACCAAATTCCTATGATAATGTATCTGCCTCCAGTAAGACACTCTTATCCATTGTCTGGAATATTAGGTCTGTCAGAGATCAATTAGCATTTGTCCAACTTTTCCTTCCAGAACATGCTTGTACTGTCAGTAAAACAAAAAAATGTGAGTGTAGTTAATTTGCATGCCTTTAGTTTCTGCCTTAACAATCTCCTCATTTTGCATTGTGCAATTGAAGACAGAAAGCCTTATCAAAGCAGCGCTGTGACACTTGCGTGTGTGCGGAGGGGACCACAAGAATGATTTTTACTGAATAGGGAGAAAAAAATTATATTGCAGTATCGGTGTATGGGATGTAAGTTTTGTGATCGGGGCGTTTGCTTTTGACTGCTTTAACTGTGGGAGCATGTTTCCTTGTAGATTAGCTGTAATAAATGTCGCTAAGAGCTAAATCCCTGCCCCTGCATTTAAACACACTCTCTCATTACAGATCAGGAGGAATCAATTTTTTCATCAATTCAATCAACAACAAAAAAAGCTAAATTGATAGATCTTTGAAATAAATGGACTGGAGGCAAGTGAGCTCAGATGTTTAAATCAGGATTCCCCGAAGAATAAATGAAGCTCCCCTCAGCTGGAGTTAGATTAGAAAGAAGGAAAAGTATTTATCTACAGTTAGAGAACATCATCATCAAACACAGTTAGAACCCATGTGTCACCGTCACATCCACTTTTATTTTCCCAATTAGCCTGCAGGTCTCATATCAATTTAACCCATCCAGAGGAGTTTAGGAAGAGCAGAAATAAGGCCCACACAGCAGTTTCACTTTTTTGTTTGTCTTTTTTAGTGGAAGTAAATGGCAGTGAACAGTGTTTATTCAACACTGTAACTACGTGAGGACAGCCTGTACTGTAAAGTTGTGTGTTAGTAGATTGAACAATTCACCCTTGCCCAAACCCTCCAAGTATTTCTTTTTAGCAATCAGTCGATCTTTTTGTACTTTTTTACTCCCTTCTCTCTCGCATTGTACGCGTACGGATCCATACTAAAATGTAGAGAAGTTCAGTGAAGTGTGGCTCCTCGTAGAAATAATCTGGAAATCATCTGTGAACTCACTCGCAGCTTTCTGTAAGTTTACCTAGCCCTGTACGAAAGCACCACAGACACTCTCCTAACCCGTACTAATTCTAGGGAGCTGAAGAAGGCAAAAGGAGATGTGATGTGTCATAAAATGCATCTCTGCAATAAAGAACTAGCACACCAGTCCATCATCATCTCTCAGCAGTGTGGCTTGTCCCAGTCAAGATTGTAATCTGAACTTCTTTACATGAACATCTTTGGCCAGACAGTGTTTCTAATTCCAACTCTGTTATTACTATTATTGCTATCAAGATACCAAATGTAAGCAAAGGCATCCGTGTACAAGAATTCTTTTGTAGCATGTATTGTGTCCCTGACAACATGGCTGCACTACTCCCTGTGTTGTGGTTTAATCTAATAAAAGGAACTCTATGGGCTCTTGTCTGGTGTGGTACATGTACAAGGAAACTTCAGGTCTATGCCAGTGTGATTGCCAGCCTTTTTTCTTCTAATATAACCCAGCATCTCAGTGAGTTCAAGTATCTCTTCAACATTAGCCCCCAGAATGTTCATTTGAAGTAGTTTTAAAGTTCAGTTTAAGTAATACTAAGAGGTGGTTGAAGTAAATTAAATTATCATTGTTTAGGTTGAATTAGTTAAATGTGCATTATTCATTACCTGTAGCTAATTACTTTAACCATTCATCTATTAATTTTTACTCTTTACCTTTAATTATTTTAACCACAACTTTTAGCTATTAAAGGGAAACTGCACCAATTTTTAACTGACTTCCGGTGGTTCTTTTTGGGAAGCACATGTATATAATTGGCATTTAACTTCCCTCGGTCTTCCCTGTTAAAACACTTCTAGTGTTTAACATAATTATTAGATTTAAAACAGGTTCACACAACAGTGTGTGTTAAAATTGAAAAAACAATAATCTGACAAACACAATAACATCAATAATAGGACTTTTATTTTGGTAATGTCAATTTTTAATGGAGACATATTCAATAGAACTGTTTGTTCTTGTGACTTATGTAGAAAACAAGGATTTCAAAAATATACCCATCACTATTTGATCAGCCACAGAATCTCAGGAACAATAGTTTTTTTTACTTTATACACCAAACCTTTCAGTGGAAATGACGAAGAAAGCCTGAATTGTTTACTCGTGATGTCTCTGCACCATCCCGCTGATTACAAGGTTTTCACAGAGAGGCTTGTGTTCTAGGAAATTAAAACCACAAACTCTAGGACGCAAGGAACTTTATCTTCAAAAGCCATTTGATTCTCTAGGCAAACTCCTGTGACTTTTTAATTCCTACTGCAAGTGTGGAAAATGCATGTTGTTAAAGGATGTAAAAATATTCCCACAAGGACAGCATTACAGTAGATTTACAGTGTGGAAAGGAAGGAGGCATGAGATTTAAGAAAAGGAAATTTTATTTTACAGAAACCATATATTTTACATAGTCTCTACTAATCAAATCAATTTTATATCACACAATGCAGACCATAGTTAGCTTTAACTAACAAGTCTGCAAAAATAGGAGAGTGTGACATGCATGACAGTAAAGCAATCGGCTCTGTCGGATTTTAACGTGAACAGTTTTACTAGTAACTACGTAAATCCTGGTGAATCTTGTTTCTCGCTGTGTTTCTTGTTTCTGAGAGGAACACCAACCAAAAAGGTTGTGTCATAAAAATAAAACTGACAAGTCTTGAGAAACGCTGCCAGTTTAACCAGTGTTTATATGTACTGGACAACAGAAATAATAAAACAAAAAATGTTCCAAAATGTCACCATTAAAAAATATTTTCAACAACTGTATAAGTAAATTATTACCAGCAAAACAAGCCCTATGTGAAGTCTCTGTACATGAACAAAAAATGGAAAAAAATGAAGGAGAAGCAGAGAGTTTCCAAATTGTTACTTTGGAGGGTCTGTGTTGATGCCGTATTTCTCTTTTAGAAGCTTCAGCTGCTCCTCTTTCTTCTTCGTGTCCATCTTCTGGAAAGCCTGAAAGAGAATTCGTAAAACAAAAAAATCTAAATCAGATTTGGAACAACTGCATGACAATATTGTGTTTTTTCTAAACATTTAAAATATATGACCCATTTCATTTCCAAATTAACATTTCTGTGTATTATTTCAAAAATCATATGGCAGCGTAGGCTCTTTGACCTGACTGCATCTACAGACACACAGTGTAATGCTCATACATACTCTGTTTGCATTGTAGTAGAGAACGACCAGGTAACGATTGCAGACGTTGAAGCCAGACAGGTGGTCACAGGCATTCTTGGCATCAAAAATATCTTCATAGACCACATATGCTGTTCCTCTTGTTTCAGGTGTGTTCCCCCTGAAAAAAAGTCAAAAGAAATCCAGCAATTGACCAAAAAAATATGTTAAGATTCACATTAACTTTTTACAGGAAAGTTAAGTGTGTATGCACATTTTTAGGGTATTCAGTTTGGACTCTATTTTAATTTGAATCTTAAAGGTAAATATATATATGGAAAACATACTTGATTCTTCCTAACCTACAAACATGTCCAGTATTAACTACAGTTAGTTTAATTCATAACTGACCAATCTTTCTAATATTTTACTGGCTGTGAATCAATGGTGTCATGCTGCTGTACAGAGATATTTGCTTTGTTTTTAACTCTGATTATAACCAATAAGAGAATATCAACGATTTCTGATCAGTAACTTTTGTAGCTTCTTATTGTCATTTGATAATAATGGTTAATTCCTGAAGGGCTGTGCAGAACATGGAGAAATGAAGCAGATGATAACAGTGGATGGATTTGAAGTCAAGATTTCAAGCTTCAAGAATTTACTCCACTCACTGATCCAGAGGTAGTGGAAGTACACAAACTCTATAATGTATAATTTGTTTCAAAAGTACACTAGTATAATTATAAGTATAATAAGTAAAATTCTTGATTCAAGTTGAAGTATATTGCCTAAAGTAACAAGTAAAAAGTCAGAATTCATGTTTTATTTTCATTATGTTGCGCGACAGTGGATGCTGCTTAGTGCCTAGACACCTCTACACATGTAAATAGGGTGTACATAGTGCAAGATGTTTTTGTATTTATATCTGTGCAAACCCTTTCCAACATCACTTACGTTCTGATTTGACGTATTGGTCCATATTTCCCAAAGATATCATACATTTCCTCAGCCGTGATCTTGTAAGGAAGGTTCCTGACATACAGGATTCTGTTCACCTCAGGAGGTAATCGTATCTGCAAGAAAGTAGACAAGTTAGAGATACTGTAATAAAATGTAATAAAAATTAATGACTCAATGACTATAAGACAACGATCAAAGCATAGCAACCTCTGCTAAGGCAATTCAGTTGAAGTAGGACGAATACACACTATACACACAGTAGATTATAGTTACATTACTTTCTTGAGAGATGGTCTTGCCTGTACTATGGTAAACACTACAACTTTGTCTAGCTATTACACTTGATTTCTTATTGATTTTAGTTATCCAGAGGCTATAACACCCGCTCCTATGTTAAATTTGATCCTCAATCGCCACTAACCAAACGTACTAAACACATTATGAATGTCAAGCCACTGGTGTTAAAATGTTTACATAGGCCTACATGTTGATATATTACTAAAACACAACAAATGGCGCCGAGAACTCATCTTAATTTAAGAAATGTTGTTTTTTGAAAAAATACTTGATAATATAAAATGTAGTACGTGTAGCAGTACGTGATGGATAGAATTAATTGTGATTGTTTTCAAGTCGTTAGTGTGCTAACTGGCTAATCCTATGCTAAACCCAGATGAAGTTAGCTTATAACGCTTACCAAGTTAATTAATAGTACTATCTATCACAAAATACATTGTTCAAACTTACATTAGCGCGTTTCGCTGCTTGCATAGCCATAGTGAAATGTTTTTTATGTATAAATAAGACCAGCAAAGAATAAACACGCAGTTTCCCAGCTCCTCACTACTAACGCTAAAATGGCAGGGGTCGCCAGCTGGTGACGTATTTCCGGTTTCCGACAAAAAAGAAACTGCACACGTTGTGCTGCCCCCTGCAGGGCGACTGACTGCGTTAACTAATCTTTTACAAACCCTTGTTGTGTCTTAAGTAAAAAAAGTAAAGTAATATGTTTGAGGATTAGCTTTTGTTTCTTTCTTTGTTTGGCATGTCGGACCTCCATGTTCATAATACATCACACAGAGGAAAGGACATAAAGGACATAATGCATGGACGGTTTATTTAAGATTATTCACATAGCAACAAACCTGTTTATTATGATTTTAAATAATTCACCAACATAGCTGTCAACCCATCAAATTCTGAATCATGTTGATATATTTATTTTTTCCATATTCAACTGCTTTATACTTTACAGTTGTATCCTGATCATCAGTTTGTCTGTTGTGGTCAACATGAGGAGGAAGGAACAATACCAGGGCCTGCAAGAGAGAGATCTTCCTTTCCATCTTGAAATTAGTTTACACCACATTTACATTATATAAGTTTGTCATTTTTCTTTAATCAGTGTGCTGGTTTCAGCCACACTTGCATGTACAGACAGGTATTATGTGACACTTAATACATGCCTTATATGTTATGGTGCAATGGCTCTCTCTAGTGGTGCAATCCAGGAAAGGAAAATGATGCATAAAGATTGAACTTGAAGGTACGGTATGTGTTTTTATGTTCTCGAGACATCTCTTAGATTACGATTGTCTCACTGCTTTTTATTCTTTTAAATCAGTGGATGATTTTTAATAAAACAAATATCTACTTCATAGACATCTTGTACTTGCATATATGGGGCAATTTCACATATTTATTGTGCTGATTAAAAGGAATAAATGATCAGGGTTCTGTCAGTGTCCCTTTTCCTCAGATCAACATAAAAAATCTAATTATTTCAGCAGTCAAGTGTCTAGGAACAGTAACAACTAAAAGAAGAAATACTGGTTCTTGTGACTGAGGACAACATTGCAGAGCAATCTGCGTGGCAGGCCTTGAGCACATGATGAAATGATAAATGCTTGCTTTAGTTCTCTTGGTATAACAACACACTGAGCAGTTTGCTTTCATCCTGTATTGTGTAGGGAAAGGTGCTGCTGAAATCACTTCTGATGCAACATTTTCCTCATAATCATGCCTTCAAAGTGTTTCCAAAACAAACAAAACATACTTATGCAATGTGTTACACCAGTTAGTGCAAGACATGGTTCTTAATCATTACTTGTTTGTCTTTTTACTACAAAATATTTTTTAAAAATGTCATTAGGTATGGATTTTACATGAGGAGAAAGTTACATACTGAGTTATCTCTGTCCTGCATTTACTTTTTTGTGATGGGTCAAAATATTTCCCTGATCCACACATTGAAAGAAAAAAATATTTGAAAATTCATAGAATGAAAGTTAGTGCACCATGTATTTCCTGTTGTGAATAACAGAACTTCCAGCTCACAGCTGCAGCAGGAGCAAATTTAGAGAGTAGGAAATGGTCATTCTGCCGTCCTCGGATTAACAGGATCGTCAGTCCACCAATAAGCCTGAACATTTTAGATTTTTGCAGAAACTTTATTTAGCTATGGACACATGTGGGTCTGCACTAGACTTGTACAATCATGTTATCAACAGCATCAAGTCATGACTGGTTCTTCTTAAAACAAAGTATAGTGCATGTTCTAAGCAATTGAGTGTGTAGTGTAATTTGGGCAAGTACTGCAATACTCTGATAAACACTGCCACCAGGCTTGGTGAAAAACACGTTTTATAATCTGAGGATTGTGTTTTCCTTTATATTTAATACGTTACCAAGCATAGGCAACTAATACACTGTTAGAAATGCAGATGTTATAGTTTCTATAAAAAATATGATTATGGATGAAAATCAATAAAAGTTTACGAGTTCCCTATTAACAATGTATTCAGTCTATTATTAACATTTTATATTATTATTTACAGAAACCTGGCTATCACGGGGTGGGTGTCACGACGACAGTTCCGGGTCGCGCGTGTAAAAAGGGTTAAAAAAAAAAAACTGTGGCACGTGCGTGGTTTTGGATTAACGTTTGTTAACGTTTGTCACTAATTAACTGTTACGAACATCGGTTTACTGTGGAGTTTGTTCCTCTTCAAGCAGCTAAACCAGATCACAGACACGCTGACACACTGCTCAGTGTACGTGAGGAGGAAACCCCGCACCTGGCTCTGTTTGAAAAGTTTAGGCGGTTGGAACAGCGCTTGCGGTGGCGGCGCTGTGTGTGTGTGTTTGCGTGGACGACGTTGGTGTGGTTAATCTGGTCTTGCTGTCTTCGTGAGAGAAGGAGTCGGTAGAATCTAAATTAAAAGGTGAGTGAATCTGTGTGAGCTTCTCTGGAGTTATTGCCGCTTTTCTCATGACGTTAGTTAGCACCTGTTACCTTAGCCCTTTTATCCACTGACGTAAACTAGCTGGCTAGCTAACAGACTCTCTTAAATGTAACAAAATGCATGATTGTTTTTCTGGGAAACTGGCTAAATTAAGTAATCATGTATATCATGAAAATAATCAAACAATGAACTGTTTAAAATTATTAAAAATACAATTTTAAAGCTTGCTAATTTGATGTCAGTTATCCTAATTGTTTTTTTTTCTTAATCCTAATATTTGTGCTTTTGGCTTATGGTTTCAGATTTCCCAGTACGTCTGATCTCATCAAGATTTCTGCAAGCTTAATCACTGAAAACAGACACAGTGAGTATTTAGGACACATAGTAACACAGGCAGTATTTCTCACCTCCACTAACGAAAATCCTGGTGAATTCTGAAATGCAGCATACATCTTTCTTTACTGTATTCTCTCTCTTTATTGTCAGAACGTAGCCTGTTTAAAGAACTGTTTCAGTTGCCACATTTTTGTTCAGTGTTTTCTGAGAAGGTTGTAGTGGTGTGAAAATGGCACTTGATAGTATGGATCTTGACAATTTCAATTTGTGGCCACATGGTTTACTTTAGAGATGCACATTTTTTAAATAGTCTTAAAGTCTTTTTAAAAAAAATCCAGTATTCAGTAACTTTTACATTTTCCATCTTTGTCCTAACAACAATAAATCCCAAAATAAGAGTAGTCCAGGTTACTGGACAGGTAAAGAACATAAGAAGATACTGAACTATTTGGTTGTTCCTCCACAGATTATTTTGGGTTTATAGGTATTATAAGAATGTCTGCTCTCACCATAAATAAGTCAAACACTGATGACATGGTGTTTGAGAATGTGTGTATGTGATGTTACTGTCTGTGTAACTGTGTGTGTGACAGAGCATTATGAGTTGGCAGAGTTTGGATGGACAGGAGGGAGCATTACCCTTATATCTTGCTCCAGTTTCACTCTGGTACTGCTCACACAAAAAGCCTTGTCAACCTAGAATAAATGGCTTTGAGCTGAGTAGCAGAAATTGTCACAGCTCCACCACACCCTGGTGCACGATGCAAATCATTGTGCTTGTAACTATGATCTATGCAGAATCTGATCTCTCAGACTGAACTGCGTGTCACCAGTCATGGACGATCAGGCTTAAATCTCAAGCTGATCAGTCGGTGCATCTCTAGTTTACTTAGCGGATAATTTATTTGATTAATCTGTAACGTCTTCAAAAATGCAGCAGAGCAGTAACTGTTAGCTAGAACAGTGTTGTGTTTAATGTGTATGTTTTATGCAGGTGAATACATTGTGTGCTTATGTTTTTCAGATAACATCCAGTGCTTCCACAACAGTGTTGAGAGATAAATCATGGGTAGCTGGAATTTATGAAACCAAAATGTCTTCAATCCCAGGATGCCCTACACGAGGATCAAATGTAACAGTTGTTATAACCAGGGTCCACTTGCATCCCCTTTGCATGTTTGTGGAGTTCTGGGGGAAATTTAGCCAGGAAAGGACTGCAGATTATGAATGCCTGGCCAAAGACATTCAGTTACCTGGATACACATTTCAGGAGTTTGAAGGCAATCCTTGTGACCAATGCTTGGTTCAGATAAATGGTACTTGGTACAGATGCCGCATAGTCTCAAAAAATGGCTCGAAATATAGTGTTTACCTCTTTGACAAAGGGATGACATTTAGCACCACGTCAAGTAAGCTGTCATGGGGTAAGAAGGAGCACTTCCACCTGCCCCCTGAAGTGGAATTTTGCGTGCTAGCTAATGTGTTACCACTGTCACCTGAGAATAGATGGTCTCCAGTGGCTCTAGAATTTCTGAAGTCTCTCTGCGAGAAATCTGTGAAGGCACATGTGCAAGATGTACTGGTACCCCACAGAATGTTTCTTCTGCACATCCCCTGCATATCTACACAAATGTATGAAATGGGATTTTCCAAGAAGCTGTCTCCAGATAGGTTCAGAGAATTTGTACTTCTGTCACTGCAGTCTCGCAGTGGCGCTCAAGTGTCACCAGAGACTCAGTTGATATCCATGGGAGCTGGTGAACGATTGCACAAACAAGAACTCTTCATGTATCCAGAGCTGCCAGCAGGAAGTGTGGAGACAGTCATTGTCACAGAAGTGACAAATCCACAGCAGGTTTATTGCCAGTTGAAGGTCTTCTCACAAGAGTTGAAGAAAATCTCAGAGCAACTCAAACAGTGCTGTGAGGGCAGAATGACAAGTGGCATTGTAGGTCCAGAAATGATCGGCTTTCCGTGTGCTGCAAGGGGAAGTGACGGCAGGTGGTACCGCTCTGTTCTACAACAGATATTCCCAGCCAGCAAAATAGTAGAAGTGTTGAACGTTGACTATGGAACAAAACTGTTTGTTCAAGTGGAGAATATAAGACCACTTGCTGAAGAGTTCTTTAGGATGCCTGTTGTAACATACACCTGTTCCCTCCATGGAATCACTGACAAAGGTGTTGGATGGACCTCCAGTCAGATTGACTTTCTCAAAAACCTCCTCCTGTGCAAGACCGTCATTGCCAAATTTGAATACCAAAGCATCTCTGAGGGTGTTCACTATGTCACACTTTATGGGGATGAAAACACCAACATTAACAACTTGTTTGGCTCCAAGGAAAGCTGTTTGCTGGAATGTGAGAAAACGCTTGAAGAATATGACATTCGCAGCCTTGCATACAACCGTCAGTCTTCAGCCCAGCAAGAAAGAAATCAAAGAAAAATGGTTACTGGAATGGAAGGACTATCGGAGAGATTACCAGCTGAACAACTCTCTCTGAACTCCTCACATGTGGCAATTGTTCAGCATGTATCCAGTCCATCAGAGTTTTGGATCCAAATGCAGAACTATGCAAATGAGCTAAATAAACTGATGGATAATATCTATCATTTGTACAAGGATTCTGGAAAAGATGTGGTGAGAAATCCAGCTGTTGGGCTTTATTGTGCTGCAAAGGCAGAAGATGGTGACTTCTACAGAGCAGTTGTGTCTGAAGTTGGTGAAACAGAAGTCAAAGTGTTCTTTGTTGATTATGGAAATACTGAAGTAGTTGACAGAATCAACATCAGGACCCTTCCAGATGAGTACAGGAAACTTCCACGGCTTGCACTGAAATGTGCATTGGCTGGTGTCAGACCAAAAGATGGGAGATGGAATGAAAGTGCCTCTGACTTCTTCATCAAAGCAGTCACAGATAAAGTATTAAATCTACACGTGACAGCTATACATAAAGATTGCCATGTTGTGAAACTAACTAATCCTGGAGCAAAGGGTGAAAGAGATCTCGGTACACTAATGTGTAGTTCCAGCCTTGCTGAAAGAGTTGAGACACAGAGTAAACTTAAAGCCAAAATGAGCATGCAACCTGCCATTCTGCCTCCCACACATCTGCCAGATGGCATACATTCAGGTGTATACAGAGACAACAAAATGTCTTTCCAGACTCTAAACACTGTAGGGTTTGCCAGCAATGAAAGTATACTTCCTACATTCAAGGAACATATGTTTCCCATTGGAAGTGTCCTGGATGTCAGTGTGTCCCACATCGAAAGCCCAAATGACTTCTGGTGCCAACTAGTACAAAATGCAGCACACTTGAAATTGCTCATGCATGATATGCAGGCTCGGTATGCAGGCACTGCATTTCAGCCTTTTGTAGAAACGGCTTGTGTCGCTCGTCACCCTGAAAATAGAATGTGGTACAGGGCCATTGTAATTCACAAACATGAAACAGCTCATGTTGACGTGTTGTTTGTCGACTATGGCCAGACAGAGACGGTCTCCCTCTATGATCTGAGGAGGATATTCCCGGAATTTCTCACTCTGCAAGGTCAAGCTTTTCGATGCAGCCTGTTAAACCCTGTTGAGCCTACATCTGCTGTAAACGAGTGGAGTAATGAAGCAACAGCAAGATTCCTCAACTTTGTAGACACTGCTGCATCCAACTTTGTGATTTTAAAGTGCACCATATATGCTGTCATGTACAGTGAACAGAAGATTGTTTTCAACATAGTGGATCTAGAAACTCCTTTTGAAAGTGTTTGCACCAGCATGATCAATCTTGTCAAAAGTGCACCATCCAAGAAAGCCTCTGGACCATCTTTCCGTCTGGACACGTACTACTACTCAACACACAATGTCAAAGTTGGGACAGAAGAACAGGTGATAGTGACTTGTGTAAACAATGTTGGTCAGTTCTACTGCCAGCTTGAGAGGAATGCTGACGTGATGCAAGATCTCAAGATCAAAGTGAGCGATCTCTGCTGTCAGCTAGAAAATGTAAAGCTTCCACCAGTCTTTGGAACTTTGTGCTTTTCCAAATACACTGATGGCAAGTGGTACAGGGGACAGATTAAGGCCACAAAGCCAGCAATACTGGTTCACTTTGTGGATTATGGTGACACTATTGAGGTGAACAAATCTGACTTGCTTCCAGTTCCCAGAGAAGCTAGTGACATTATGTCTGTGCCTGTGCAAGCAGTTGTGTGTAGTCTCTCTGATGTCCCTAACAATGTTCCCAGTGAAGTAAACAGCTGGTTTGAGACAAGTACAACAGACTTTAAATTCCAAGCTCTAGTAGTGGCTCGAGAACCTGATGGGAAACTGCTGGTTGAGCTGTATCACGGAAACACTCAGATTAATTCAAAGATCAAGAAAATGTTTCAGATTGAGATGCAGAAAGAAGTGCCAATCGTCTGCCACAGCTGGAAAGCACCTGAGAATCCAGTTAAACATGCACAAAAGACTCTAAAAGCCACACCAAAACATGCTATGGAAGTGGAAGATCCCACAAAAACTGTCAAAAGTAGTTTCTCTGCACCAAAACTAGCACATGAAAGCAGAGATGAGCCAAAGCCTGCTGATCTGCAGTCTACACCAAAGATTTTTCGCCACAAAGTCAGAGCTGCTGCGTTAGAGCTCTACAGACCTCCTCACCAACGACAATCAGGTGGAAGAATACAGAGTAATATGGGGAGTGGTTTTGAACCAGAGAAAAACAGTCTTCCCACAGACACCGAAGAGCAGATCAAATCTAAGTCACCTGACACAAGATCTCAAAAAGAAGTTAATGTTGAGAAATTCCCTAAAGTTGAAGATCTGCCTACAAAGTCAGTAATACAGGGTATGGAAGCAGATGTTTACATCTCACACTGCAATAGCCCATTGAGTTTTTATGTTCAACTTGTCAGAGAGGAGGATGAAATATTCTCAATTGCTGAAAAGCTTAATGGTTCCAAATCAGCCCTGAAAACCAGTGACATCAAAGAACTGAATCCAGGTGACCTTGTGCAGGCAGAGTTTGCAGATGATTCCTCATGGTACAGAGCAGTTGTACGAGAGATCTACGCCAACACAATGGCATTTGTTGAGTTTGTTGATTTTGGAAATACAGCAATGACGCCAATTTCCAAAATAGGCAGAATTGATAACTCCCTCTTGGAGCTCCCTGTGTACAGCACACACTGCATGTTGAGCAGTGTTGTAAATCGTAACAAAGAGGAAGTGTGTGATCCAGATGTGGTGTCAGCTTTCAAAGAGGACATTGGTGATAATGGGGAGAAGGTGCTCAAGTGCAGGTTTATCAGGCAGTCAGGTTCTCTGTGGGAAGTCAGTCTTGAAGACGATGATGCTAATATCGTGTGCAAAAAGACCACTCAAAGTTCAACCAACGTTTTTAACATTACCTCAGAGACTGATGAACCGCTTGATGACAAACCTGGTCAGAACTGTGATACCATCCATGTGCCAGACAATCTCAGCCCTCAACATTACCACCAACAAGAGTTTTTAGAGGGACAGCAACTAGAGGTCTATATCACAACTATTATTGATGCCGGGACTATTTGGTGTCAGTGTTCTGACTCAGAAGAACTTGATAGGATAACATTAACTGTCTCAGAAGTTGTGGCTGCAGATAGTTGTAAGTCTGTTAGCTCAGGGTCCCTTTCCCCTGGGAGTCCATGCCTAGCCCTGTTTTCAGATGATAACCTTTGGTATCGGGCAGAAATCGTCAACAAAGTTGGAGATGATCTGTGTGTTCTCTTTGTGGACTACGGGAACATGTCCCAAGTTAACATTGCAGACATGAGGGAAATACCCTCTGACTTGGTGGAAACCCCCCCGCAAGCACTTTTGTGCAAGCTCGAAGGTTTTGATTCTATGTGCAGATCTTGGAACAGCAATGCAGTCAGTGAGTTATCCGCAATTACAGCAGACAAGTTGTTACAACTGACTGTCACTAGGGTAGAAAGAAATGAAGGAAGAATCAAATGCTGTGTGCAGATGGAATGTGATGGCCAGGTAGTAAACGAGGCAATGAAAACCTGGTGGAATAGCACCACAACAGAAACAGAACCTGATGAAGTGAGGCTCACCGCTTCACATAAACCACAAGTGCAGTGTGACTTAGCTGTGAAAGAAACTACACTGCTGGAAACACAGCTGGAGTATGCTGGAGGCCTAGATGATGCTGTTGCCTGCATTCACCCTCAAAGCAACGATAATGAAGATGAGCTTGTTGAGCCTCACACTGCAGATGAGGTTAAACTGAGGAGTAGTCCAAATACCAGTGAAACTCCTGAAGATTCTGTTAATTTGTTTTTTTTTGCTGAGTTCCCAAAAGAGGAAAAGGATCAGAATTCCTTAGAAGACAATATGGTTGTTGGAGTACCTGATATGCTAATGCATCAGAAAGAATCCAAAGACATTTTGCTTTGTGATAGTGGCATAGAAGAAACGATAACATCTCCACTTGATGACAAAGGAGACCAAGGTATTTTTACTTTGAGCTGTGACAGTGTAGGTGAAGCTGACAATGTAGGTGAAGGCCACAAAGTGGAAGTGGCTTCAGTGATGGACACAATTATGTCAGACCTAATTTCACTGGATGAGACACTTACAGATGCTACAGGTATGTCAGAACATCAAACAACAGAGAACATCTGGGAAGATGCGGGAAGCAGTGTTGATGTCATGATTAATTCTGGTAAGCAACATGTAAATTCCACTTTTTCTTTGTTTTTCATTGCTACACAGCATCACAGGTTTCTTGTTATGTTAATTAAATAAGAATCATTGCAAAAATACATTTACAAATTTGCATTCTGTTCACAACATGTCAAGTTGTGGTTAATTGTATAAATTTAATTGTTGCATTTGTATACTTATCCATGTTCAGGTCATGACAAAGATGTAATTAAGATGGTTGTAAGGCAGAGTTCTGATACCAGTGTGACAACAGTGAAAATGGTAAATTGTGAAACAACATATACTATTTGTGTATACAGTATTTTAACTAGTCTGTAACCTGAATATATGGGTTGATAGATTTAAACAAGTCTAAAAGAGCGCTATCTTCATCTGAAGGTCGCACGTGAAACTGTTTATCCCAGGAAGAGCACTGATCTGCGGGAATCAAGTACAACAACAATGACTTCTAAAGATTTAAAGCAGGTACATAAGGTTGTTTGTATTTATCCACCATACACAGAATAATGAAGATCTTTTAAAGGACAGTTCAACCAAGACAAAAAGCAAGTTTTCCTCATCTGGAAAAGTATTTGAGAGGATGTAATATGCTCAGATTTGGTGACGTGCTGTACTTCATTTATATACGAAGCATTAGGCTTTTGTTAAGTGTGTCAGACAATCCATTTTGAAAAAATGTTTTCTCACAGATTGACACTGCATTGGTGTTTCCCTCTACTGTGCTCCCAGGGCAGCAGTTGTGTGGTGAGTGTTTCCCGTTTGGAAAGGACAGCCCCCATGGCATTGCTCGCTGATATTGTCAGCAGCTGCTGTTTACAGTTACCTTTTGGATGCTTAGTCCCCGATTTGTTCTGCTGGTGTCAAAAGCTTTATTCTTTCTTAAAGTTGTAACTCAGCCAAATCTGAACAAAAAAGCTGTACATAGATTTTTAGAGAGAGTGTGAGTTACGTCACACAGTTGTAATACAGAGGTGCATCCTGAAGCATCTGTCTTAGTGTGTGATTGTGTTCACAGATGCTCCCGCAGACCAGGACACTGAAGATGTTTCACAGGAGGAGGTGACATGTGTTCCCGCTCATGTCAAGGTAATGTTACAGACATACAGTACTGCTAAGGATTTTTATGAGTTGTGCTGGTCGTAGTAAAATACCAACATGACTTGTTACCAGGGTCTGAAAGTAACACTCGCCAGACGCTAGTTGCAGATAGATTTTGAACTTTGCTTGTTGTCTTGCATGTGACTGTTTTACAGGACATCACTGACTTCAGATGAAGTTCAGTGTGGTCAGTGACTGATAATTCAGTTTTCTTTCAGATTGACTTGATAACTGAAGAGACTGTGGCTCATCATAAGGATCTGTGTTCAGGTTTGTTACCATTATCTCATATTTTGATTGACTTAGTTTTCTATAATTTTTTTTCTCTCCTGTGTACACACATACTGTTAAATACACAGAAGTCATGTGTGGAACAAGTAACTACTCCACCATGTAAATAATGTAATTTGAATGGCATTCTCCAACCTGCTGGTTATTATTTGAAAACAGGACTCACTCTGAAACACTGCATTAAATGTGTATGTGATCTTTGTTTCTGTAATCCTGTTCACAGACGCAGTCACAGTAGCTGAAGAACCTGAAGACAGCACACTTCCCTCTCCAGACACAGTAATGGCTTCAAATTCACCGAATTCTGCATTCAAACCATGATACTTGTCATGTATCATGGTGACAAGTATCATGTCTGACATGAATTTTGTTATTTTTTGGTTAAGGGTAGTGAGATTGAAGAGGTGACCTGTACTCTTGAAGAGGCCTGTTCGAGAGACGTGTGCACAGGTATCAGATTTCACTATGGAACAAAAACGCAACAATCTGACACTGATGTTACATTCAGTATTTTTTTATTCTCCTTTGTACTGCAGATCCAAAAGAAGTGACCAGTGCAGGAGATGAGTGTCTCATGAGTATGGAAGCAGAAGAAATGGTAATTTGCATCACAATGAGTTTCCACACCGCAGTTGCGGTTTCTTTACTAGGTTTGAAACTTAGTGGCAAAGTTGCATCTCATGCATCAAAGATGTACAATTTAAGAGGCTCTTCATAGTAGTGGGTGAAAAAGAATAAAAGCAGATATAATTGCTGCTGCTGTCATAAAGCAGTGCACATGCTACTCACACAAATGAAAATATTTGTGGCCCTTTGACTGTGTTGTAAATTAAAATTGTGATTTCACCCTTTCATTTACATCCCAGAACCCACATAGTTTATTTTAGTTAATGTGAAATAACAATAAATAAAAACATTCAGTCAGAAAAGTATTGATGATGTGGTCAGGGGGTAACTGTGGAAGATTTCAGTGTTTCCCCTACCATTATACAAGTGGCACTACCTGCCCTCCCTCAAGACGGTCAAGTTAATTTTATGTAATTGAATTATTTTTTACAGCGTCAGATCACATTAGAAGTAATTTCAGGTTTCCTATAAAATGGTTTTAAAGTGTATTTGTGGATATTTTGTTGACTATATGGTTGCCCCCACACCCCCAACGCTGTAAACCGAGGGGATGGGTTAAATACAGAAGTCAAATTACGTTGTAACATGTAAATGTAATCAATGACAATATGATTCTTCTTCTTAGATGGTGTTTTGCTTTGTATTTATGATATTTAAATGTATGTACCTGTTTGTTTGTTTTTATTAATAATGGGAATGAGAATAGTAGGATTTATTCACATTTCAATTATTCTTAAATCACAGGTCCTGAACAAGTTACTTGGTGAGTCTTTTCGGAATATTCAGTACTATTCCTGTTGGGCGATAATAAATCAAGCAGGCTTAGATTACAATGTGAATTCATGTTAAAATACCACTGGTTACTACATACTGCACCAGTAACTCCAATCTGGTTGTGAGCTTTGTTTACAGAAAACCTGCTTATATCCTGTTGTGGTTTCACAATGTGATGATAGACCGTAGATATGGAGAATGAATTTAGCTTTTCTTTACTGAAGCATCCTTAGAGGACGAAATGGAATTTGGAGAGGTTTGCCTACAGGAGGAGACTGTGTCCAACCAAGTAAGACAGAACCCAGTTTCTCTTTTTTATGTTAAATGATATTTAAACTGATGAAACGGGCAAAAAACAGCACAGGGCTTTGGTCAGTATTAAAGCTGTGGAGTCTCAATTGTTGCTGCTTTGCAGAGTGACTCAGTTACTGAAGACGAGACCTCAGCTCTTGACGAAGAGGAACTTTCGGGTTTGTAGCAGTCATCATTTCCAGCATCCATCATTTTCTCCCTCTTTCAGTTGCTTGCTGTGTTTGATTCACATTTTGTTTTCGTGTGTGTGTACAGCTCCGCCGTGCGACACTGAGTTAGATATGGTAAGAGTGATCCATTAATACAAATCTAAAATTCAGTTGCCCAACATCACAACACTGACAAGTGAATATTGACTTTGTTGCTGTTTAGAGGAGCCTGATTGAACAAGTGACCTGTCTTGTGGGAGAGATCTGTCTGACAGGCTGCGGAGGTATCACACATGATGAACCACAACACGTGCTGTGACCGCTTCCCGTTAAATATTTAAATAGTCCAATAGTCTTTTTTTATTTATTTTTTTATTATTACCACTGGAAAGATTGACATGTTTGAGCACAAACATTGTTTGAATGCAGTAACAGACCATATTCTGCTGGTTTGAAGCCTGATGTTTCCTTGTTCTTTCAGACCCACAAGACGGTGAGTCAGCTGTGCACACACCACCCCAACAAACAGAGGTAACCGTTGTAGAAAGTAACGCAGACTTCTGATTCTGACTATAACATGTATCTATCATGAATATTATGTGGCAGTGGTCTCACTGACATACACTGGAACAGGTACACAAAATACACTGCACATGTCAATCTACTGTTGATTAGTTATAATGCAAATATAGCATGGACTTAAAGTGATGCTTTTTCTTTCCTCATAAATGTGACCTAAATTCTAAATCTAGATCAAGGTTTGAACCCCTCGATTTTTGCAGCAATAAAGCTTTAACTAAATATTTCTGGTAACAACTTCAATCAACTTGGTAGAACCGGCGAAGACGGCTATCCTTCACCTGATGCAGCAAAGCGAGACCAAAACTACCACCATGATTCAGAATGCAGTGATGGTGATGACAAAAAGTTGCATTTCTACTACTTTTGATAGTCCAGTCCATCCATCCAGAGACAGGCAGCAATATTTGAGGAGTCTTGGCCACAAACCATTGTTGTTCAGTGTCAGACTGTTTTAGGTCATATTTATGCAGAAACAGAGGAAAATCTAAAGGGTCCACAAACCTTCAACCACTGCAGGTGTTAAACAAGGCTTTCACTCTTTCCATTCACAGCAGACCTCACTGCACCACCCCAACATTCACAACACTGTTAAAACATTCACATTTGTCGTATATACAGTACACTGGTGTTTCCATCCCTTTGAATTTTGTGTGAATTTAGTGGAAACTGTTTTGTGGGAGGATTTCACATCACTTTTCTGAATGTGCTACTCATTTTCTAGGATTTTGATGACAGTGTGCTTTCAAAAGAAATGTCATCTCCCAACGACAGTTTTGGTGAGTCATGCTGATGTTTGATCTCAGTGTTTGTCAGTTTGATTCACTTGATATTCAACTTTTACAGCAGGAAGTACTAAAAGAAACTGGTACAAATTTAAAAAGCATTTTATTGTACATACCATGCAGTTAGAACCACACTTTCTTATCTGTTGTATTGCAATAATTATAGTAAAGCGGTTTCCAAAGCAGCTCGGCAGCTCTCTGAATGACTCACTTGACACATTCTGATTTTAACTTCCCTTTTGATTGTGTGCAATAATGTGTAGTAACTTGTTTTTGTTTTGCTTCTTCTCTAGAGGCCCAGCTGCCAAAGATAACTCACCTCTCCTTGGTGATCAGTGATGGCTCTGCTGATGTTCTGACTGTCGAGCAGCAGCCAGAGGAGTAGCTGCCTCATGTTTTCTTTGATTTGAGATGTCTGAACAAGACAAATGTTTCAGATTCTTTAAGTTCCATTAAAACAGGTTCTGGTTCAGTTTGTTGTTTGCGCTCAGTGCCCAGCAGCAGTCTTGATTTATAGAGTTGACTCTTATTTTTCTGGCCTAATGGCTTTTTTCATTGTTCCTTTTAACTTATAATGATCACTTGGTTAAAAGTGTCTTTGTACAGTAATAGTTCAAAAACCTGTCGAGTTTTTCAGTGTTCTGTGTTTCTTGCAGCTCTGCTGTTAACAGCTGATCTGTTCTGATAAGCAGTCAGATAATTCTTTAAAAACAAGCATGTTGACTTCAAACTTTTGTTAAAGATGAGACTGATTCAAATGGTTGTTTTCTGTGTTTGATGTGGATATATACAAGCATACGTTAATATATTTTGTTGGCACAATAAATATTACAGATCAACAGATAAATGCCTGCATTCATTCCACCTCGTTTGAACACTTTTTGTGGTTGAAATTATTATTTTAAGTGTGCATTAGGTTTTTCACACGGTTTAGTTTAAAGATGGTGGTTGGTGCTGGGCCTCTGGAGTTAACACAAAACCTATTGAAAAGCCAATTCTTTGACCTTCTAAATCTCTTGCTGAGTTCTTTATGGTGTCAAAGACGACAACAATGAACCATTTAGACAAAGTGACACAAAAGTACATAAACCAGGTTTATTGCATTTTGACAAATGATATATCAGACAGTTACCGTATAAAAGTTGAAATCTGTCACGTTGACCCAGGATGAACACTACTATCAGTGCAACCTTTTAGTGTTAAAAATCCTAACAATGCTGATCTGCTTATGTAGCTGCTGAATGTAGATGCATATACACTTATCTACAGTATCTAGATTAGTCTGTTTGAATAAGTCTTCCATTGTGATTCTCATTTAAGGCCTTATTATGTAATTGCTCTGCAATCATCGAGTACCTTGTCTCTGCTAGACTATCTTACATCCAAAGAGACCTAAAGCAATTTGTGTAAAATATTTTTCATTTGGCTTTCAAACATGAAAATGATTAAAAATATTCCATTAAAAAATTTCTGCTCATAGTAAAGATTTCACCAACAGGGAAAAGAAGTGTTGAGCTGCTCGTACGCAACATTCTGGCCTCGTGAAACAAACAAAACAAATCTTTCCTTCTGTTGAGGTAGAGAATAGCTTTTCCTCTCCTACACCATATGAAATGTGAAGCCGGAATGGCTTGACGCTCCACTGGCTCCCTTGAACGTGGTAAGATCGTAAGGTAGTCTCAGGTTTTTCCTGCAGTATATGAGGAACGGTGGCAGTTCAGATGGCAGACTGAAGGACCTTCACGTTTGTACCCGGAATGAGGTTAACGTCCTCTCCATCAATCAGGGGGTCCCACTGATTGAAGTTTTTCTCCAGAGCTGCAGAAACCACGATGATTTGAGCATAGTTTTTAGTTTTCATAGAATTTAAACAAAATTTAATTTAAAATAAATATTTTTTAGTAAATCTGGGGGAAAGAAAGAGTAGTGAAGTAACTCTTAATCTTACCAAGATGGCGTTGCAGAAAGGCTAGTGTTGCTTTGTTGCAGAGGTCTATGGCGAGCTCAGGGTCGATCTCTCCCTTCAGCTTCATGAGTTTCCCGATCCAGTTGCCTGTCAGGAAGGTGAAGTCTGGGAAACTCTGGTGAACTGTACCTCTAAAGAAAAACATGTCAGAAGATTCTGAGTCATCAAGACTGGGCTTTATTCTAACTCCGCTCTGCTTAAAAACAACTTCACTGCTGTGCATTGTACCTGATTGTGATCATTTTCCTTTGTATGACGGCCGAGTCCAGCTTCTTCATGCGGCTGATGTTCCCCGCCCACTGGAATTTCTCTGAGTTGATGAAGAAGATCGGCTGCTTCACGCGGGGAAAGATCTCGTCATCTAAAGGGACCATCCAGGCGTCCAGCGCTATGCCACATCTTATTTCAGAGAGTTAAGAGATTTCAGAGGAGGTTGTTAGAAAATCTAGAATATGCAGTGGATCTACAATCAAATATTGTTTACATTAATAACATTTATTAATATTAGGATTTAAAATACTGTTTCTCAATACTGAACCTTACTTTTACAAAACCTTTAAATATTATATAGAAATATGTAATTCAGAAGTAAAATATGAATATGTTGTAAATTCACATACTTGAATTTAACCTCTTTGCACAGAGCTTCAATTGTTGTTGCTCCTCCGAAGGAATGTCCCATCACTGCTATCCTACACAGATCCATAGAGTTCTGTCGGCCCAGAGACAAGGAGCTGAGTTAGTTCCAGGTCCTACTATCTGACCACAGTTTCAGGAGTAATCATGGTGATGTTCTACATTTTCCTTACTGTTGACACATCACTCTACTGTAGTAATAAGTACTGACTGTGTATAAAAAGTTCATTTCTCTGTAACAGTCAGCACCAAAAACTACAAACTCCAGTAAACCACACCATTACACTGGCTGCCATTTTTCATCACCATAATGAACACATGCTGTACACTGTAGCTTCTTTTATTTTAAAACACTTAAAATACAGTTGCACAATCTTTAGCACAAGGTGAATTAGTACAGTTACCACTGCAACATTCACTTCCTTCATCTCGCAACTGCACATGTGTAACCATAAACCTCTGATTTGGTCACCATAAGTCACCCATGTTGTGGGCACTGGTACACCCCCATCCCATAACAGATGTTGGATGTTCTTTCTTATCTTTGGCACGGAGAACCCAACATCATCTGACCTCAGAACGTATTTACACTTTCCTTTTTTCAATCTCAGAAAACTCTTACACTTACTTACTCCAAAGAATTGGTGTACAGCTTCCCCGGCAGTTTTCTAAAGTACTCATGAGCCCATGTGGCTATATTTCTCAAAGTAGCATGACCATTTCTCATGCAGTGAGCCTGAAGGCGTGAAACTAACACATGTTCAACAGTGGTTTCCACCTTTAGCTTTGATGCTGTGAGAGACTTCCTTTACTGAATCTCTTTAATACATGAAGTACTACAGATGGTGAAAGATCCTGCATAAAAAAATATGCTTCTTTGAATTGTCTGACTAATCTCTCATGACGTTTGGCCCAAAGCAGTGAGTCTTTGGTGGTTTCTCCTCGTATACCCAGCCTCACACCCTCACCTGTTACCAATATACCTGCTACTTTTGAATTCATCCAGATGCAGGTGTTTTCTCAGTTTTTATTTGACCTCGGTCCCAACTTTTGAGTGTGCTGCAGATATCCAACTCTAAATGTGCTTATTTTTACAAAACACAATTAACTTGGTCAGTAAAAACACAAAAAATATTTTCTTTGTACTTTGTTTCCTTTTTTAAATTAAAAAAAGTCTCTTCGGGAAATGGAGTTTGTAGTTTGCTAAGTGTCCAGGCCTCCATCTCACAGGGACAACCCAACACTGGAAGCCTACATATGTCATAGAGTGTAAGTTAAGTTGTTAAGTAGAGTTAAGTATTTAAAAGGGAGTTCAAAATTATTTTATGGTTACTTGTTACTTTTAAATTGTAAAGTCTTTATATTAAGATATATAGTTACTGCAGTTCAAACTGATTCCTAGACATTTATTTCCAGTCAAATATTTCATGAATTGATTTAAAGTTTTCCTAAACCAACATTTTGTCATCATTCACATCAACCTTAGATGTATTATGCACGTCTCTGAGGTTAGATGTAAACTGAAGTTCATAAGAAAGTTACCTCCAATGTTGTCCAGTCAAATTGGGTTTGCAAAACATTCTGCACTGGTCTCCCTGAGTTGATCTCAGTGAGTTTTTCCAAAGCCAGAATGCATTCATCTGCCCTCTGTTTCACCTGTCGGTGACAAAAAGAAACAGTGTCATGCTTAGTGTTGTTTAACTTCAGCTTCTGTCTTTAAACCCAGAGTACACAAATGTTCTGTGTAAATAAATTTTACCTGTGAATTTCTGAGGGGGAACTCACTCTCTCCATGCTGCAGAGTTCTGTAGTACATCCACTCCTTTACTAAGTTGTCTTGGGCTGAGGCAGAAGTTTTAGTTACACTTTTACTTGCTTTTTCTGACTCTGTCTTCTCACGAAAATAATATGTGGCTGAGGCTGACTGGTCTCTGCGTTAAAAAGGAAACATCAATGAAGCAAAATTATTATTATTCAAAGGTAATAAACTCAAAAATTGCCTAAAATGTTTAGATCTGTTTGAAAGTTTCCTCTTACACAAAACTGATAGAATAGCAGCTAAGTTGATAAATGATTCGTTGTTTCGTGATATTTTTTAAGCTAAACTGCCAAACATTCTCTGGTTCTATGTTTCCACAACAAGCTGTGATAAAGTGCAAATACCATTTTCACTTTTGTGCAAAGAGACGAAAGACAATCTGCAGATGATGGGAATGAAAAAATACTCAGAAGCAGAACTTGAGATAAATTTAACTTCCTTTATCTTACTTGGAAATGTTTTTTTTTGCTGTTGTTGCAGTTTGCACAAGATCATGATACATCTTGTTTTGAAGTGCATATAAAATGACCACAGATCAATAATCTGATAATTAGGTGCTGATGTGTATCAGTGTTGCTAGGTTACCATCTCTCTTGCACAACACACAGTCCACTTTAGTTTTCCTCTTTCAAATATCTACACTAGGTGTTTAAGTGGATGCTGCTGTGTTGTATAGATTTTAGGTATATCAAGATCAAACAATGCTTACTTACAATACACAGATTTTTTTAAACCATTTTTCCTAGCTGAACAGGCGGCTACATATCTGCCCTAAGATCGTTGGTAAATAACCAGACTCACATCTTTAAACAGGATATATTCTGTTTTTCACTAACTCCATAACATCAGACCCTTTGCATATTTTATTTGAGAAATATTAGCTTTGGCCATCAAACAGAAGATTTAGAGATAGAGATTTTAAGTTAGACTGAACAGATAAAAACACAAATTTTGTTTGACTGATTTGAATTGTGTGGCCATGTGTGTATGTGATGCTTATTATAATTTTGTGAATACATAATTAGTTGTCAGGTATCTCTTCTTGCTCTCGCTGAGACTTCCTGATAGACATGTTTTGTTCTTTTCAGACTGGCTGCCACAGTGACTGAGCTTTTTCTATGGCTCTAAACAGAAAAAGGGGAATTCTTTATGACTCGTCTGGCTCAGCTGGACTGACCTCTGATCATCGTATGTGGAGACAAAGCGTCATACGGCCATACACCAGGTCACTACACTGGCACATGCTCTCTCTGTGGCCTTAACCACCTGCTGACATTCTGTGAAATGGCACTCCAATCAACATGAGTGACACACTAACTGTGGCCATTATGTCCATCTCCATATGATCCCCTTGTCTCTATAATGAAAAGAAATGTGATGACCTCGTTCGTACTATTGTCTGCACACCCTTTCCACTTGATAAACACACAGTGGCTTGCAGAGGAAACTGCCCTCTGGTATTTTTTTGCTTGGTTAAACCAACCAGAATTTCCTCCCACAGACATGAAGCAATACCTTCAATTTTCAAATCTACATAATATCAGCAAATAGCATAAACATAGTTAAAAAAAGCTTCCATTGTTTTTTTGTGTGACAAAGATATTTTATGCAGTCACCTGTGTTCCACAGACGCCACGATGAAACCCTGAGAAGCCAGTTCTGCACATATAGCTGAATACAACGTCCTAGAAAACACCAAGATGTCAATTACACCATTTATAGGTGATCAGTGAGGACAACGTGTAATTCAGGTCTATAAATATTAATGCAGAGTCAAAACTGTACAATGTGTACCTAAAGGCTCCAAGGCCATGGGAGAAAATCACAACAGGACATTTTCCATTTGATTTAAATGGAGCATCCAAGTAGGCTGGAATCTTAAAGGAACCTAGAAAAAACACATGAAAATCATAGGTGTTTAAAGCACAGTACCAGCGTGTACTATGACTTATGTAGACTTAATATTACTGTGTTGTACATTGTAAATTTCTGATTTCCAAACATTTCTACAGTGAGAATATTAACTTAGAGTTGCAGTAGGACATTTATATAGTTTTCATCCATTCATTCTTATCAAAGTTACATTAATGTTATTTGATTATGCAGTTGAAAGAGTAAATTGATTTTAAAAAGTCTTCACTAGATACTTTGACAAAAATAATAATAGCACCATGCTCAGCTGAATTTCACAGTGCACAGAAATGAAGAGAAACCAGGGTTTTCTTTTAAAGAAATCAAAAGTCTATAGTATAATACATTTGTCATACATGTGAAAAAGAAAAAGACCAGTTTTAAACAGCTTACGCTTAATATAAAACACATTTGAATGTTCTACATGTTACTGATTGAAGATAAATTACCAAAGAGGTAGTTAAAAATCCTTTCACTGAGAGTCCTGTTGATTTTCATGAAGTCTGCCAGGCCGTTAAAATACTCCCTGCTTGGGACCCAGTCTGGTTTTTCTGCTTTTTCAGTCTCTTGGCACGGATAGTAGAGCCGAAAGAAGCTGCCCTGTTGGTGAGACAGCAATGGAAGTTCAAACAAATACACTATTGTTTATTGAGATGTGACTGGCATTACATCCCAGATATCTTATTCACAAAACATTTGCTCATCATGTAACTTTATCGTCTTTATCGTGCTGTAGTCTGAAACTCTTGACACTGCTGGAGGAGAGAATTGATTATCAGCTTCTTACGGCTGCAGACTAAACACATTTACAGCGCACACCTTTATTATAATGAGTGACATTACATTACATTACAGACAAGTATATTCTCAGGTGTGCAATCTTCATTCGTCATATAAGATATTTATAAAGTCACTATAATGTAAGGTTTACAGTTAGAAATCTTTTAGCCATGTAATAAAGACAGAAAACAGAGTTATCTGACCTGTGCAGTGTGGTCCATCATGAAGTCTGTACACCCCACAGCATTGGGGCCCTTCGGTGGAGGGATCCCAAGATGATTACTGCTTGTGTTCCCCATGGCCAAGACACTGAGCGTGTACCTCCTCTGGTCTGTTGAATAAAAAAAAAAACACGTCTGAATAAATAATCAGTCAACTGCACAGGAAGCAGTTACAGTGAGGATGACAGTCATGCCAACATGACATGACATGACAAGACCACAAAAACCTACAGCATGCTGAGACTAGTTTCAGGCAGTGATATTTAAACGTCAGCACATTATGATTATAACACTTTTTTTTATCCCTATTATTATCATTTTGCCCTTGTTCATGTATGACTCAATACTTTACTGGAGACTAAGAAGAAGACTATATCAGTTTCAGACTACTTACTGCTTGTTAGTTGCCTAAGGAAGAACTTGTAAACGATACAGACGGATAACGATGTGGTTCGGCTGAAGTTAGCTGTGTCTAACTTAACCACACGCATTTCAGTGCGTGACTCGCATCTTAATTTGTTTGAATGCGTACCTGCCTTTGCCCAGTCGTACAGCCTCTTGACTAATCTACAGCTCATCCGTGAGCAAACATTGACCTCAGTAGTTTCGAAAGCAAACACAGATAGCCTACTTAAAGTTCAGTTATCGTCTGATTAGCGGTTGACACAAAACATTAACGTTATTCTAACTAGCGTCGTTAACAAAAACAAGGCCTACCACAGATACAGAAGTATGTTCGCTGCCAATGTTACTACGTCAATTTCGAAACATTTCCAACTGACTATTTTCAGTTTCTCGACATGAATGTACCCGGCCAGAGTCATTTGGGAGGGGTTTGACAGCTCGTTGGTGTTGGCGTTAGCTACCCACTGTTAGCATAGGTGTTGGCTAAACCAGAGCGGCGGAGAGAAAGTGTTGCGTCACTTTATCGCTGTGTAGTTGCAGTTACTCCGCTTCTGGCTGCCTAACAACCTAAAACAAGGTCAACTTAAAACATGGTCATATATATACTGTGTAGGTTAGGACACAGCGTCAAGCTCATAATATCACCATAGCTGAAGTCTCTATATGAACCTCTACGTCAACCTTCTATAGTCTCTCGTAAGATTGATCTAAGTAGTCTAAGTAATCTACATGCGGCTCTGGGTGGAGACAGCCCTGCACTCTGCGGGCACGTGTATTTGTTGACAACAATTATTGAGACTTTAATTAATTTTAAGTTTTATTTTGTGAGGCGCAGCGTTATTTTCGGAGCACTTTCAAACAAGTATGTAGGTGCTGTTTCGGTGAGTATTTGGAGATTGTGACCCGCGTATTTGTCCAACGTGCATAAAGTTAAACTCCGGCTCTATAGGGGGCAGCAGAGGATAAACGTCACAAAAACAAACGAGCGGAGACAAATAAAACAGAGTGGAAGGATGGTGTGTCGTGCAAACTGACTGTCTTAATCGACTTTATAAGTAGTTTCTTGTGTCCAAAATGAAGTTGGTGAGTAAACAACATAACAGTGACGAGCACAAGCAGTGTTTAATTAGGCAAATCAACCAAGCTGCCTATAAAAGCCTGTTAGCAGGTCGTTAAAGGCATTTCCTTATAGCTAACTTTCTTAGCTTGCCAGCTAATATCCCTGTTTGCTACTGTCTCATCCACCGGTGTTAGCAAGACAGCTAACAGTAAAGCTAAGTAAACTTCTTAAACTCAATGTTTAGCTTCTTGTGATACTGTCTTTCTATGGTTGGGTCCACACGCCCGCCTGTTATCTCGTCTATACATAGTGTTAAGTGTGTAATCTACTTCTAATGTTACTGTGTTGGCACAGTCATACACTATTTCTTTCACATTTTTACAGTACTGTCTGTCTGGTCATCCTACGTTACCTTGCAATGTCCTCAAGTTCAAATCCACCACCATAATGCTGGATTGTGGACTGGACACCACTTCTGTCCTCAACTTCTTGCCCCTTCCTCTCGTGCACAGGTGAGTCGCTGGCAGTGATCAGTGGTTGTGTCTTTGTTCATTTAGACATTCATGGGTCTTAAACTTGCTATAGTTCTAATAAATAGTTTTTGTCCTTTTCAGCCCTAGACTCTCCAAATTATCTAGCTGGATCTCAAAAGATGGAACAGTAAACCTGGAGAAGGTAGGACCAGCCGTTTCTTATACTTGATTCATAAGGCATTTAAATATAAGCACACCAATTAGTGTTTGTTATTTGATTGCAAAGTCTAAATGTATTAGATAGGTAGGTAGGTAGATAGATATATAGATAATGATACAGAGGAACCTTGGATTGTGAGCATAATTCGTTCCCAACCGTTCGTTCCCAACCCAAAAATATTAGTATAAAAATTATTGATACAAAATATAAAGTAAAAAAAAAAACCAACATACACTTTCTGGACTAAAACGCCCTGTCCGGCGCACTTTCACTAATTCTCTCATTAATGAAACCTGTTTTTGTACATTTGCTGCAGTCATTGTGCAAATGTAAATATGCAGACATCCCAAACAACTCAGATTACGCTGGAATGAAGAGACAATATTGGTGTCATTCAGCTAATACACTGCAGAGAAAAGTTGTGATCACGTGAGAGCATATACATACCACTCATATTGCAAGACATCGCTCGTTAATCAAGTTTTGAAATTTCTTTCTCGTCTTGCAAAATAATCCAAGGTTCAACTGTATTTGTTTTGTGATGCAGGCCTATAAATCTGAACAAACTGTTTCTTTTCATTTTCTAGGAGCTGAAGGAGTGTGCAGGAAGAGTGTTTGTTGACTCACAGCCAGAGTTCTGTGTTCCTGAGGTAGGAAACTCGGCCACAGTACTTACAGCATACTCAACTAAAGTGTGTTTTTTTGTGTACCCGAGGAATTAAGCTGAGAAAGATTATTAGTTTAGTTTTGAGCGTCCAGCTCGTGGCTTGTGTTGCTAAGCACAGTAAGGCTGTAATTAATAATATTATTCTCTGTTCATTACTAGTTGTAACTGCTATAGTTGAAAATTCCAACATTAAAATGTAATGTTTAGTTTAAATTAGTTATTATTTCCATTTATATCAACAACAGAAAGAACTGCTGGATCTGTCCACCATTGATGTCATCCTGATCTCCAACTACCACTGTATGATGGCCCTGCCCTACATCACTGAGCACACCGGCTTCACGGGGACAGTGTACGCCACAGAGCCCACCCTGCAGATTGGCAGGTAAGGATTTGAAGAAACTAAACCACGTCATTTTGTGTTTGGTTTAGATTGAGCAATATTGCATCTAAGCTCAGTAACTTTTGTTAGCATCATATCATGAACCAAACTAAAAGACAGTAGGTGAGGTTCTAGCAATCGGAGACATGCTGCTTGTTGTGTTCTTGTTTTTTTCCTCAGACTGTTGATGGAGGAACTGGTGAACTTCATGGAGAGAGTTCCTAAAGCCCAGTCTGCCACCTGCTGGAAAAATAAGGAAATACAGAGGTAGGTATATTGTTACATACAAATCAAGAACTAATGATTTAGGCAATGATGTTCTGTGAGTAGGTTGGAAAATACATCTAAAACAAAATGTTCTACTATCTTTTTACTCCTTATTTATCTTTTTACTTGTGTTTTTACCTATGGACTTAACCTAGTACATTATGATACAAATAAAAACAACCACGGTGTTGTTTTAGGATTCTGCCAGGCCCGCTGAAGGATGCGGTGGATGTGTGGACATGGAAGCGATGCTACAGTATGCAGGAGGTGAACTCTGCCCTCAGCAAAGTTCAGCTTGTGGGTTATTCACAGAAAGTGGTAAAAACATCTCTCGTCCTACGAACTAATACTGACACAGTTTGGCGGTTTATTTGATCTTTTTTTGATGGATTATTTAAATGCACTAGTGTTTGTATTGGTTAACTCATGCAATGCAGGAATCCAGTTTTCTTTGTGTTTTTCTCCTGCGTTAATGCAGGATTTTATTCCCTTGACATTTCTGTTGAATGTTAAATCCTGAAAATACAGTTACAATACGCAGTTTATGTTTATACACATACACATTTTATAAATGTATATATATATAAAATGTGTGTGTGTGTGTATGTTGAGTTTGACATACAGAAAATGCACATTTAAAATTATATAAATATTTTTGTGTTGACATAACGACATCTTCTGTTTCTCGGTAGGAGTTGTTTGGAGCTGTGCAGGTCTCCCCGTTAAGTTCTGGTTACTCACTGGGAAGCTCAAACTGGATCATCCAGTCTCATCATGAGAAAGTTTCCTATGTGTCAGGTTCATCTCTTCTCACTACTCATCCACAGGTAGGTCAACAGGCCTAACACTGGATGAAATTACATAAAGTTATAATGTAAAAACTGCATTGCATCAGGATTTTACTTGACTTAAGTTACTCACACTCTCCTCATATGTCATAATTTATAAAGTATGACATACATTACATGCACCATAGGCATCTGCCAGATGTCTGCTCTTTTATATCTACTGATCTACATCTACCTAAATGTTAGGAGACAGTATGTAATGTATGTTCTCTGGAAACAGCATGTTATTTGAGGGCACAATATTAATGTTAAACATAGGCACATTAAATACAATAATGCAGACTAAATATATCACAACATGTTTGGACATACTGACTTCTCTAAGCGGTAGGAGGTTAAGAATAAAACACCATTCAATCCAGTGGGTTTTCTGAGGTGAACTCTGTGTTTTTGTCAGAGATAGCTGTTGGATGACTCACAAAGCTCCTCTTTGACAGAGCTGCTTATAATTATTTTATTCATTTGAATAAAAACACTATCTGTTCTTCTCTTTTTCTTCCCAGCCGATGGATCAAAGTTCCTTGAAGAACAGTGATGTCCTGATTCTGACGGGCCTCACCCAGATGCCCACCGCCAACCCAGATGGCATGCTGGGAGAATTCTGCAGTAACCTGGGTAGGTTTGGATGTACTAATTAGTTGTAATAAAAGTTTGAACTGTTTAATACTTGGTGCATGTATGTGTACATAAATAATAGATAACTGGTTAAATAATTTATACAGTATACAGAATGATGAGGCTAATTTATGTGTTAGTGGAGACATTTGGCTTTTAAAATCAAAAGATGGGTGCATGTTAAAGTGGGTTAAGATCTTGATTAGTCTACAACCTTCCACTTTTTCTCTCAAATGAAGTCCTTTGAGTGTTTTTTGGATCATTGATCATTATATTGCTGCATGATGAACATCCTCAGAATGAGTTTGAATGAATTTCTCTGTAAAGTAGCAGACAAAATGTTTCTGTACACCTTTAAATTCCTTCTGCTGATACCGTCACAAGTTATATCATCAAAGAACTGGGTCTGTTCCAGAAGCAGCCATGCAAGTCCAGTAAAGCCCTTAAAGACAGTTTAATTGACTGATCAGTGGCATGGTTTATCAGTATTTAGTACTTGTGTCTGTGCCTGTGCCTGTAGCCATGACCATTCGTGCGGGAGGAAACGTGCTTGTGCCGTGCTACTCCTCCGGAGTGATATACGACCTGCTGGAGTGTCTGTACCAGTTCATTGAGAACGCCAACTTAGGGACCACACCCTTCTACTTCATCTCACCAGTCGCCAATAGCTCGCTGGAGTTCTCTCAGATCTTTGCAGAGTGGTAAGCATTTGTTTCCCAAAACTTGATTATTCTAGGAATTCTGGATTGCAAGCGGGGGAAAAAACAAAATTCAGCAATGTTTTACAGCATTTTTTCCCCCAGTATACTGAAATATTGACTTTATTGTTTCAGGCTGTGTCACAACAAGCAATCAAAGGTGTATCTTCCAGAGCCTCCATTCCCCCACGCAGAGGTGAGTCCTGCTGCTCTGTCTCCTACTAGTGAACAACAAAGCTGCATTTCAGAAATAGCAGCTAGTTGGAAGTTTCTGATTTTCTGCCAGCAAATGAGCACTAGCATGGTTCTGCAGACCACAGATAAAAGCTGGGAGAAGGTTTTTCGGATGATACATAGTTATCAGAGAAATGTGACAGTGTGTATTGACGTTATCAGAATAGTCATTTATTTAAAAAATGTAACCTGCACACAGTAATACAAAATTAATAACCCACACATAAAACTATTTCCACGCATGTACCACTGCTTGTTCAGTATACTTTACTCTAAGCTCCTGTTGAACACTTCCTGTTCTTCTTTCAGCTCATCCAAACCAACAAGCTGAAGCACTACCCCAGTATTCACGGAGACTTCAGCAGTGACTTCCGTCAGCCTTGTGTGGTTTTCACTGGTCATCCATCTCTGCGCTTTGGAGATGTGGTTCACTTCATGGAGCTGTGGGGCAAATCCAGCCTCAACACCATCATCTTCACTGGTAACTATTAAGTGCCTTACAAACAGTGCTCTGTTGTGAACTAGACGTGAACGAGAACAGACTGTAATTATGAAGCAAACACTTTGCTTCTAAAAGCACCTGTGACTTCTTTCTTATCACCAGAACCAGATTTCTCCTACCTGGATGCTTTGGCTCCCTACCAGCCGCTGGCTATGAAGTGTGTTTACTGCCCCATAGATACACGACTCAACTTCCACCAAGTATCGAAACTGCTCAAGGAAGTCCAGGTATGCTGCCAACTACTACTGCAACTACAACAATGTTAGATTAACATTCAGTGCAGAGCAGGAGGGAATAATGCTCAGACCTGATTAACGTAAGCAAGTGAATGCAGCATCACCTTATACTATCAATCATGTTTGGATTATTTACAAAACATTCATTACTTTGTCAGCATTAGAGCAAAACTGCAATATTCATGTTTCAACTATTTTAGGCATAAATACCTGAGTGACACATCAATTGTCTTTTCAGCTGTTTTGAGCATTTCAAGGTAGGATTTATGGAAATGGAAATGACGGATGTTTAATTTATGGCAGTGCAGATGATGGTTTTTGTGGATCCATGAATATTACATCCATGAGCAAGCTGGGTCTCATTTTGAAGAAAAGAAAAAGCAGCTTTATTCCATGTCACGTGTGTCCTATCAAACTGAACCGAAAAATGAATTCCCCCACTCCATCCATTCCAGCTGCACTCTTGTCTTACTCATTGTGCCACATTGTCCTGCAACATTGTGGCTTCACTGCAAATGAAGTGACTGAGTTATTTGATCAGTAATATTTAATATGGCTGAAATCTTGCGAGTTGGCCATCAAGTAAACCAATCCCCACCTTTTTATGGACATACTTTCCATGTCCTTTCTGTTGGGTTGTGGATATATTAAGAGGTGATTCTAATGTTTTGCTCCATTTGCACAAATGAAGAGGGCAAAACATTAGAAACACCTCTTAATATAATGTACTCCATTATGACTCCACAACACATATACACACACACATAGATAAGACTAATCTAAAAATGCTACAACAAATTTGGGCGTGGAAGTAGAAGCTTGTATACACTAATCTTTTATCACAAAGCTTTAAGTTATTTCAGCGTAGCTAACCAGAGTTGATCCCAGTGCCCTGTCTTTTCCTCCTGCAGCCCCTCCACGTGGTGTGTCCAGAGCAGTACACCCAGCCCCCAGTGTCTCAGTCCCACCGCTCTGATCTGATGCTGGAGCTGCAGCCTCCTCCTATGCCCTACAGACGCTGCTCTGTTCTCAACCTGCCCTTCAGACGCCGCTACGAACGGGTCTACATACTGCCTGAGGTGAGTCCCAGGCAGAAATATAACAACTGAATAACTTAGTGACGTCATTTTCTTCTTCTGTCTGCCTGATTAAAAAGAGCCTATTACTCAGTTGATAATGTTGAATAAAGATGAATTAAACAGATGCTGAGTCCATCTTTTAGATTCTCTTGTGTTTGCCATATAGTGTAGAAAAGCTGAAATGTATTATGGAAATCTCTAAACTGTCAGAAAGCAGGTGACCAGTTTTCATGTCTGATTCTTCTGTTTCTAGCTGGCCCACTCCCTGGTGCCCTCAGAGATTAAACCCGGCATCGCCGTGGCAACTGTGTCTGCAGTGATTCACTCCAAGGACAACAAGCACACGCTGCAGGTGTTTCTGTCTTATTAGAAAATGTGGATTTTAACAGTTCAAGTTTTGTAATCTTTCTGCATTCAACTGACATTTTTGTCTTCTGTGTCGTCAGTCTGTACCAAAACCCCCTCCAGTGCCCCCCAGCAAGAAGAGGAAGCGTGTGATGGAGGAACCTCCAGTGGCCCTGGCCCCCAAACCCCTGCTGAGTGGTGCTGTGCCTCTGGAAGCTTTCCTGGCCACATTACAAAAGGTGATTAGTTGAAATAAGTTTTATACTTTGTCTTCTTGTCATTTCCTGGGGTTTCAGTATTTTCAGAGGAACCTGAACCTATCTGATGATATTACATGATTGGAGTTAGTACTTAGGTCAGGGATTTGTTTAAAACAGATTTTTTTTGTGCATAATAAAAGCTGTAAAATCAGATTTTACAGCTTTGCACACTTGTATTTTTCTCTAATCTTTTTTCAGATGGGGTAGAACATATCCTAATTTAGCTCTAATGCTAAATTACTCTACATTAATGAAACCCATTATATGTGACAAGCTGAATGTTTATCTCTGTGTTTGTAGCATGGAATCACAGAGGTGAAAGTGGAGGAGACAGGAGACGGACACATTCTGCACCTGCAGGCGGAGGACACACTGATTCAGCTGGAGGAGGACGGGACACACATCGTCTGTGACAACAACGAGCCGCTGCGTACCACACTAAGAGACCTGGTCCTCCGCTTCCTGCAGAAACTTTGATCTGACTCTTCATGTCTTTTAGGTTGTGGACAAGGGACAAGCTAACTGTCTCCTCCTCAGTGTGTTTACTGTAAAATTGTTTTATTTTGTAAAATAGTATTTTGTATTAAAAGATGGGTCAAAAACTGCTCAACATTATCTTGGTGAGTCTTTCAACACTGTTACCGTCATTAAGTAAACTGGAATCTTAAAAATAAAAATCATCAGACATATACAGCAGTTTTATTCCCAGATTATAAAAGTATAAAATATAATAGCAACTCAAAAAATATATATTATAAAAATAACTTTTCTGGGACTTTGTCCTATAGGTCTCCTTCAAGGGAGACACTTTGGTCATCATTAGGAAAAGCACAAATGCAAAAAATGAATGGAGGCTGAATGTAAACATGCTTTCATTTCAGTGTCTGTATAATAGCTTGAGATTTGGTATGAGCTCTGTACTAGCTTTTTGGAGTTGGCAAAAAACAATGGTCATACTTATACCTTGATGATGCGAAGTAAAATGAGAAAGTAATATTATAGATCAATAGTCACAATTAGCTGCTTCTTCAGCCAAGTGAATTTAATTTGCAACCTTAATAATCACTTAATTGCCTGTATTTCAGGCAACCTAAATGCTTTGTTTAAGAAAAAAAAAACCTCAGGGTCATTTGTGATTTGTTTCACAAAATATTTAATTGGTACAGGATTGACATGAAGCTAAAATACATTTGATAATATGCTTTAAATGTACAATATCATACAGTGTACTACATAATCATTGCTTCCATAACAGTTGTGCGCAGCAGAACGAACGCTGATAAAGTTCTGGGGGGTTTTACACTCAGTGACAACTCTCAAAAACACCCTCCACCCTTTCAAAAAAAAAAAAAAGAAAATTAAAAACACTCCTTTTCCTTTAGTGGCAAATGCAAATATACCAAACTTAAAAAAATATTTAAAATATAACTGCATCACCTTCAAGAAAAAGGAGCAAAGATATTGTGGTATATCTGTTGCGTTTCAGCGGATAAAGACGTAACAGAAGACACACATTTGGTATGAGTTTCCTGGCAGAGCAAATGGGGAACAATCAAAGCATTCTTGGCAGTAAATCTGTAACAAGGTCAGTGGGTATGGTCCGTGATAAAAATAAATTCATATGGAGGTGTTACTGGACACTAAAACATTTGTTATCAGCTATATTTATCCCCAACATGTGAATGTAATTTAATGACAGTACTGTGCCCTCTTCATTTAGAAAGGTTTCTGGTGTGATGACATTATAAATAGCTTTACTTACAGTGGTCTTAGTGCAGTGTGAGGAGGCTCGTTTGGTCTTGATCTGACTGGTCTAAGAAAAGCAGTGGACAACAGAGGTAGCCGGGGTTGAGAGAGAATGCCAGCATTACTGTGAAAACTACAGCTTTATTAGGCAACCTGATGATCTCCCTTAGGCAGTATAAGGATGTTAGATGTTCATTGCTGCATTTTATCCCCAAAAGTCTGTGATTCCATCAACTGTGCCGTTAAAGATTTTTAATATTCTTACAATATGTCTGAATTTTACACAATTGGGACTGGAGATTAGATACAAAACGTAGAAACTAGAGGACAAAGATCAAAAATGTCCCTCTCAGTATTGTGTGCCAGAGAGATATTAAAGCTGCTAGAATCAATGTTTCTATAATATAAATGCATTAAATAACTGTAATGTGGAAGTGGTTGCCCATTAATGAGAATCATCAGTCAGCTCTGCAGAATCTTTCAGCTCACTGTTTTGGTTTTCTGGCCCAAAACTTTTCTTTTGTGATAGACCCTCACAACTCTCATCCCTACGTGGTTGGCTGCAGCATGCAGGTTTCAGCTTAAAAAAACTCCAAACCTCTAAATACCCTCACTATGCTACTTGTTTAGCACCAAACACAGTTATTAACTAGCTGGGGAACACAACAGAGCTAAAGACCTGGTCACATCATCATTAGATGGTAATATGGGTGTTGAGGTTGTTTTTATTTCTGTTGCCCCTAAATGACCAAAAATTGTTATTGCAGCTTTGAAGATCAGATAAAAATGTGGTAAATTTTCCTTTCAATTTTCACCAAGACACTGCCCAGTATTTAACTCCCCATCTATCAGGTAAATAATCAGTGCAAATCTAGAGGAACTGAACAGAGTAAAAGTTCAGCAGGACCTCTGTATCTCACCCCAGGCTGTTGATTAAGTTTGGAATATGGTAAAACATTAACATCCTAAGGCTACAGTGCTGCTGCCAAAACTGCTCACACTTGAGAGTAAATTATCTGAAATCCTCTGGGTGGGGAGGGGGTCCTATCTGATAAATATGTCCTCTGTCCTGTCAGCTGCTTTGAGTTTCATACTCGTCCTCTACTTGGATTCTTTCTCAGCGTCCAGCAGTGCAGAGTGGATGCCCAACTTCTTCAGCTCCTCCACCAGATCACCGTTCTGGTGCATCTGGAGCAGGATGTCACAGCCTCCCACAAACTCGCCGTTAAAGTAAACCTGAGGGATTGTGGGCCAGTTGGAGAAGGCTTTTACTCCTGTGGATGGCAGATGGTCGGAGTCAGAAAAGCACATATCACTTATCAGGCTACAAAAATACACTGGAGGAGTACAATCCAATGACATTTTAACACAAGTAAATTCCAGTTTAAAACCAGTTATTTGTCCTGTGCAAAGGCAAGCAGGAAGTAACGCACTTTAATTTCACCTTTAAGACAGTACCAGTAGCTCGTAGATAATGAATCAAAGATGGGTAGATATTTGACATGAGCAGTGACAGCCACCATATCTACAACAATTATCTCTGTTTCATTTAGATTGACATCACTACAATAAATTGAAACTTAGCATTAGCATGGAAAAAATACTTTCGGGTAGCACATGATCAACCACCTTTCAATGGTATCTTCCATAAATATAATACTACAGCAGCACCTACACGGAATCTGTGAATGAGTTTGTTGTCTTTGAAGATCATATAGGCTAAGATTAACCGTTTAAAAGCCAAACAGATTTGGTCAAAAACTAACATTTACGGATCCAAATGCTAATAGATTTATGTTAAAGGAGCTATTGTCACACTTACAATCAATGTCTTGTCTATCTGACCTCACAGACATGTCCTGGCACACAATAAGGTTCAACCTGATCTGACTTGGATCACATGGGACTATCTACAGAGGATGCTTTTCAGTCCAGTCTGTTCAGGAGCACTGCAACAATGCATCATGGGACACTGTTCGGACAGACTCCTCTCATTCGCAGCCTCAACATGCAGTGAATGCTTTAAACATTTAAACATTAGACAGTTTGTCCCTCTTAAGTTGCTGCACAGCAACACTTTGCATTACATCAGCTTCAATGGACAAAATCCTATTAAAGCGCATGCGTGTCCTTGTTCCTCAACATGCGCGTTACCGTCCGTATGTGGCGGAACAGAAACGGTTCCAGTCGTGACAAAGTGTAACGCGTTAGATTTGAGAAACCTCGCATGTCTATTACTGGCGGTGAAACGGTAACGTTTGACTTGAAGCACCACACCCTTTGGTCCTGCTGCTGAGCCCTGATAACACTTTGACATTTCACAAACCAGCCGTAAAGGACCGTTGACGAAACGCAGATAGCTACAGTTGGTTTGAATGACGGGCGGTTAATGGAGCCCAACACAAGCATAAACACTACAGTTCAGGCGGAGTGGCTCGTAAACATGGCCACCATATATTATAAAGACGTCTGGTTAAAAAATGCGAAATAAACTAAGAGGTGACAACGTGTTTCTGTCATGTTATGAACAGGTTTCTTTTTTTTCCAGTTTACTGACCTTGTCTGAGGTCCTGGTCGTCCAGCACGTTGTACGCAGCATAGTCGTCCACACCGTGCATTCGGAGGATCTGGACTACGGCATTACTGAAGCCACACATGGGCTGAGCCGGCGTCCCCTTCATAAACACCACCACTTTGTCCTTCTTCACCATCTCACCGAGGTCTTTCTGCAGGTCCGAGGCCGAGCACAGCAGCCGGGCCGAGGCCGTCCACACGCGTCCGTCGGCTTGTCTGGACAGATAGGCCGCGGCTCCAGACCGCAGACACCGAGCAGTAGATCTAATTAAACTGTTCATGTTCTTTGGTAAGTTATATATTTAAGCGAAGAGATAAAAACGTCGTAGAATCTGACCAACTTGCTTCTGAATAAGCCGAAACGGACCCAGTGACTTTACAAACTTCAGGCTCCCGAGGAGGGCGGGACCTGAGCGATGATTGGACAGTTGAGCCCAAACCAAATCAAATCTGATTTTCCATTGGTAAACCCACATGTCAATTATATTAGTTAGAAGCGGAACGCCAACAACGACGATTTAATAAAAATTAATTTACAACTACTAATATCAGATTTTAAGATACATTTGTGTTTTGTTCGAAACAGGAAAGTAAAAAAGTAAAAAAAAAATCCAGAATACAAAAGCCCTCAATAACTTCCGGGGCGACTTGAACAAAGAGGAAGAAGACGACGAGGGTTTGAAAGATGGCGGCGCACACGCAGAAGAATAACAAACAGGGCAAATCTGGAGGAAAAGAGGCTCAGCCTCTGATTATTGCCAAAACCCCGGCGGAGGAGCAGCGTCTGAAGTTGGAGAGGTTGATGCGAAACCCCGATAAAGCTGCTCCAATCCCGGACCGACCGAAAGAATGGAACCCGCGGGCTCCACCGGAGTTCGTCCGGGACGTGATGGGCTCCAGCGCCGGCGCAGGAAGCGGGGAGTTCCATGTTTATCGCCACCTCCGCCGCAGGGAATACCAGAGGCAGGACTTTCTGGACAAGATGGCAGATAAGCAAAATAAGGACGACGAATATCTGGAGAAGCTGGAGAAAAACAAAGAGGAAGCGGAGGGGAGAACGGCTAAGCGCAGGAAGAAGCGGGAAAAGCTGAGACAGAAAAAGCTTCTGGCGAAGAAGGCAAAAGTAGAATCTAAGAAGAAGGAAGGCGACGCCGACGAGAGCTCGCAGAGCAGCGAAGAAGAAGAAGAGGAGGAAGATGAGGAGGACGGAAGAGAGGCAGAGGATGATGCTGAGGCTCCTAGCTTCATCATGGGGAAGAAGTGAGTCTCCTGCAGCGTCGTACATACAGACGACCAGGACTTGGTTCTGGTATTTATGTTTCTCCGTGAATCGTGAAGACATAGGAGTTCTAGTATTCATCTCCCCCCCAACATCTTCAAACAGAATGGACGTTTGGAAACAGCTCAAGAGCATGTACAAAAGGAAGCCGGACTGGCTTAGTGCTCTTGCATAAACTGATGTGGCCCTCTTTAGTTTTCCCACTGGACTGTCTAGTTTGATAATAGGCATAAAAAGCTAAGTGTGTTATTTTAGGCAGGATCACATGTTTTCACCAGCAGTCTTCAGCAGAGATTTCTTTATTTAACTAAAATTTGTGATCAAGATTTAAGAATTGTAACTTGGCTGAACCACAGGAATCTTTGGAAGTTGCTACATTTTTACATAAACTTGTAAATGTTTTAATAAAAATACAATTGTACATTACATCAAGGCGTTATTTAGTTTGTTTACTCTGATATTATATGACAACTAAGATGATAGAAATGTGGTGTGTGTGTGTGTGTTCTCAGTCTCTGCAGCCTTGTGAAGCTGCCCCTTGCAAGGATTATTGCTCGTGGGTACTACAAGGTTGCACAAAGTAAGTCAAGGGATGAAAAGGCGTGACTCCTGGAGGCTCAGGAGCTCCACGTGCGATGTTCCTCGGACAGCGTCCTGCCTTCCACGGTGGTGATGGTCTCGTTCTGTAGCCATCACCTTTCTTGAGGCAGGTAGAAAAAAACCTGCCAGCCAGATATTGTTTGAAATAGGGAAAGCTCTTCCTACCAGACACTGTCAGCTGACACAATAATATATTCAGATTGAGTTTTTCCTGCCCTCTGTACTGCTTCGATTGAGCAGTTAAAACATACTGATCGTCTATGATTTGTGTGTTCTCATTCCTCATGTTAGGTTTAGAATTTTATACTTAGCCTTGAGTGACAAAGTGTATCTATCTGTGAAGGTTAAATTCTCTAATTCTACTTTTCAACACACGTTGCATATTCGTTAACTTCCACTATCTTATTTTTGCACAGAAATCAGATTAAGGCAGACAGTTTTATAAGGTTGTAGTTCACATATATGTTCTCAAGTAATGTGTCTTTTAGTTAGAATATGAAAATATTACCTTCACAATTCTGATAAATACATTTGAAATGTGTGTATGTATAAACTATCACAATCCAAATTAAGGTTTAATGACAACAAATATTTTATTAAGTGAGCCCATTACATGTGACAAATATCTAAAACTAATGTGTAATTATGTTGGATACAGATGATGACGCAAGCTGATTTAATAAAACCTTTTCTTTTGGTGTGCAAGTAGGAATGTGTTGAGTACTATAAAGGACTATGGTAGAATAAATATTGTTGCAAATGAAAGTCCTGAATAAGACATCTAAGACAAAAATAATCCCATGTTACCATTTTTTATTATTTATTGTATATATGTAGCAACAACTCTAGAAATAGTTATCAGTGCTGGGATTCATTCAAAAACCAGAATAGAATACATTTATACTACAAACATGTCCTCCTCTTAAACTCCAAAGACAGTACATGTTTTTTTAAGAACAAATATTGTGACTTTTAAATGTGGTTAGCTCTGCACAGTCATTAAGTCTGAACAGAACATGCTCATTTTTTACTGCGTGTAAGTGAATCTCTCCGTTAGCTGTCCTGTCAAATTAGCTGTTTATTAGCGGCCTCTGCAGGAAAACTTCACAAACTGTGACCTAACACAGCGATCCCAGGCGATTCCGTCACTTATAACAGTTGAATATCCTAAAACACAGTTGCAGAATTCACATTCAGGTTGGGTCTTAGGGGAGTGGAGCCAGAGTTGATCAACTCCTCAGAGGGAGGTTTCAGCGTGTCCAGGCAAGACACACAGCCTCACTTTGCATTTTCTTCAACCTTATTCTGTTGGGAAATCTCAGTGCACATTTGATTTGCCTACATGTGGCTGATATTTTGAATTGCTATTTAATCTTATTCTTTGATGTTATCTGACTGTGGATTGTAACTAGATGTGTGAGGTTAAGTAAGAATGCAGAAGACCACCTGGGATTCAGGAAAGAAATCAGTAGCAGAGATCAGTGATCAACAAGTGCGACCTCAAGGTATAGTGAAAGATAATACTGATAGTACTAACTAATATGTTTGATAGAATATATTTGCAAGACAATATTTGTTCCCTTTTCCCTTCTTATAGTCATGTTCCTAGTAGGTGTTTCTGGCACTGTGGCATCTGATTGCCCAATGATACATTTTTTTCTTGCTCATCATTTGGTCTTTTTCGTAAACACATGCTGTTGACTCTGATTCTTCCTGCTTATTGCAACACTGTCGTTTAAAGCAGGGTTGTAAGAGCAGTAGGTGATTTACTGTGTTAACTTAGAAACTTCTGTGAGTTTCTGTTGTCTTTTCCCTAGATGTGAGGAAAGCAGTGCAGAAGAGAACTTTTACTAGGTGGATGAATGTGTTTCTGCAGCGAGTAAGTTAGTATATACAGTATGTAGTATAATAGTTTTATGTAAACATTATGATTTTTCCAGACCTGCAGTCACCAATAAGAGTAAATGTGTTATTTCCAGTGTAATCCACCAGTCGAAGTGCATGACCTGTTCACAGACATTCAGGATGGCAGAGTACTCATGGCCCTGCTCGAGGAACTGTCTGGGTGCAAACTAGTAAGAATACATTTATACAGAAAATTGATATGACAAAAAAAAGAAACATACATAAATACATTTATCTCATTATTCAATGTCTCTCTGACTTGTTCCATACCCTCACAATAAACTGTCACTTCCCTTAATGTTGAACTGTTTCTTTAAATATTTATTTCCTTATGTCTTATGTTAGCTTTACAGGTTTAGGTCGTCTTCTCACCGCATTTTCAGACTGAACAACATTTCCAAGGCCCTGGCTTTCCTGGATGATAGACATGTGAGTGTCTGCTTGTATGTTAATACAGAACCTTTGTTTTGACATTTCATACACTTACCTTCCAATCCTGATAAACCTGATTTAAAATCATGTCTCTTCCCTCTTGCCTTCTCAGGTGAAGCTGCTTGGCATTGATGCCTCTAATATTGCTGATGGCATCCCATCTGTTGTTCTAAACCTCATCTGGAACATCATCTTGTATTTCCAGGTAAGGTTCTCAAACACCCATCGCTGTAATGCCTTAATGCTTTCTCACTTACTGCCTAAATGTTTGTCTTTGTCGTTGACTGTACATGTATTCATTCTGTAATCCAGGTAAAGGAGGTGACAGGAGGCCTCCAAAAGCATTTGTCTTCTAGCCTCTCTTCCTTATCAATGAACAGCTATCCCTCCTCTAGTGATCTCTCACCTCAGCCAAATGACACTGGCACTTACTCCTGCTACACTCTGCCAAGCAAAGGCAAAAAGGCTGCCAAGGAGTCAAAGTACCATGGGAAAGCAATCAAGACTCTCCTCCAATGGGTCCAAAGATGCACCTCAAAGTGAGTGCAAATTTAGAGATTAATGCCTGCGACACACTCAAAAAAAGTTATCAGCAAAAAAAGAAAAAACAGCATCTGTGATAATATGGAGGTGCATCAGTACCCACAGAATTGGTGCAAATGAGTGAAGTGAATGCAGAGGCATACACTGGCACTTTAGAGGGACATATACTACCACGAAGGCAACTTCTTTTTCTGAAGGGAGAGAGTGGATATTTCAAGAGGACAATACCAGGCCTCATTCTGCACATGTTACAATGGCTTGGTTTCACAGATACAGAGTGTGTGTGCTTCGCTGGCCTGACTGCAGTTTACATCTGTCTTCTACTGAAAATGTGTGGTGAATCATAAAGAGGAGAAACAGGTTGTTGAGCAGCTCTAGTCTTGGTTTCAGCAGAAAAAGGCAAAACTGCAACAAATACAGTAGCATCCTGGTGAGGTTTGTTTTATGTCATTTTAAATTTGCAGGTTTGGAGTGGAGGTGCACGACTTTGGAAAGAGCTGGAGGAGTGGGCTGGCATTCTCAGCTATGATTAAGTCGATAAACCCAGATTTGGTTGACCTGAGGGAGAGCTTCTCCAGCGAGCCAAGAGAAAACATCGAGCAGGCCTTCATGATAGCCCATGAAAGTTTGGATATACCACCACTGCTGGAGCCTGAAGGTAAGTGCTTACTGGACGTAGTGAGTCCATCACAATTATCTATTTTCATCCACAAGACAAAATATCAGAATGACCTTCACCAAGACTCTTTTATAACTGCATCTAGATGCTACTGGTTAAATGGTCATCATCTATCAAAGTGTTGTAGAAGTGCATCAGTAGCTGCAGCTGTAACTGCAAAACAATTTAATAGTTGATCTCAGTAGAAATGAGCATCATAGGTCATTTCTGTGTTTATTGTCAATTTTATTGTATTTCCATTATCACATAGAAGCTCAAATTGATCTTTCAGCTGCAGGGAGGTTTCCTTAGTAACGGTTTGTGATGGTAAAATGTGAAAACGGCCTACTCTTCTTCACACAGATGTGACATGCACTTCACCAGATGAGCAGTCCATCATCACCTATGTGTCTATGTTCCTGGGGCACTGTTCAGACATAAATGAGGTTAGAACGGCTTGCTCTACACAATTAAAAAACTTTGTCGAATTGGATTGAGAAGTAACTTACTGGCTTTCTTGTCTTGACAGATATGAGGAAAATTGATGTTATTGCATGGTTACTATTTTTATTTCTGTTATTATTTTGTAAATTTATAATCGAGACAAAATTAAACAGTAAAGTAGTTTTAGCACTTGCAAAAATGTTGGGCATCTACTTCTAATCTTGGTACATTAATTTGTTAGGTCTTAGTTGATAAATTAGGATTTGTTTTAGATGTAATTTTACTTATGTGTACCATGTATGATATGGTGTGTTTGTTATGTGTACTGTATGAGAGAAACAAAGCAGAATAAATACATGGGATTGCAAAAAAGGTCGGGGGCAAGCTAAGTGTTTGCCTCTTTCCAATCTTAATGCTAAGCTAGGCTAACTGCCTGCTGTCTGTAGCTTCATACTTAAGTGATTGACATGAGTGTACTATTGATCTACTCATCTGACTCTGAGAAAGAAAAGCTAATGAGTGAATTCCCACTCAGCAAATACAAATACATTCACGAGCACTATAAACCTTTTTGTTGTTATTATTTTCAGTGGTATAATGGAGCCATTGCTAAATAAACTCTGTATTACAGGATCATACAACAGATATTCAAGTTCCTGAGATCCAAAATTTTGCATCTCTCGGATCCAGCAGTGTTGAAGAAGCCACTGCTGGTGACCCACAAGCTCAAGCTTGGCTCAGAGGTCTTGTGAACAGCAACGAGCAGCTACTGTGGAAACATTGGTCCATAGCATCCTCAGGGAGCCCCTGTGCCACCTCTTTTCAAATGAATGGAGCAGCTACATCTGACATCTCCTCTGGTAATGATGAGGTCTTTTCACCCTGTCGCAGCCTAACTGAGCAATCTGCAGGAAGTGCAGGCATCTCGCCGATCTACAAAAGCAAAGGCCGATTTACAAGCGGTTTACAACCACCCAGTCTGCTGGATGCAGATGTAGCCAGACAGGAGAGCCAGTTGTGGAGAGATCAGGGCTACAGCAGGCAAAAAATGGATGACTTTTCTTTGAGCTCAGAAGAAGAAATCTACAGCTTGTCAGCACTGGACTCAGATGAGGAAGATGCCTACAGCTACATCCTTGATCTGCACAAAGAGGTTTTTGTACCACATAGACAGCTGAAAAGCCAAGTACCAAGGGTTGAAGAGGAAACTGCAGAGGAAATAAATGAAGAGTCAAAACATACAAAAGTATATGAGAGTATAAATGGTAGTGGATGTAAACATCAGGATGGCTCTGTTGCACATAATGCAGATACTGATCTAGACTCAGACGTCAGAACTGATTCAGTGCCTCACAGGAAGTCTGTTATGGACAAAAAAAAAGTTAGTTTCAGAGATATGACAAACACCAGAGCTGGTTTTGACATGGAGCCAGATGACGAAAGCAGCAGAAAAGAGCCAACTGATGAGGAGACAGTTGTCAGAGCACAGAGTTACGGTGGTTATAGTGAGGAAGAGAAGACAGAACATGTTAGAGTGGTGACGCGTGGATATGATGAAACAGAGCACCGAGTAGATGAAGCAGAGAAAACAAAGATGTTCGTAACGGCTGGTTGGCAGAAAGAGTTTGTGGAACACAGTAAAAAAGGGTTTTCTGTAAAATGCTTACAGGTGAATGAAGGGATAGTAGCAGATGATAAAGAGGTTTACGTTACAGTTGCTGTAGGGAAGGACAGAAAGTTAGATGAAGAAGAAGAGGTTAATGTAAAAAACGAATACAGAGAAAATCAACAAAGTGTGAATTTAAATAGTTTGGAGGTAGGAGGACATGAAACTTTTGACAGGTCTGTGTATGAAGTCAGAGGAACCAGTGCTACTAGAATGAACACAGACAGGCACCAGGACGCTGCCCACAGTATGGAAGATTTCACCAATAATAGCAAGGATGAAAACAAAGAGGAATACACCACTGAAGGTAGGGATTCAGTGGATTTTGATGTAGGTTTAACAGTAGAAGAGAATCACAGTGATCTGAAGACTAAGAAATGTAGATTCACTGACAAGAAGGCAGCAACAGGAAACCATCCCATTGAACCTACCCCAAAGAATGACGCAGACGGAGGGGTCAACATCCATGATGGAAACAGTGGTTGGACCTCTGGCTACAGTGCAACTTCTCACTTATTCAGGTAGGCTATATGTGTACAAATTAACTTTGTCAGTCGCTAAGCACCACTTCCCCTAGTTGCTTGGTACATGATGTAGGTGACAGATTTACTGAAGCATTTTGAAAGGGTGGCTAACCCTTGACACACACAATCTGATGCAGCTCATTATTATAGTCATAGTGACCAGTCTGGGATTCTGTCGCTGGCGGCTCATTAACCGCAGCTAACCAGGGTAAGCTGGAAGAAAACACATTGTTTTATATGTCCTTCTACTGGTTCATTTTAAAATGTGAATTAAGTATATTTCATAGCTGCATATTTACAGTGCTGAAAGACATGGGCTAAAGCTGCATGAAAAATCAGCATTGTTGGCATCTTTACTTTACTTTATTTTATGTAAGTTGGCAGACGCTTTTATCCAAAGCGACTTACAAGGAGAAGACACCAGCAATTACCATTTGGTTTCTGTAAATTCTGAGTTACTACAAACTAAGAGCCCTGATAAGGCCTAACTTGATAATGATCTTATGATCCACGTAGAGGACGTAATAACAGCATTGTTCTTGTATTACAATGTAGAACTAGTTATCCCTGGCATTATAGTACAATTATAACTAGAATGTATTTAAATTATATTTGTTCTAATGTAACGCTTAGCTTAACATAAACCTGGTTTGGATGGCTGCTACAAACCAGGTTTAAAAAAAAAAAGATCTGATGATTTGAGGAAGACAATTTTGTTAGTATACTATTGTAAAGGCTAAAAAAGATACTGCCCAAATGCCTAAACAAGATAGTCATATTAGTGTTTGCATTTAGTTTTGTTGCTTGCTTCTGTTTCTACATAAGGAATACGATGTGCCTAATTTGAATTTGAATGTAACACTCCTGTGATTTATCTACTTTGCAGCCCTGAGCGAGGACCGCTTCTTCAGACTTCAGCGACCTCTTGTGACATAAACCCATTAGAGCTGGAGATGCTCTTGGGCTTGTGGATCCTGCTCTACTGCTGCCTCATCCTACCTCAAATGAACCTCTAAATCCCCCTGCAGTGCACTGTTCTTATTAAGATATGCTTATTAGCCCAGTTTCCACTAATGAGCCAAACAGAGACACTTAGGGCTGGTTTAACTCTTTATCTGTGCCACTACATTTCCCTCAGGGCAACATTTCATGATTATGTTTGCTTCTTGCTGCTAGCAAATATAATTTGTTACTAGGGCTACAGATAAACACATACCTCCTCATTGTTACACACATTTTGTGCTTGTTCTCACACTACACACATTAGATACGGTTTATGAGGGGTTGTTACTAAAATCATATCAAAAAATCCTTGTTTATTTGATTTATTTCTTTGCAGAAATGTTCATTTCAGTTCTGCTTCAGGTGACGTAATCAGCCACATGGTGGCATCGCAGCATCACAACAGCAACTATCTCACATGTCAGACTGTTAATGCAGCATGCCGGGGATCCTGTGGGACCTTCTGTTTAATTAGAAGCTGTATTGACATGGCGAGATTAAGCTGATAGTATTTAATGAGCACTTTAACATTTCGCAGACTCTCGCTGTGCCACTTGTGGCTTACAATGCATACTGTATAACTGTTTTGATCCCAGGCACTCTTTGATAATTACAGCTTATAAAAATGCAGGCTTTTCACATTTTATACTAAACGATATAAAGAGTAAAAAAAGAGTAAAACAGATACCTATTCCATGTCACATATCTCTTGGTTCTTTCCATAAGCTATAGAAGGTATGTAAATACTGTATTTATGTGCAACGTAGACATACTGGACATTATTGGGCACATGAATATGAATAACTTGGAAATGTTTTTTTGTGTGGACCATAACACTAGAGCAAAACATAAGTATGCACCAGTTACATAACTGTTCAAAATCCATGTTGACCAGAATGTGTATTAAAGGGGGGGATGAGTATGCTCTGTCCTTTACTAACCATCAAATACACACACACACACACACACACACACACACACACACACACACACACACACACACACACACACACAGTTACTGCTGTTGAAATTCTAAGAAGATGTTGCCATTGTTTGCTTAGCGTGCAACCCATGAGTCAAAAGCTCATCCATCGAAATCGATACAATTTCAACACTGCTGCCACCCCTACACTGGACCACAAGAACAACACATCCCCAAACTTGGAGTTTGGCCGCTGTTATCTGTGTTCAACCTACAGTATCTCAAATCAAGCAAAGCCATGATGTCTGTAATGTTTAATTTTACAGTGCTAGCTTTGGTGGTAGAAGCCTGAGAATTCCTTCAGCAGGAAACCAGAGAAAGTAACGAAGGGTTGAGCAACAGCAGCTCAACACATCAGCTCCAAATGCAGGACTGGCCTTTGAACCTTACTGTGACCTGAACAGAGAACAATGTTTGGCAGCAGCTAATGCACAACAACACTCGTGGGGCTGACTTCAACTCTGGCCATGCAGTCTCATGTCTCTGGGTTTAAGAGTTGGAACCAGGCCCTGGAAACCCTTGGCCAACTCTAAAGAGCAGAGCATGGAGGCTGCCATATCTGCTCACACAGAGCTGTTACGGAGTCTCACTGTACAGGAGGGAGGGGGTGAAGGAGAGGTTCAAAGGACAGAGTCAGAGACTAGAACTAGGAAGAAAAAACTGGAATGGGGGCAAGGGCAGGGGGTAGGATTTAAATTGAGGTTGAGTTTCGTGCTGGAGGTCAGAGAAGAGTGGGATCAGCGTACATGGTGATTTATTTGCCCAAAATTCCACTTTCAAAGTGACACTTTGGAGACATTGGTGAAAAACTATAAAGTTCTTTCATGCGTATTCTCAGCACAATGTTGGAAAGTATTCTAGTGGATTAAGTACATAAACAATCAGACAGATGAATCAGCTCATTTGTTTGCAAAAGAGAAACAATCACTTTAGTAAAATCTGCTGAAAGTGAAAGCTTAAGTGAAAATGAATTTCAGCTCAGTGAGGAATGGTAGAGTACGGTACGTGCTCAGTGCAATGCCACTTACTGAACAGCATATAGAGCAGAGTTTTTTCATCAGTTCTTATGAAGGGCAAATCCTCACTTGTCACATTTAGTGGTAATTTACACACAGAACATTCTGCTGAATGCTACAATCAGCATGGAGGAGGCCTGAGGACTGCCTCTCTCATGTCCGCTTCACACTCAGCCACATGAGGCTGGAGTGTGTGGTTAAGTCCAGAAGATTGATCAGAAATGTGTGGGGCCGTGTTAAGCTACCTTATTCTGTTCTCCAGACCAGCTGCCTCTACCTTTGTCTTAGCAGCTTTAAGGATAAGAGAATATGAAAAAGTTTGACTTGTGCCACCACCTGGTGGTGTTGCTGCTGTGGTGGACAGGGGTCAGCATGGACACTCCGGTTGGTCTGTGGCTGCACAGCTCACACTCAGCAGACTGCAACGCACTGTATGTTCTGACACCTGTCAGTTACGCTGCCGTCCACAACAGTGAAACCACCAAGTGGAGTTAATGTTGTGGATGATCAATATATTTATTTTTCACTGTATCCCTGAGTGTACAGCATATTGATCCATGTCCTTGCTCAGAGAAACATCCTCTCTCTGGTCCCCTGTAGTCACTTGTAGTCTGTTGTTGGGTACCATAATGAATGGTGCTGTGTGGATGCTAAATCAACAATAATTACTGTTTGCTATATATCAATGAATGAAAGACAGCAGTGCAGGTTCCACAACTTGTAACACGATAGCTTTGGGGAAATCCATTAACACACTGATTGTTGTTTTCAGAGATGAGCAGAAATCTGTTCCTCTTTGTTCCAACTGAGGGAATCCTACAGTTTAGAAATGCTCCGGAGAAACTCCCTCCGGAGAAAGACATTTCTGTCCCTCGAGAATGACCTTCGACAGACCCTACCATACATGCTCACTATCTACGATGAACTCAACGCGACATGTCCTGCTCACAGGGAGAATTATTGATCCTACACAAGGCTTGGCTTGAGTGGACACCACACTATAGTGCATTCACTCACATTACGTAACAGCTTTTTATTTTACCAATTAGTATGACTTGCATAGCATTTCTGACAATTGAACTGATGTTGCACAATTAGTTTTACCTTACTTCCAAATTTTTCCAACACTGCTAAAACATTCCTATATTTAAACAAAATGCTGAAACGATTTCAATGGTAGTAATTTCTCTCTGTGACTGAAACAAAAAAAAACATAAAAGACTTTTCTTCCATTATAAAAGCATTTTCCATTTTGTGATTTTTTTCACTCTGCAACACATTTCCTGCCGTAGCAACCATTTATCTTGTTATGCAATTATCAGAAATTGCTATGTGAGAACAACTAGACTCATTTGCTAACACAAAAAGAAAACTGTCATGAAATAGTGTTGCATTTCCACACTGCAGTAGTGTTCAGCAGCTCCTGCACTTTAGCTCATTTTCACCTCAGCAGCAGAAAAGCCTTGTTCAAAAGTTGCAGTGATATTTAGCTCATTAAGGAGATGATGAATAGAAAATTTGGTCTGATGAATAAGACAACAGATCAATAACAAGAAGTAGAAATGTCAGTAATCTGGAAAGGTTCATCTGCCTCCTGGGAAGAGCCACTGTAAAGTGGGGACGGCCTCAAGCTGAGTTGTGTCACATTATTATGGAACCTTATAGATATAAATGAATCCATCTTTGCAGAATTTAAGAATTTGCCATGCTTGTAGTTTAGTTTTCTTAGGAGGAGGAGTTTTTCAGAAGCCAAAGAAATATATTGTAACAGTTTGTAACAGCTTGTGTTTTTGGAGAGATCCAAGGTAATGAGCTTTTTTTTTTTTTTACTTTTACTTAACGCGGTAAGCAACCAGCTGAAGAAACTGGCAGAAAGGCTAAGAGCAAAAGTAATTACATCTTGACGAAGATGTAATTACAAGATGTAATTACAAGATGTAATTACTTTTGCTCTTAGCCTTTCTGCCAGTTTCTTCAGCTGGTTGCTCTTGGTATTGCAATGAAATAAAACAACACTGTACATTTTTTATGTCATTTATAATTTACGAACTGCAAACAGAGCTGATGAATATAAATAATGACTTTTTAATTCTTGGTCATTAACTTGTGCTGGACTATCTTGTGCTGCATTATTAGATGGGAGCAGTTCACAGTCTGATTGACAGTAATGAAAAAAGCTACGACAAACAACAGCAGTTTGAAAACTTACTGTCAGTTGTTAAAAACTGAACTTTGCATTTTGCTTGATCCATATACCATCTCCAGTCACAGAGATTCACCGTCTCTTCCCCTGATGTTGCAATGTAACTTTCTCTGTGGGCGTCCGGCCCTAAACGGTCCTATATAATTTCTTCAGCATGGTGGAAAGCAGCATAAAAACTGAGATGTTTCTCTGTATACTAACATCCCAGTCATGCTGTAATGTCCCAGTAATGTTGAATGCAAGATTACTGTAAGCATGAAGGTATGTGATAAAATGCAGGACACAACAGATACACGTTTAAGAACAGCCTATTATCTCAGCAGCAGTTCTTTACTCTTGCTGCGCTGAGTGAGTCGTGTTGAAAAAGTGAAGATAGTTCAACCAGATATCAGGACAGGACAGAGAAGAGGGACTGGTCTTAGTTAATATTTGACCCGCCTGTCAGCTGACTCTCAGAGATCCTGTATATAATGGGGACGTTTCTGACAAACTGTCTGCAGCAAGAGGACAATAAAGGTAAGCACATCACTTTCCTGACAAATCTTCTGACAACTTTCATCTTTCTGAGGCAGTTTCTGTACGTTTTAATGCCTTAAGCGAGACATCCTTTAGTGCCCTAGAGTTTTATACTTTATGATAACTATGGATAATATTCCTTTCAAACTCCGAATGTCAATGTAGCACAGATGTTTTGGGTGATGGCACTTCCTCAGTGTTTCTACGAACATGTAGCTGATCAAACAAAGTTGATTGTAATATGAACCTTTTTGCAGCCTATCAGATGATTCATGGCGTCTGTCACTTCTTTAGTAAGATCTCTGAATGTCACACTCAAAGACAAGGAAAATATACACATACTCATTTGAAGAGCAGGAACTGTGTGAAACTTTTGTGACATGAAGTTATGAGAGAGTTTTATTAGATTCAATCTTTTCCAAATTAAAACACATTAAAATGATCTTATGGCCTCATGAGCCTATCACAGCAAAACGTTTTGTGCCCTCGTACTGTCCCGTTTCCAACTCAGTCACGGTGGTCATTCATGACCTTTGAAATATTTTGTCATCAGATCCTCAGGATATGAAACTTTTTAAAGGTTTTGGCATTTTTTTGCAGTGATACTAATGAAACAATTCCATTCTACAACTGCATCCAATACAGCTTTCTTATGCAACGAAATAATTTAGCTCTCTTTTTTTATCAGGGTAACTAAATGCAGTTGAAATACACATATTTGTGAACATGCAGAAATATTTAATTGAAAATTGTGATTATAAATAATCTGTTTCTAGAAATTAGAATTTTATGTTGATTTATATTCTATCAGTATTGAGACTATTTAGGGTCTGTGCTGTGTGCGGACACACAAAGAGAGTGTTTTTGGAAACATTATCTGAACGATCTAATACCTTTTGAATAAAGAACTTATTTTGTCTTATTTTTTTGTAAGTTCAGATCATTGTTGCTTTGTTTTATTTAAATGTGAAAGATGAGTCATCTAATGACACTAATTCATTGATTTGTTATTCATAACCTTCAGTGATAACATTGTGATAAAATAAATAACCTGGTTACCTGTGATTCTTGAATTCTGGTGTGAGACGTTAACAGACCTTCAGAATTAGATCAGATCTATCCAGAAATAGATTACAAAATATTTCTTCTTCCTCTATGTTGTCCCTCCATTTTGTGGATTTACAGGCAACTGTCTAGGAAGCCTCTGCCTAACCTAAAACACTTTCTCTGTTTTTCCCTGGCCAGGTTGTAAAGATGCGTGGTATCTTTGCTAAGTGTACACTCGCAGCACTGCTGCTGGCTGTAGCCTGGGCAGACCACCATGAACACCACCACCACGGGCATCACCATGGCTCTGAACACAGCCACGAGGGAGATCTGAACTGCCACAAGCTGTCCCCTCCCAATGCTGACTTTGCCTTTGCCCTCTACAAAAACCTGAATGCCAAGACTGCTGCTGGAAAGAACATCTTCTACTCACCTCTGGGCATCTCCACCGCCCTGTCCATGCTGTCTACAGGAGCCAGTGGCGAAACCCACAGCCAGCTGTTCTCCAGCTTGGGCTACAGCACCTTAAACCAGATTCAGGTCAATGAAGCATATGAGCATCTTTTCCACATGCTGGGCCACAGTCAGAAGAATCAGCTCCTGGATGTTGGCAACGGTGTAGCGGTGCGCACGGGCTTCAGTCCTCTGGAGAAGTTCCTGAAAGATGTCAAGCACTTCTACTCTGGCGAGATCTTCAACGTTGACTTTAGCAAACCCACTGAGGCTGCGGCTGAGATCAACAGATTCATTGCCAGTAAAACACATGACAAGATAAAAGACATGGTGAAGGACTTGGACCCTGCAATGGCCATGGTGTTGATCAACTATGTCTACTTCAGAGGTAGGACACATAGACACACACGGAAATTCTTTAAGATAACTAACCATTGCTTGCAGATAATCAAATACTGTAACACTGTAAATACATATTTCCTTGTGCTTGATAGAGTGTAGCCTACATTGCCTGCACTGCATTCATCTTTTTTCCCTCCGCTGTCTTACACAGGACAGTGGGAGAAACCCTTCAATGGTAACCTGACACACAAGGCAGACTTCCATGTGGACGAAAACACCAAAGTTCAGGTGGACATGATGAAGAGGCTGGGTCGCTACGAGTTCTATCAGGACCATGACAACCACACCTCCGTCATCCTGCTGCCGTACAAGGGCAACACCTCCATGATGATCGTCCTGCCTGATGAAGGAAAGATGCAGGAGGTTGAGGGCTACATCAACAAGGACTACATCAGGCACTGGCACAGCAACCTCAGGAGGATGTAAGAGAGAAATACGTTTGAAATTCTTCCCATTGTGGTTAGAAATTTGTAGTAGAGTCTGGGCCTTTATTCAAAGACGCAACATAATCAGTGATTGCATGAAAAAAATCTGGATAAACTAGTGACTGCGGAAATATTAAACAGGTTGTGTGTATTTGATTTGTCCAGAGTCTTTGTAATTAGTACTGCTCAAGGCGTGTGCTCCAGTGCTTCTGACACTGACGATGTTCTGTGTTTCTCAGGTCTGTGGATTTGTTCCTGCCCAAATTTTCTATCTCTGCTGAAGCCTCCCTGGGTGAAACACTTAAGGAATTAGGAATAACTGACGCTTTCGCAGACAACGCTGATTTCTCTGGAATGTCTGAAGAGGTCAAGCTCAAAGTCTCAAAGGTAGGACCAGCAATCCTGCCTCATTCACGTTTGTTGTCTACAGCTTTCTGAGATATGTGCCCTAAAAAAAAGGAGATACTGACTTCCTCCCCCTGTTTCCTCCACAGGTGTCCCACCAGGCTGTGCTGAGTGTGGATGAAACTGGAACAGAAGCGGCAGCCTCCACCACCATTGAGATCATGCCCATGAGTTTGCCAGACACCATAACACTTAACAGACCCTTCCTGGTCTTCATCCTGGAGCACTCTACCAGGAGCATCCTCTTTATGGGCAAGATCAGCAATCCAACCATATAAAGATGATAGTGGATAGACTTTGCAGTAGGTTTTATTAGATTTGGGACATTTTTCAGCTCACTTTCACGACAGCATCTGAAAGCCCGTCAAGAATTCTCTAATAAACAGAGGAAAGGTTAAATGAATAATACAACAGATCAATCACAAACAACTAAAATGTCTATTAGTCAGTCTGTTTGCAGTCTCTCACCATGACATTTATCACCTCATATCTTGCATCTTATAGTAATAATACAGCACTTGAAGCACCTGCTGACACACTGAACCAACTTGTTATTGCACTGTTGTTTTTTCATCATCTTTTAACATGAAGCGAAATAAAGAAAAAAGCTGGCATTGAATGTTACTTTAATCTTTTCAAAAAATTTTTAGTTTTATAAATAAGGTTTGTGTTTTTTTTCCAAAATTAATTCAAAATTGGTGTTAGCTGAAAGGACAGTTTAGACTGAGTGTTAACGCCTGAAGAGTAGCAGATGTGGCTTTGTGATATAAATGATACAGATTAATTCAGCTTAATAGAAAAAAACGAATGAAATGAAAATGAAGTGCAAATGAGTTTGTAATCAATTCCCTCGTACTTCCCTCAGAAACGGTGATTTCTGGTGTTGCGTGATGATTATTGTAATCTGAGAAACACATACAGATAAACTCAAAATGAACAGCCTACTTTAAACATAAACCTTAAATTTTTATGCAAATAACTATAACCAGTGTTTATAGCTTCATTGCTTCCAATAGAACACATATATTTTGCTGATGAGTTGAACTAAAACAGTATGTTTTTCCCCCTTCTTCATTTTTTAAATATATTTTTTCTTATTACACTTAAATGACCATCAAAACATTATAATATTACACAAGGATAATCCGAGTAAACACAAAATGCACCTTTTAAATTAAAAAAAGCTGTTCAAACCCTCACAACTGACAGCAACCTCTTATGGTATAGTTCCTAACTAGGTTGGCACTTGTGTGGTTTTCCAGCATGAACATTAAGATTCACAATAGGACTGAGATCTGGGCTCTGAAACAACCACTCTAGATCCTTGAGCCAGAAAAATAATCTTTATCTTTTTTCTTGATGATCTCAAAGCACCAAAATGAAGTTTGCTGTGCTTGAAGCAGTAAAACAGTCCCACAACGTTATGTTCCCACCACCATGTTTATCTCTGGGAAGGACTGAAGGCCTCTCCCTTCCTTCACAAAACAAAAGCAGCATCCCTCTGCCAAAACAGCTCAGGACTTCCAAAACTCATCCCCACGTTTCATATTTTCAAACCTCAGTCTGGCTTTAATGGGCTGCTTTTTAAGCAATGGAATTTTTGTTGGCCTGTGATGAAGAGTCCTCACAGCAGTCTCCCTTGTAACACCAAGAGGCCAGTCCAGCAACAATTGTCTTGGCAGAGGTTCAGGGATTCTTGTTGGCATCTCTGACTATTTTCCTCTGCAGTTTTTGAAAATCTTGCAGTTTTGACCACACCCAGGTTTGTTTCTAACAAATATACTCTGGTGCTTTGCAATGATCCCCTTAATATTGACCATTAGCTTTCTTCTTTCTTGCTTTACTTTTTGGCATGAGGAGATTTCTTCTTACCAAGTATTAATGAGTAGTCCCTCTCTATAAAGCATTCATGTGTGAATAGCCCTGTTCACTTGCATCCCTTAAGTAAATTTCAATGCCGATTGGTTGATTGGGTTTAATTGTATATTCAATCAGCAGTCCTCAATGTCACCAGCGGTTCTTAACCCCGGATGTGTTACATGAGTTCTGTTAAATCAGGAGTCTGGTCTTTGTAAAACTGTCCCCTGACATTATGTACTGGTGACATTTCTGCAGCAAAGAAGACACTAACAACAAGCATGGCTCTACACTGAAATATGCTGAATGTACTGTTTTTGAGAGCGAACATTTAATAAGTTTGTGACATTTGGAATTAATTAAATAAAAAAATAATGTGTCATGTTTAAAGAGGTACTGAGCAACTAGCAGGCAACAGAGCAGACGGGGATATGTGCAGTGGTATAGGCAGACAAATCAGGCAAACAAAGGAGCAAGCAACAAGCAAAACTCTGGCTACAGTCTGTGATCAGTCCTTGTTGTTTCACACTTCTTCCAATCCACAATTATTGAGACCACTGTGATCCTGGGAACATGTGAGCTTTAGAAAATCGTTTTATTCCCCTGGCTTGATATATGCCTCACCACAAAATGCATTGCAGAGGTCTGCAGAGAGTTCAGACTTTCATGTTGTTGTTTTTTATTCTGATATGTAGTGTGAACTGTGGGACCTTACATACACAGATCTGTGTCTTTCTAAGCTATGTCGATTTAGTTCAGTTTGCCACAGGAGAACTCCAGTCAGATACCAGTCACATCTTAAGAAAAATAAAAGCAAAGGGGATGCAGCTGAACACAATTTGGAGATCCACAGCAATGAGCACATGTGAACAGCCTGTTGGGAGCACAGGGACATGTCCCGGTGGCCATCAACAGTCATCCTGATGTATATTCATTTATTCATGGCAACTCGCCACTGACCACCACTTATTGATTTTCATTTATTTTAAATTTAGAATAGTTGACAGATCTTGTTTGATTGTAGATCTACACTCAGTATCTTGTTTAGCTCAACATCTGTCAGCCTCACTCACTTTTTTACCTGGTGAAGAAAAACCCTTTTACCACAGTTGTGAGGATCAAAAACAGCCTGGGAGCAACTGTGCCGTATGTCAACAATCAGAAGATTTAATTACAGTAAATACAGGAAGTCTAACACAAGATGTAAACCAGTGGTAAATTTCTAAAACAGGAAGGCTATAAATACAAAAACAGAACAACATCCTATGGACATATGAGACCAACTTGAAATCCATGGTTTCTAGACTTCAGTCACTCTGTGACTGCAAAAGACTTGCAAGGATTAAGATAGACCATTTAATTTAACATTATGTTTCTTTGTTCAAATATTTACGAGCCACCAGAAACAGGGGTTTATGTATGAAAATGGCCATAAATCTTAAAAGGTTCATCTAAGCTCATTCGACCAAACCCTTCTATTAAAGCTCACAGTCAACACTTGTGGTGGTGTACAAAACCAAAAGGATGAAATTTTAATTATAGTTCATATATCCACTAATCTAACTACAAGTGACATATTTGCCAATAAGTAGCCAATGAGTGACACAAAAGGTGGCGGTAGGCTACACAGTTTGCATGCACTAAATGCTGTACTGTTATGATGGAGAAATTGTACTTCAGTAAAAGTAAAACTACTTATTATTATAAGTTATTTTGAATTTTGTGAATGCATAACATAGTACATTACCCTCCTTTGTGGACCAGCACCTCTGTTGATGGGAGTGAGAGATGGTGTCACACATTCATCTAGAAACATGGATGTTTTTCCCCCAGCTTCAGAGTTACCTGGTCAGTGTTGGCCAGTGTTCTTGTTTTGGTTCAAGTATCCATGTACTGGAGTTTTCTGTCCCATTATTTGGGTTTGTGGTTTGACAGCTTGTTGAGAGTTAGTATTAGATGGTACACAACAACAGGGATTTCAGTGGCTTCAACACTTGTCTATAGAATTCGTAATTACTATAGTTATCTGTCAGTTTAACAATATGCAACTTACCTCTGGATGGTGCCATTTAGTTTCTCAACTAAACCACTGGTTTGAGGTTAAAAGGTGCACAGGAGCTTCTTTTAATGTCAGATGCACCTGAAATTAATTAAATGCTGAATACAAGTCGGCATTTACATCATTGCAAACTAGGAATATAAATGTTACTCTTTTAAATCCTATTCTTTGGTCTATAAGCAGTCTCTGAGGCATGCCAAATTTTCTATGCAAACATCAGAGACACAAATTGCTGATACACAGATTTTTTCCACCAAAATATCTGATCTACAATATCAACTACTTTGTATTTCTCAATATGGCCACCATAATAATAATTTTCTACAAAATATATAAGCTATCTAACACCTCAGTGTAACCTCAGTCAGTTGGCAGTACAGACCTGTTTGTCTGCACCTGGAAGTCGCTTGATATTCTGTTGAATCACAATGTTAATAGATGTTCAACCTGTCTGTACTTTGTCTTAATTAATTGTCCATAATGTTAATTATACAGCGTTGTTCTGTGAGTGTGGGTCACAGGAGGCTTCAACAGCACAGCAGTTTATCGAGCTTATCTTTAGTAAAAATAATAAAATGTCGTAATCTTGGTACATTTTAATTATTCACAATCTAAAAAGCAATTCATACTTCATTTTATACAAGCACATTGTAGTTGTATGGCTGAGTGTGTGACAAATACAATGCAAACCTGAAATTTGATTGTCATTCTCTCCGCTCAGAACCATGGTCACATATGAGTTGTGTGTTGCAACATTAAAGATGAACCTTAAAAAAATGTAAAGTGTCAGCTAACTCGCCTTGATTTACAGAATATAATTGTGAAGCTTCTGCCAAACTGCACCACGGAGGACACTAACACCATATCTTTGTTGAAATATAATAGCTTTTGAGAGCTTGCACTAGAATTAAAGAGGTAAGTGATCCTTAGAATAAGTTATGTTTAGAAGCATTAATGAAATATCTCTTGTGATTGAAAGTCTTGTTTTTGTTACAGACTGCTATTGTGCCTTTTCTTTTCATGTGGATCTTATTTATGAGGTTGGTTATTTTGAAATACCTGTTTTGGTCAAGTACTTTTTTAATCTTATTTAGGTTGGCTATCGTGACCTTACATGATCAAGTTCATCTGACAGCCTCCTCAGATTTTTCTTTTTCTATGGACAGGCTTTAAAAGGTCTGGTATCTTTGTTAGCTGTGCCCTCTCAGCACTGCTTATCTCCGTCGCCTGGTCAGAACATCACCATCACCATCACCAAGAGAGCGAGTTCAGCTTCGAAAAGCTCTTCTAATGCTGACTTTATCTTTGCCCTCTACAAAAAAACCCAACTAAATCCCAAGTCTGTTGCTGCTGGAGAGAAACTCTTCCATTTACCATCTTCACTGCGCTGCCCATGCTGTCTACAGCAACCAGTGGTGAAACACACAGCCATATGTTTTCTAGCTTGGGTTAAGCGTACGGGGAAGAAAATGAGCCGTGATGATGATCCACCACCTCCATGATGATGTCTAATGAAGGAAAGATGGAAGAAGTGGAGGGCTACATCAACAACATCTACATCAGGAACTGGTGTAACTCACTCTCTGAGACGTTAGAGGAAACTAATTCCTTTTTTTAACCTCATAACTATTTGTAGAAATGTCATAGACTAACATTGTATTGATGTGAAAGGGTTATATAATGCATTGATGTATGTCGTGAATTGGAACATTCAATGGTTACTAAGATGATGAAAATAACTTGCGTATGAGAAAATGAGACAAGTCAAGACATTTTGACACTGGTGAGGTTCTGTGCTTCTTAGTTATGTGGATTTGTACTTGCCAAAATGTTCCATCCCTGCTGAGGTCTGCCTGGAACACACACTGAAAGAAATGGGCATAACTGACTCTTTCGAGGCTAACACTGATTTCTCTGGTGTGTGTGAGAAGGTCAAGTTAAGTGTCCTTCTTTTTTGATATTTTGAAATACAGAGAATGTCTTCCTGTCAAACACCGTGTACAAATTATTTAAACCAACAGTGTTAGGCGGGCAGAATTTGGGGTGGAGGGCTGACACAACAACACGGAGGAGACTGGAGTTCAAATCCAGCAGTCGGCAACTTTCTAAATTGTTTTGTTTGCACAGTTGTTGTTTAACGTTTTTGACAGTTTAGGGCAAAAATAAACTTTACAACAGTGTTGGGGCCACTGTAGGAGATGGCAGCAACAATTTTGGCACCTGACATCAAAAGGGGTGAAATTTTAACATGCGCCTGCCTCTGTATGCCGAGCCACTCTTACAACAAAGGATGACTTGTCGTTCGAGAATATGGTGAAAAAAGACAGAAGAAGCGGCTGCCACCATCATCAAGGGACAAACCTGAGCTTTAACACCATCCATAAAGACTATTCTTGGACTTCATCTTGGAGAACTCTGCAGCAATATCAAGACACACTAAGAAAATGAAAATCACGTGTCATAATTAAGTCTCTTATGCTCTTTACCCACCATACTGTTATACTGTACTGTACTTTAAAAGTACAAGGAAAGGAGCAAAGGGAAAGGAGCAAAATAAGAGTCGTTGTACATGTCCATTTATCTTGGTCTTGGTACATATTGAAGGCCTGAAGAAAAAAAAATCTGTTTATAGTGCAACATGAAATCAAACTGGTGTTTCATCTATGCCTATATTTAGTCAGAATTTTGTAGTCTAACATTATTTTTTACCAGATGGTACAGTGCTACAGGATGTGTAATCTGATGGTCATCAGCCTCATGTGACTCCTCTGGCTTTGACCTGTAAACACAGGAGTGTTTTCACAATCAGTACACATACACTTTGTCTCCTGCGTGTGGTGGACATTGCTCAGAGGTGTGTGAACACTGAGCAGCACAGAACTCAGCATGCACAGTTATTATTTTTAGCTGATTGTTGTTCTCTATATGACCTGTATCAAAATGTTAACCCTTTTTAGATTTATTTTTCATACCGTTCCAGTCTTGCATTTTATTCATTTAAGAGCAGTTTGAGTTGTGTAATCTATCACAATGTACATTTGGCTCCATTGTCTTAGCAGAGCAAAGCAGTTAAAATGAACAATGATCTGAAAAGTGTGCTGACAAGAATCTGGAGCTGTGCGATGGATAGGTTTTGGGTTGCTATCAAATAGAGAAATCAACTGAAAGCAACTGCAACAGCTGATTACTACTTTTAGACTAGTGTTGTAGTGTGCCAAACAGTGTTTCAAGGTACTGTCTCCCTTCCTCCACAGGTGCTGCTGTTTGTCTATGTAACTAAACGAAGCAGCCTACATGGGGCTCCCAGCGTGGGTAAGAACTCTCATTCGATGCGCGCAGCTTAATTGGACACATGTCAGAATGAGTCCTGGAAATGGGCTGAAACTGGCAGTGACCAACAATCATAACATACCAATATGCTAAGGTTTGCATACTATACTGCTCTTCCTATTAAAGTGTTGGATAATGAATAGAAGACTGGATGATGTGCTGGTCACTTACAAATACTGGGCTGTTTCATTCCCTGAAGGGAAGTTACATTCATCCCTGTGTGCCTAGTTGTACTGCAAAATTGTAATGTGGTAAAAAATATGAATACAACTTATATGTAAATAATACAGTTAATTAATAATCACTAGGTATGTCTGATATTATCGGACAGTAGCGGCATTAAAATGTAATATTGGAAAATATCGGTATCTCTTCAGCTACTTCTCCTCTCTCTCAAAATGTCAAAATATAACAAATCTAAAGTATAGTTTTTGAGATATTTGTTTTTGTTTGGCACACCTTGCAATACTGTTTAAAGTTTATGATAGCATGATAGCACATATGTGATGTTAGTTACCTAAAATGATTTAGTTTTTCTTTATTTTATGAGGAGGGACCCCACTATACCAATTACTAATTACATTAGTAATTATGCCATATCAAGGAATTTTAATATTGATAACTGATACTGGCTAGATTACACATTACACATTCACTTATATTATTTAAACTTAAAATGCTAAGATAGTTATTTTGTGGTGAATTTACTATTATGTTGCGGAAAGTGTGGATTCATAAAGAGAAACTGCATTTTCTGCACTATAACAAAACTACCTCTGCAGAAGGAAAGAGATGCCTTGTATGTGTTTATGTGTATAAATGTATATGGTAAATACATATAACTGCACATTTTTAAGTCTCTCTTGCAGTTCAATTATGTAAGTTAAATCTACCCTCTGGAAAACAACACAAACTCATCATTCCTGAGCCACTGCACAAAGACGTGTTCATTAGTGTCAAGCTTCACGACTCTCCCTCTTCTACTACTGCAAATCTCTCAGATCTCTCTGCTTTGGTTATTGTTCCTGCTTGAAGAAGATCAAATGCGTGGCACGCATGCAAATCAAGACATGATGTGACACATTGTGAAGTGGGCATCTACTGTATAATGCATACGCCGTCAGGTTGAGGGTGTGCGAGTTCTAACACTGGTTATTTTAGTCTGCCGCTGTCACTCGGCACATTCTGTCGAATGCGACGGGAGGAGAAACGGCATCTAATTGCAGTGAAACTGACTGACACACAGGGACGGGGAAAATACATAAAATATGAACTGATGAGATAACTTGTTTGGCATCACACATTGTATATCCCAGTGTTCAACACATGCATGACATTCAGAGCAGGTACTGATGCAGTGTGAAAGAGGAACTGCTTAAAAATTCTGTTTGTTCAGAAACCAGCTGTGACTTAGGCTGGAAAGGTTGATTTTACTACAAAATGTGCATGGACTTGTAAAAAGAAGTTCAGGCGAGACAGCTTTCATAAATCTAACCTCCTTTACCCGCTCGGCACCGATAGACAAGTGAGTAACTAGGTAACACAGTGGACTGCTCAGCAGCTAAAGAGAAAGATATTTCCATCATTAATTGGTGAGAACCAAAAGCAGAACTAAAAGGACAGTAAACAGTTTACTAACATGATAGCCCTAAGCAGAAAGGCCTGTTCGCTGGTCTTAAGTGGTCAAAAACAGTAATTGCTGACCTACTGCTGTAACTTACCTCCAGTGTTCAGTGGCCACATTAAAAAAACTAGAGACCAGTGAATGGCGATGAGAAATTAGTCTGTATTCTGCCTGCTAACACATTGTTTTGCATGCATTTTTCTTGTTACTGTAATAGTGATGGATGAAGAAAACTGTCCAATTTGGGCAACCTAGCAACAGCACTGAGAAAGTTATATGGATGCACAAAGCTGTTGCTCTCAGCTCAACCAGACTGGCGTATTCTATTATGTTCTTTCTCCATTTCTCTTTGAACTTTACAATCACAAAGCCATGTACATGTGAAAGTTTTCCTTTTATTTTTACCCTGTCAGTGTTTCAAAGTCCTCCTTACAGTATACAGCATGATTTCACAGCAACACTTGAAATTTGAATAACATTATGCATAACAAAGCATAAATCACTTTGAATTGAACAAGCTAAGACTAACCTTGCTGATTAAGCTAAAGGAAGAACAACAACAGATCCATATTATAGATCAGTGCCTTGTGAACTTCTAAACATATAAAATGAAGAACTGAACAACACAAATGAAGATATACACAAAATAGTGTGTACAGATAGAAAAATATCAGTGTAACTGTGTGAAGTGACTTAATTAAGGGATTATGATTGGAAATTCAGTAATTACATCACAGTCAATAATCAAAGTGACTCTTGGTGACTTTGACATCTGTGGATTTACAGGGAGTCAGATTGATTGATGTCAGTTTGGTCTCTCTGGATGCAGTAAAGAGAGGTCCGTGGAAGTCAGTTAAAAGAGCAGGCGGGACTGACTGTCAGACTGGATTTCCTCCACAGGATCAGCACTGCCTTCAGCCGTCCCTCAGGACTGCTGGCCAACGACACATTTTAACTCAGTGGCCTGCAAAGATAAATGACCCCTATCTCCCGTGTAGCCACTTAATCAGGATCTTTGACCCTTCAAAGCTTGTGGTGGTTAGCCTGAAATGTCCAGTCGACACCCCATCATGGACTGCAAGGACAACCTTGAATAAAGATTTGCTCAACCTCATAACTCACCTGGAGGAACTTATCTCCCACAGAGACTTTTTTGAACAGACCACAGTTCTGAGGTACATCACCAGAAAAAATCACCATAAAAGCAAAACACATCTTGAAAAGTATCATCAACAGAAATGAGGGGGAAAGACTTTCTGCATGTTGTGTCCCAATGACATAGACCAGAACAGTGCAGACATATGGACAAGCCAGAAACACATGCATGCACCCAAATATGGAGCACATGTTCTCAATATACATTTAAACTTTGCAGACTGTAATCTTGAGACATAAAATACTAGAGGTTATCTTTTTAAGGCAGCTAGTGTACCAGTGTTGTTAAGTCAAGAGCTTTAAATCTTACCAGGCAAATCTGAAAAGTTTCAATATGAGCATTCATGTAGTTATTACAAGAATCACATTCAGTTAACAATTTTCAAATTTATGCCCATCTGTCCCTGGACACCGACTGCCCGGCCCAAGGACTCTGAATGCTGGTGATTGGCAGCAAGTCATCTACCAGGCAGTCAGACAAAAACACTAAATAAAGTTTTCTACGACAGCCTAAAAGAAAAACCACAACTACAAAATAGAGCCAGTTGAGAGCCAAGCTCTGTTCCTCCTATCCAAAGTCAGAGTCTGGCCCACTCATCCATCACCTTTCAGCTTCATATTCTGGCCTATCAACACAAATCCATCAGGATGTGGTTTATTTGGACCCAATCCTGCAACATAAAATAAATACTCCAAAGGGTGAACACGAGAGTTCCACAAACGTCCAGTCTTCTTCTTAAAACCGGGATACTCATACTGTATATTCATTTATTTTAAATTCTAGACAACAAATGAATTATAAAGTAAAGTAACTTCTCATTGACTATTATTGAATAAAATAATCTGTGTAAACAGATAAGTGACAAAATGTGAAAGTTACTTCACTTTTAATCAACAGTAACTCTACAAAGCCTAACCCAACCTTTACTTTTAATGCACTGTGATTATTATTATTATGATTATTATGAATATTATGACGTGTTACATTGTCATAATATATTACATAAAATGGAAGTTGGTATTATTATAACTTAATTTTATTTTTAGAACTTAAGTGTAGTTTAAATAGTGCAACTCCAACAGAAAGATGCTAAAAATGTCATATAGTCAAAATATGCCTAATATCACTCTTGTGACTGATTGTAACACTTACTTTACGTTGATGTTACACATTTCTCTGAGTTTGTGAGCAGGTCTGGTCCATTATGCAAACTTTATGCACAAAATTGTGAAATCTTCAGAACACTCACACTGGATTGCAGTGATGTATGACAAATGAAAAAAAAATACTATATATATAATCATATATGCACATTAGAAACACTTTTCCACAGTTTATTACATGTTTGTTCAGAAAACAGGCAAATTCATATCTTATATGCTTCTAAAACACCTGTGTTGATGATCTTTGACTGTGTTGACACTCACACACATATCTGTTGTAATTGTGAAAAAAGGTAGGCTATAACTACAACTTTACACAGCAGAACACACACACACACACCCACACACACAGACACACACACACACACACACACACACACACACACACACACACACACACACACAC